>JARHVA010006475.1:147500-597500 GCA_037957365.1 Torreya grandis | reverse complement strand
TTTTATGTCATTTAATAAAATAAAAAATATAAAACTCATAATCAACCTTTTCTAAGCCCAAATATGATATCATCCAATATTTTATTTCTTATTTATACATAGTAAAATATAAATTTGAAGAATGAGATGACATAGAATAAATATTTAACATTCTTATCTAGATTAAATTTTTTGAACTCATGTGTACTTTTTATAAACATAAAAATTGGTTAGTGCAAACATTTTTAGACATGAAAATTATCCAACCACCATCTATGCTTAAATAAGAGACCTTTATCAATTATGAGTAATGCATAATGAAAAAATGTGAAGAGTTACCTATCCAAGTATATAAAATAGTAAATCAAGATTTATCTCTTGATTTTAAAATATAATCTATGGTTCTAGATGAAATCCTTCATGTGTAAATTATCACCCTCTATTCATGAGTAGATGATAAATTATGTATGAAGGTTCCAACACTTACGCTACTTATTTAAATCTATCGAATCTCTTGGATACTAAACAAGAAACCCTAAGATGACTTAAATCATGTGAAAATGATATAATCAAAGAAAAATTAATCACATGGGGTGTATTTGGATTCTTATTATAATACCCTTAGAATCACTAGGGTTGAGTTATAATAGATTAATTAGCCACCCTTAGACTCATCACATTAAGGAAATAAACTATTTTAAATGTAATTATGTTAAGTTTCTTTTCTTAGAATCTATCTAAAAAATTCAAGGTGATATCAACCCTTAGTAAAAATATTTTCCACTAAATATAGTATAAGGATAATACTTGGTGAGTATAAACACTTTAACTACAATGTAGAATCACTGATAGGCTATAGTGATCACCCTGTGCTTCTGGGGTGAGTAAAAAAAAACCATTCAATTATAATGATGATAAACTTAATGATATTTGTATACATTTATATGTTTTAGTTGTTAAAAATTTGTAATACAAGACTCCTTAATGTTTCAACCTCCTTTAGTGCTCATCCTAAGGAGAGAATTGAGATAGGGGTGGATTGAATCATGGTTATTTTTAATGGATTCATGTATAGTAATTTTTATATAAAATTATAATAATTATCATATCTTATTAGTCTAGCCTTAGTTGGTCACATTTCCCCTTCTTTTTACCTCTTCTACTTATCTTCATGCCTTTATGGCCATGTTAAGGCAATTATATATTGTTACTTATATTTTATAATGTATTGACCATGAATAACATGGTATTATTCATACAATGGTAAATTTTACAATATATCATTTCTAATAATACAATTACATTCATAGAACCACCTTTTCTTTTGTATTGGCCATGGATGGATGATGTACTACTATTTTTGGTATTGTTCATTATACTATATCATCTAAACCAAGTCTATCATTAAAATTGATGGGTGAATTTAATAAGTTTGATTAGTATACATAAAGTTAAAAAATATCATTTTTAAGAAGCATAAGACTATCATGTTTTTCTTTCACATGAAAACCTATCTTTAGTATTAGAAAATCATTTATGGCATATGAATTTATAATTATGAAGGTATATGTTTTTACAAGGTCTTCAAAGTTTTTAATAACAAAATTTGAACATTAAGTTATACATATTTTTTAAATTCCACAATTCTTAGGTTTTATTCCCTAAATATTGATCTTCACCTACAAAATTTCTCATAAAGTTCCACTTGAGCTAAGGGGGTTATTGATGCATCAACAAGTCAACTAGATGTATGTATGCATATACGTAAACTATTTTTTCCTACATATATATGCATATTATGGATCAGTATTTTTTTGTCTTCCATGCTTAGTTTATATTACTCTTCTTAGTGTATGATATCTTTGCATGTTTTTACAACCTCAATTAGATACATCTTGGTTATAATCCATAATTTTGATACCTATTGGTTATTTTTTGATGGAATTCACATCTCTTTAGTTTATCCATTTTAGTTCTTAGATAATATTGAATATTTTTTCTTAATTTCATTTAATAACATTCATAATTATAACTTTGATACGTTTATTACAAAAATCTCTTACTTATAGCCCCACTATGTTTTTGGGTGTGACATATTGTATGTATATTTGATCTACTATGGTGTTATCATTTTTAATATATTAGATGATATTTACATTGTTTAATTCATTAACCCTACATATATTCTTCACCCTATTGGTTATTTTTTGATGGAATTCACATCTCTTTAGTTTACCCATTTTAATTCTTAGATAATATTGAATATTATTTCTTAATTTCATTTAATAACATTCATAATTATAGCTTTGATACGTTTATTGGTTCTTCACTTGGAGATAAATAGCTGCACTTGTACCTGTACCTGTACACCATCTAAATTATTCCTTGGCTTGTATCCCTCTTCAAGATCTATCCTGAAGACCAACCACCACAAAACTGTGATGCTATACATGTCATTCAAGTAACCTGCCACATCCGAACCTACACATCCATGTAGTGAAGAACTTGACCTTGCATAACAAGAATCCCTGCTGCTAGTCCCACTGAACTGCCCTCTAGTACTTTTTCCTTGAATTGGCTCCATACTTTCCGACAACCCCCACTGATTGGGAAAACTCAGGTCTACACCAGACCTCATGTGATTTTGAACCCTGTTTCAAGCTAAGCTGGAACTGTCCAGCCATTGGTGTGCTTACCAATTCTGCATCCTATGTAATGAACCTTGCCAACACCGTCTTCACATCAGCTCCCAATGGAGATAAAATCTCCATGTCTCTTATGCCAAAGAATTTCGCTGCTCCAAATTCTTCATGACACACCTCTGAGCTAAACTTACCCTTAGCTCAACAAATACCTGTATGTACAAACCTGCTAGCAAATCACCCACATACAGTAACAAAATAATGTTGCAATCATTATCCACCTAGTAAGATAAACACAATAGTTACACTGACATTGACTGAAGCCATGCTTAGTCATCCACCTGTCAAACCTGTACCACTGTCCTACAGCTTCCTCAAGACCATATGCCTTGGCCTTCTGTCTCATGTATCTGTCCACTCTCTTCTTTAAAACATGAATCCATTTCATCTCTCAGTGCTTTCTTCCAGCTGACAACTCTACCAATAAATACCTGTTTGGTTTTTCTCCAAGGACTCACACTCCTCATCCATGCCAAGCTCCCACTGTAACTGGATTCTACTTGTATTGCCTCTTCACATCTTCTTAGTTTTTGACCATCAATAAGCAATATAAAGAAGGTGAACAATGAATATGAGGTTCACTTACCCTTTCTGACCTCCACATGAGCATTTGAGACTTGTTGACAGCTTGCTGTCCGCCCAATATCCGTTCCAGTGACCGATCTCAGCCATCTCCCAGTCTATTCCCGACTGATGTCAGTTTCCTGCACTGACCCTGACTGTCGATGTCGTTTCCCTGGCCGATGCCGGTATCCTTTATGCCGATGTCGGTTCCTTCATGACCGACATCAGTCTTCCTGTTTCTGACGTTGATTACTGTTTGACCAATGCCGGTACCTATGTTCATCTGTGAGTGATAACGTTTTACCCGCGAGCTCTCCATAGATCAAAATCCTAATCAAATCAACCCTGCTCTGCTCAGAATAATTCAATTCCCTCACCTGATCTCTATCCATCATCTCCTCCATGAACACCAAGGCTTTCTAGTTCTTCAGCTTGTCAAAAACATCTGTCTTCCGCTTCAGAACCTGCATTCTCCTTCTACATATGTGACTAAGCCTATGAAGCCACATCTCTGCAACAGAAGGTGAATCAGCAATATAAGTAGTTAGATAAAGGATACCTACTTTCTTACCACCATCTAATTCAAGTGTATCCATTGTGAGAGTTACAGTGCATCTCTCATCACCCAAATTTCTTGAAGAAATTAGACTCATCTCAAAGACTGGAACCTGCATGACTTCCTTCAACCACTGTGTGTCATCCATCTGTAATTTTAGCTTCACTTCCCCTTTGCCAATTCTTTGGCAAGGCTCACCATCTCCTCTCCTTGGGGCTACATGGAAAGAGGCAACATAATCTATTATCCAAGATTTAACTTCATCTAAGAAACCTCCCAAATCATCTTGTGCAACAACACCTGCAACATCTGCATCTTCAATTCCTTCATGCTGATCTACTACCAACCAACAATATCTTTTTACCTGCTCTTTCTTTCCATCAATTAGACCATTCGTGTTATTCAGTTTCTCCATTCATAGCTTAATTCCTTCTGCCTTTGCTATACTCCCACTCAATCAGAAACCCCTGTGAGTAACTTGTAATCAATAAACACTACCGGATCTAAAACCACCTGTTAGTAACCCAACCAAAAGCTCTGATACCACTTGTCAGGGGAACCACAAACAATAAACATGCTCTGATCCCTACTGCGTTAGGATCTTGCTCTACCAATTAGAGCACATATGATTACTTCTTGTATTAGCAACTAAACACAGAATTATACCAGAATCAATAAGTAACTACAAATATGAAACAACACAGGAATTGAGAGATAATACACAATTGTATTAATAATCACTCAGAAGAATATACAATAAGGAAGATGCCACTTCTTCCTCCACCTCAAAGGTTCGCCACGCCTCAAGACCTTCTTCCCTCTCTCTCTCGGTCACAACAATCAACTCCAATATAGAATTGATGTTCACCTCTCCAACCAGTCAGTAACACGCTACTAGTTCACCAAGTACACAACTGTACTCCAAGTAGATCCCCTGCTCTTTGCTACCTACAAATCACTAGACCTTACTCACCATGTAGATATCTCTACACCCCTAAAGAACCCTTGTCCTTACCTTACCAAGTCCTTATGATTCTTCAACTAGTACCCCGGTGGATCAGCTCCTTGACCTTGCATACCTTGCAACTCTCCCTGATCATACACACTCAGCACCCCTTTGGAACTAGGAGGAGCTACGCTAGCTCTCTCTAAAAGCTCTATGGCTTTCTAGCACACTTTTACAATACAACCCATGAGTCCATATATAGATCTCATGCTTACAATAATTAGACTAACCTAATTACAATAATTAGACACACAACTTAAGACTAAGACTAGCCTTCAACATGCAAACTAGCAGTCCAAAAATAGACTCTCCAGAATCAACATGCGAACTACCTATTCATGCACAGGCTATCGACATCGGCTCCTCCATGACCGATGTTGGCCAATTGGTAACCGACACTGGTTGCTTCCTCACTGCCATCTAACCAACATCGGCTGATCAGACCGACGCCAGTTGTCCTGCAACTGATTCTGCAACTCCCCGCAACTCTGCATCCTCCATAACTTCTCCTGTTTGCATCCTAGTGAAGCTTTTAGCTCCACAACCTAACAGATAATATTGAATATTTTTTCTTAATTTCATTTAATAACATTCATAATTATAACTTTGATATGTTTATTACAAAAATCTCTTACTTATAGCCCCACTATGTTTTTGGGTGTGACATATTGTATGTATATTTGATCTACTATGGTGTTATCATTTTTAATATATTAGATGATATTTACATTGTTTAATTCATTAACCCTACATATATTCTTCACCCTATTTGTTATTTTTTGATGGAATTCACATCTCTTTAGTTTATCCATTTTAATTCTTAGATAATATTGAATATTTTTTCTTAATTTCATTTAATAACATTCATAATTATAACTTTGATACGTTTATTACAAAAATCTCTTACTTATAGCCCCACTATGTTTTTGGGTGTGACATATTGTATGTAAATTTGATCTACTATGGTGTTATCATTTTTAATATATTAGATGATATTTACATTGTTTAATTCATTAACCCTACATATATTCTTCACCCTATTGGTTATTTTTTGATGGAATTCACATCGCTTTAGTTTACCCATTTTAATTCTTAGATAATATTGAATATTTTTTCTTAATTTCATTTAATAACATTCATAATTATAACTTTGATATGTTTATTACAAAAATCTCTTACTTATAGCCCCACTATGTTTTTGGGTGTGACATATTGTATGTATATTTGATCTACTATGGTGTTATCATTTTTAATATATTATATGATATTTACATTGTTTAATTCATTAACCATACATATATTCTTCACTCTAAATAAATTATGAGGATCTCGACGTGAATCTTATTCCACTACTATGTTAAGTCATTTCAAAATTTAAATTGTATAGCTTATTAACACTATCAATTTGTCATCATATCATCTTCACCATCATTACATTATAGTTAAGACAATGTGAATATTACCACACTATTATTTAAGTTCATTTTCACATTATCCCTTATTTTCTAGTTTCTTATCTTTTCCATCATTTTTCAATGATGCCCTCTCTTAGATTTTTTCTAGTAAACCACAACCAATTTATATTTTGCACAAATTTTTTTTCTCACTTAAACGACCATGATGGATGGAAACTCCTTATGGTGTAATATTTCTTAAACAAAATACATCATTCCCTTTTCCATTATCAAATATCCATATGGTGGTATTTAAATTTATGAGTATATGAACACGATCAAGGATCCTATTGATGATCTATATAGTATGGATAAATATCCTAATGAATATATTAACATTTTTTAAACATATATCATGGTAAAACATCCCCATGATTATATTCCCAATTATTATGAACCTAATAAGGTCAAATTTTCCACCAATGAAAATATTCCCATGTTGGGCATTTATAACAAGGGTAGAAATTGCCATGTTGATCTTCCTAGCTTTGATTATACTAATTGGATTATATATCCCAAATGATATTATAATTTATTAAAAATATAACATGGAAAATAATATTTATGATGATTTCACAGTCTTTGATAACCCTCAATTTGAATGAAGTCAGTATGAGTATGATATCATTATTTTTGAAGCCTCATTCTACTACAACCTTGGAAAATTATAGTTGGGTTCTTTACAAAATATTTGATTATATCAAAAAATAACCTTCATAACTAATTTTTTAAATCCTATTAAATTATAATCATATAATTTAGATCAATATAGTTTAGAAAACCTAGAAAAAGTATAACTATATCAACCAAAATATAGAGAAAATCCACCCTAGCTCAGAAAATTGTATCAACCAACATATATACAATTATAAATAGAATCACCATCTTTACCTAGGATAATTTAATTTTAAAATCCATTAGATGCACCCAAAAAATGTAACGACCATATGAAAATTAAATTTGTATCGACTAGATTATATTTTAGAATCATTTATTAAAAAAAAATTGTATTATCTAATCTAATACATTTAAGAAATATGAGACTAAAATCGATGTATTATATATGTGGACATGGTCCAAATAAACATAAAAAATCATAAATATATTATTATGGCTAATATTATCATTAAAAAGTACACAAAACCTCCTACCAATCCAAAAAATATCATAAATACTTGAGCACATTATTATGCAAATCCTTACCTCATTTCACACTTGGGTGATTCTCATTATGCCCATATTCACCTTTCCTATACTTATAAAAATTTCATCTTCTCAACATATCACCCTCACAATGGGATAATCGTCAATATGCTTAGAGACATTAGAGATAAAATAAGATATTTTAAAGAAATATTCCAAGAAAAATATTATTTTTTTATGAATTTTCCTTGTTAAAGGTATATTCATGTCTCTTATACTTAATTACAAATTTAAATCACATTATATATTACCATCATTAGAAATATTAGTCTAACTCTCATTTGTTACATCATAACTTACACTATCTACAACAATGATTTATTATTATTCTTATTGCCTCCCATTTAAATAATCTTACCTTCTTTATGATCACCTCCATGATTCATCTCTATACATTCTTTTCTAACCACTTGAATCTTCACCAGTTTCACTTACTCACTTTTCTTATGGGTTCCTTTATTTTACTTATCACTCCTCTTTGTTATTTAACTTTCTTGTATCATGATATTTAATTTCATGCACTTTAAATTTTATCTTCTTATCTTCCATTTTTGTTTATCCATATATTAGTTCTTTTTTGGAATCTTTGGTAACTTCATTTCATATTATTTCCTTGTTGGTTTTATCCATCCATTGACCCCTTTTTTTGACTCCTTGGTATTTTTTTTTATAGCCTTTCCCTATTATGTTTATTTATCCATTTATTCATTTTTAGACTCTTTGGTAGATTCTAATTATAGTCTTTCATTCCTGGGTTTGTTTTCCATTTCTTCCTTTCTAGACTCTTTGGTAGATTATTTTATCTCAATATTTTGCTCTTGGGTTTATTAGACTATTATCTCCTTTTTTAACTCTTAGTTAGATTATTTTCTTATGACATTTTTCCTTTTTTCTATTTCCTTTCTTATGATACACTTATGTTTTCCCCCCTTCTTATGTGTTTCATTATTTATAAATTATACCTATTATTATCACTATTAATGCCTTACTACTACATTATTTCATTCCTATAGGATTATATCTCTTATTAATATTTTTATAAACCTCATTGATTTATTCCTAAAATTTTCACCTAAGGTCTCTCATTATACACTTGTGTTTGTGCCTCTTAGAATTTAATTTTATGAGTTGCATGTTAATGCATTGGGAAATACAACATGATCCTCATAAAAAATTACCATCCTATATTATTTCACCTTTATGTTATCCTTAATTTAATTTTTACCTCCTTACTTTACACTATTATTTGAAACTTATTTTCTTTCTCATCACCCTACTCCATTAACCTCCAAACTATTTCAAAACTAATTTTTTTCATGCCTTAAAATTTATGGCTCTTATTACTACCTTATAGTACTTCATGCTTTATAAACTACTTTATGTTTCAACTCAAGGTGTTGTCCTAGTTATATTTTCACCTCTTAGATTTTAGTTTATGATTTTAATGATAAGACCTTTTCGAATAAAATTGGCCCTCATAATAAACACACTCATTTTCATGTTCATTTATATATTCTCTATTTTATACCTCTTTTCGTGCACACCAACGTTAGTTTAAATATTCATATATTTTATAAGGTATAAATATAGGATTATCTAAGCTTATTAGTTTCCAGGTTACCTTATTTAATGAATAATGTAAGCTATCTTGTGTTAGTCATATTAAATACCTATTTTTAGTATTTAAAATTTATATAGAAGAGAAAAATATAGAAATACAAGATATTAAGAATCCATGATATCAAATTAAAATAAATAATTTAGAAAAAATCAAATGGAAATTCTAAAGGGTAAAGTGTATTTAAAATTTCAAAATCATAGAGAAGGGCATGATCATTTCATTAGCATACCCCTATCTTAGTTGAAGCTTAATATTCATAGCTGACCTCACGATAGAGCCAAGATCCATAGATTGTAGTATGTTATTAGATTAGTGCATGAGGATTTACACATATATCATTAGTGTAGTATACTTTATCACATAAGTACCCAATACTTAGAGTTAATTGATGGCTCTATCAGGCTCCCCGGTACTAATGAACATGTTGTGGGAAGGTAGGATCATTTTAATTTTAATACATATATCCTTACTAGGATGATATTTATACTTCAATAGTTATCCAAAGTTCATACTTATTAGGTTAGGATCTCTAAATCCATTGATGTTTAAAAATATTAGATTTTAAAATTAAATAAAGTGTCTTGTTTATGGTAAAGAATGTGTTTTCACCTTGGTGGAACCATATTTCACTTCCCTCAATAATTTACACTTGACTTATTTATAAAAATGTCCCATATTTTGTGTCTAATTTGCTCCACTTTTATACTTATTAGTATTTTGATAGGCACAAGTGTTTAGAGGTTTCCCCTTTGAACATGACATTATTGAATGAAAGTTACACCTTTGATTTTTTATGATATGATCTCTTGGTCATTTAATTTTTTTGTAGGATTTCTCTTACTTATGTTTATGACATTTATATTTTAATCTCATTATTTTAGTAATCCAAACTTAAGTTAACACTCAATTTTATGGCTATATAATCCCTCTTCTTCCTTAATTTTGCTTTATTTTATTATTTAGCATCCTTTTCCCTAGGTCTTCCAAACTTAATATAACCTTTACTTCATGGCCACATATCCCCTTTAACCCCTTTTTAACTTTTCTATGTATTACAATTCTATGCTATCCTTAGCCATTGCTATTATCTAAATTTCCTACTTTTTACCATCTCTTCTAAGAGTTTTGCATACTTGTATTTTCAAACTTGCACATGTATGTAGGTTTTTATATTATCAATTTTTAACCTTATATAATTAGGGTTAATAGATGAAAAGTTTACTCTTATCATGATCATGATTAAGGTATTTTTGTGACTTATTTTTCATTTAAATGTAAGTTGAGGCATGTATATGTTGATTTTAGTTATTTCATTCATTTATAAACATTTATTTTTTTAGTTTTGATATATTATTTTCCAAAAGAAACATCTCATGTTACACTATTTTGACATGTGATGAAAATTAAGTGTGTCATATATTTTAGTTTTTAATAATTTATATTTAATTAATCTTTAGTGAATTAATCTCCATGAGTGTGCATCCTATGGAGTGCATTAGGATTAAGGTGGTCTAGATCATGTTAATTGATGAAAGATATTTATATGATCATATATTTTTTTATCTTATTACACTCATTATCATTATTTTTTACTAGTCTAGCCTCCTTTAATCCCCTTTACCATTATTTCCACCTCTTTTACTCAATTTCATGCCTTTTTACTACTAAAATGGCCATGTTGAGTCAGTTGTATAATTTTTATAATACTTTCTAGTGTATCAACTAGGGTTTACATAGTCCTATTCTGAATGTGGTTCCTTTTCAAATGTATTATCTTCATTGACATAATTTTATTCTTGAAACCACCTTTTGTATTATATCATCCATGGTTGATGTATTATTATTTTTGTTTAACCCTAAAATGAATCAATATTGGGATTATCTAGAGAGTAAAGGGTTTATATAGAAATGAAATGGCACAAGAGTGTTAATCAGATCTATAACAAGCCAAATAGATACTAAACTTAAATAGAAGCATACACTAAATGTATTATCCTAAGATATTCTAAATATGGAAAGTAAAAATATGTTAGATATATAAATGAAAAATAAGTGATGTACTTAGTTTATTATGATGTTAATGTAGTTTTATATCTAGAACAAGCAAAAAGTAGGATATAATGATATTTTAGAATAACTATTAGACTCTAGATTGGATCCTTCTAGCACTCTGTATAATAACTTTAGTTTGCTATGGTTATATAAATGTTATTGTCTAGGTTTGATGTTAGTGTCCTATACAAAATATATGCTAGAATTGGATGTGATCTCCTGGATACTTCTAGATTTTTCTTCACCTTTGTTTTAGTGTATTTAGACATGTGTCATGGATTATCACTCATGAAATGGAAAAACCTTAGTTTTCTACCTTCATAGTGACCTTCGGTAAAAATGTGTTAGTGGGCACATGGTGTTGAGCTGACCCCAAATACCCCATTATAAGAGGGAACTACCTACAATCCAATACTCTGAATAGGCTCTCAAAATGATGTATGTATTCCATATATTTTGGCTTGTATGTGAATCATAGAATGTTTAAAAATCAAGTAAAACAGTGACCTAAATTGTAACTTGGTGAATTGGGCTCTTGGTTTATTCTTTTAGTAATTTAGACCTATAGATGTGCAATCTATATGACTAGTGTATACCCTCCACTTTTAACACTACTATGTCAAAATTTAAAAATGGAATGAATCCATGTAATTACACAAAATTTGGTCTCAAATCTTCTATTCAAATAATGTATGTGTTCTAATTCACCTTGTGACACATCTAGGTAGGACAATTCGTCATATTAGATCTATTTAATTATTATAACTCTGATCAATTTCTTTTTTTAATTATCATTTTGGTTAATATTTCTAGTCAATTATGCTATTCTAATAAATTCAAATAATTCCCCTTTCATTGATCAATTAAGAAAATTAATTCCTAGTTTTACAAATAATTCTTCTAAATTATATTTTTATAGGAAATAGAATTATAATTTCCTTTAATTTAGTTAATTCTTATTTTTCTTTAAATGGGAATATTAATTCAATAAAGGATCTTAAGATTATTCAAAATATTCTTTTGTGAGTTAAATCAATTTAATAAAGTGAATTAATATACAATATTATTCTCTACACTTCATCTTGGATATAAGATGAAGGGACCTTAACGAGTCTTGTGTAATATTTTAGGAGCATTCCCAACCCTTCATCTTGAAAACAAAATGAAGGGACCACATTGGTTATCATGTGCCTTTATTTTGAATGATTATCCTCCCTTCATCTTAGAATTAATATGAAGGGTTTAAATGGACTCTCACAAAGATATTCGAGAGAGAATTTTCTACCGTTCATCTTGTAAACAAGATGAAGGGATTATATTAATCCTCCTTTTAATTTTTAAAAAGATAATTATCCATTTTTCATTTTTATTAAGATGAAAGGTTCACATTAGTGATCCATGTGTTGATCCATGTACACTATTGAGACTCTTTTACAACTGTTCAAATTTATTTCAAGATGAAGGGTCCTCATTGATCTTAAATTGATATAAATATACCTCATTGAATTTTAATTAACATTTTCAAGATATATAACAAAATTTTGACCATTTCCTAAATCCCCTTGTGTATCATTGTCTTCAACTTGATCACCAAACTCAACTAGTCCATAAAGCTAACAAAAATGTATCAAACATAATTGGAATTGATGAAGGCCATTTGATGTTACATCTAAGTTACATCCTATGCAAATATGTTTATAATGGATATTTGATAGGGTTCACTATAGTGGGCCTTATAAAAAAATCCATAGAGGTCCCAAGGTGAATCCAATTCGTAATGGTGGTGAATCATTTTATAAGGTGTATAGATGCATAGGTGAACCATGAAATGGTACATGATGAATGATGAAGATGAATGTTAGAAGTATGTAGACAGATGCCTACACATCATAGTCAAATACTGGCATGTAACATGGTGTGGGTGGATGCCTATATCATGTAGGCAAATGCCAGATGGCATGAGTGAACATCACCAACATGTAAATGGGCATCTACACAATATAGAAAGACACGAACTACATGTTAATAGATGTCAAAAGTGAAAAAATTGGTTATACCTGTTATATTGGTTACTCTATTTTATAAATTATGAGCCCTAATTTAATGGATAATATAATGAGAAATTATTTTTAAATATATATATATATATATATATATGTATGTATGTATATATAATTAATAAGTTTGAAAGAATAATAATAATAATAAATTTATATAATTATAATTATAGTTTAATTATATTTTTTTTACCACACACCATGTGTGGGGGGTTTTAGCACACCCTAGCCAAATGTCCACATCATACCAGTGAATGCCAACATGATACGGTGTATTACTGGGATATACAAAATAACTTCAATGCTATGTGCTACTACTCATTATGTACCCATGTGAATATTACATGTTATGGGGAGTGTTTATATTTACTCTCCTTGGGAGAGGTTATATAGCCATTCATGTGGGATAATTATCCCCCATGCATAGATGCCACTAATTTACTACACATAAATATACTAGGACATGTCACACCACTATCTGATGATGGACACTAAGAGGCCATATGCATCCATAAATAGATTATAGACATCCACTGACAACCCATGGGAGATCGATAGCTGATCATAGGTTTCCAAAAGTAGATCATGGGTGGATTCCTACAATATTCTGATAGACACTCTTAATATGTTGATAGATGTTGGCAGGCTATACGTGTTTTCCTATATTTTATAGGTTCATGGGTGTTTGTTAGTAACATGTAGGCATCTATTGGTAAGCTAAAAACATCCATCAGTGGACATCCTTTGGGTACCCACCTAGTGTTTTTGGGCATATGCCCATACTCTACTAGCATCCTTTTGTAGACTGTTGGTGCTAGATGATAGAGTTAAGTGTTTTTTTTAAATTTTATTTACATAGTTTACATAGTGCACATAATTATTTTACTATGTAAACTACCAACATCTACCTGACTCTATATGGTGAATTCATTAGGATTGGTTTTTTAGGTACCATCAAACTACATTTATATGATGAAATTTGTATTCGAATGTAGGTGACCATCTCAAAATTAATTTTAACCCCAAAAATTTAACATATCCCACCCTGTCCACCTCTCCAAAAAAATTTCCAAATGCCAATGTTGAAAAATGAAATATTCATAGATTAACAAAGATTCACCACTAAAAAACCCTTGATATTTACATGTATTTAAATTTATTATTATATATTATTAACCGATCTTTGTATAATGGATGAGGTCTTAGGATGTAATGTGTATTTTGATTATTTTGTGTTCTTAATTGAGTAAAATTAAATTGATAAAAATATAGCTAAGTGATATTTATAAAGACACATATGGCATGAATGGTGGGATTAGTAACCCATAGCTTTATTTTTATCCTATTTAACAACTTTCATTTTAATTAAAATCTAATTATATTGGATTTTTTCAATTTATTTTCTATTATTTTTTGTTTTTTTACATTTGAATTAATTTTTTCATGAAATCAATGAAAATGTTCTTATTTTTATGTTAATCAAAAAATTCACCTAATAACTAGTGAAATTATCATTGTTTGATGTTCTTTGTTCCCTATGGAAGTTTTAAAAATTAATGAAATAATTCAAACTATTAGCAAAATTTACTACTTATAGATGGAAGTGTCCACATAATTATTATCTACATATCAATAAATTGGTCACCATTTAAATGATATTGATTTTCATTATTTCTTTTCTCTAGTTTATCTATGAGGATTTTTTAATTATCGATGAAATTGTTAAGGTAATTAGTGAAAATACTCAAATATTAGTGAAATTGCCTAAACATTTCACATTTTTGTTTTAGTTTTTATTAAGAAAATGGTTTTAGTATCAATGAAATTATTTTGTTACTAATGAAATTATTACTAATAATTAGTGAAATCATTCTTGTCTATATTTTTTTGTGTTTTGTTCTCTATTTTTATAGGTTTTCTAAAATTGGTGAAATCATTCATACTAAATGGTGAATTCATTTATATTTTAGAATATAAGAGTTGGAAAAAACTAAAAAAGTAACCTCCTTCACCTGTAAAATACCCACTAAGCAAAATTACTCACCTTGTTTTCATGTAGGTTCCAAAAGGGTGGGGTGATTTACTCAAACAATCACATTTTATAATCACATTTCATTTTGGGTTCTTCATAATCAACCACATTTTGTTTTGGGTTATAATAAAACTTCTTATTTTTAAATATTTTTCATCATGTATACATTTTCTTATTTCTTGAATGTTTTTAAGACTTTGTCCATATGTTATCCCCTTTTGGGTGGCTCAAAAACACAAAAATATTATTTGTTTTAAATCTTGAAGATTTACATATTATGTTATTCACTCACCCTTAGTTGGAGTTCCTTGAATCAAAATGATAATACCTTTATTTTTTATTTTTGATATGTGTTTGGAGTGTCATAACCTTTTTATGAGTCTTTTGGGCATGGTGACTAGGATTTCATTACCTAGTATTATACCAACCTTGTTATCTAATGGGATATACAAATTGTGGTTATGCCATCCATATCTTAGTTAGTTGTTCCTTAGATCTTGATTACATCAGTAACACTTCACTGAGACCCTTATGACTAAAGTGGTCATGAAGGGACTAGACCCTTTGGTGAATGGCCCAAATAATATCACATAAAATTGATAGATTATTCTAAAGCACCTATGCATTATAAGGTATATCAAGACCATATATAAATCCCACAAAAACTTTAGATTTAAACCTTCAATCCATAAAACATTCATTAGTATAGGGTCTAAAGGTAACCATACCTAGAGATATATTTTACATGCAAACCTTTTGAGAAAAGGGTGGGATTAAAATACCACAAATAAATAAAATATTAAAATAATATTAAAATTTATCCTCTCTTGAGGCAAGGATATAAAATGATTCAATGATTGTGGTGTAATATTATGTTAGTCCCTAAAATAGGATCTTCAGATTGAGTATCTACATTATGATGTCAAAATTTTGTCATAATTTACATAAAGATTCATTACTCTAACCATGTTATTGGTCAAAAAAGTTTTAAACACATACATTTCATACTTTCTTTGTGTGAAATTTTATTGTTACTTTGTCCAAATTCCAAGTCCAAATTGTTCCTTTCTACAACTTGTGTCCAAAATTTATCTCAAATCATACATTTTTTATTTGAAAATGTACCATTACACTATCTATGTGAGTTTTACCTATTCTAGTCATTTTCCTAAAGTTCCTAATCTTATGTTCATTTATAATGAATACTTGATACCATTACCTTATGTTCAAATCAACTCTATTCAAATCTAAAGTTTTCTTTTGTCAATTTCCCAATGTCATATTTTCCCATTTAGGTTTATTTCAATGTTCATGTCCAATATTCCTCATTACACATGAAGTGATATGGATTATAATGCCTTTTATGATGATGATTAAACTCAAGGTGAAACTAATCCATTCATATATAAACCCACTTCTCTCCATGATCAAGAAGATTTCATAAATCCAAATATTATAGAAGTTCACCAACCAATGTATGGATACATGTCATTGATATATGATGCACCTACAGTCCAATTTAAATAATTATTATTTGACAATAGAGATTTAATATTTTTGTGTTTATTAGATATGGGTGCCAAAGCTCCTCCTGATCTCCCCTACAAAATTTACATAAAATATCACCACCATGAAATGATATCAAAATTATAGAGTGAAATGATGATATACCATCTTCTTGTCATGATCCTTCAATTATTAAAATGTATACAATTACAAAAACATCTATTAAAAGGGAAGAATTGATTTTAGATTCCCCCTAAGATCTTCCTAGTATGCCAACCTAATTACAACAAGTTTTTAGTGTGATTAGTGAATTTTTGGCCTTGTTACTTATTCTAATCATTTATCCTCCACTTGAACATCAAATAAAACATGTGTTGGTTAAGACATTTCATAATTTTGAGACATTTATTGCTCCTAAACAACATATACATGAATATTATTTACAACCAGTGTTAGAAAATCTCCAACAAATGTACGCCAATCCTCACCAAGTTTTAAGCAATCATACATGTCAAATTCCATCTGAGTAAAATACCTCTAAATAGTTATAGAGTTAAAATCATCTCCATCAAGTTCACATTGAGCCAAAAAAATTTACATCTGATTCCCATGTTCCCTAGTTTAATTATGTTAATATTCCCTCTAATATACAATAATGAGTTCTCATTACTAAAAAATAATTCCTTAGTCAAAATCAATAGCTTCCTCCTAAATAACAACATGTTTCCATTCCACCATCTAATTTCAATTAATACACATTTCTTCCTCTTACACGATAACATTTATCCATTCCCTCTGATCAAAACCAATACCAAGTTCCACCTAACCAATAAAACCATGAAAAAAGAAATAAAAATTATAATTGTTTAGGGAAAAGAGTTACCATAAATATGAAAAACACCCAATTATATTCTCAATCAAAAAATACCCCACCTAATTCTCAAAATACCTTATTTCCCTAAGAATTACAAGTCATCAAATAGTCAATATTGGGATTACAAGCCAGGACTCAAAACCAAAAATACAAGAAAGATCATATATTCTCATATCCATTTGATTCAATTTTTTTAAGATATATATTTGATCTCATTTTGATATTTCTAAATTAGATAAATATAAAGGAAAGGGTGAATGAAGAGATCACATTATTTGTTTCTTGTCAATAGGTTAGATATAATTCCAATTTCATACTGTGTTTATTCTCATGATGTTTGGTCGGACCTACTTTAAACTATTATACACATGTTCCAAAAGGTTTTATTACAACTTTTGATGACTTGTCAGAGAATTTCATTAAACATGCTTCCTATAACATTGATCATGAGTTAACCATGGTTAACATAGGTGCTATCAACACAAAGAGGAGGTAAGAGCTTTACTATATATATATATATTCAAACTTGTTGAGTATTGTCTATTAAATTTCCACATGCACTTGCTAACATTGACTTGGAAAATATATTCATGACAAATCTAAACTCAGATCTAGTACTTACAATGTCTAGATAAATTAGATGACTTCATTACATTAAAATAGAGAAAACTCTAATTGATAAAGGATTGATTAAAATATATTCAAAAATTCAAAATTAGTTTCAAAATCAAAACCAGAATAAAAGCCAACATTATACTCCAAATCCAACAAATGTGGTACATAATCCAAATAATTTTAATCATAATAAGAATATTGTGGGAAATAGAGTTATATAAAATATTCATTTTCAAAAAATATAATCTCCATAGGTTAAAAATGATCCTCAATAACAACCATTTGATTTACAAAGGAAACCTCCTCCCAGGAATCAATTTATTTGATGATCATTTGGTAATTTTATCGAGCCCATTGAGATTGTATTTTTCAATCTACTATCTATGCATATGATTTTTTGGATAAATTCCAAACTCTTTGATAAAATTAAACTTAAAATATAATGGTATATGGATAATGAATTCTATGAGTATCATTGGGTCAAAGGAGATGTAATTCATAGATGTGTAAAACTTTGACATCTCATTAAAGACATGTTAAAGTAGAAAATTTAATTTAAATAATGAATCATGCTCTAATTATTGTCAAAGTATGATGATTTATAAAAACCCTTTCCCTTAAAATAATAACAATCAACATGAGTAGTAGCATCATCAACCAAATGATAATTGTAATCAAACTTAGGATTCTAATATTCATAACATCAATTACCATGCTACCCTATATGATTACAACATAGTGGGATGTATAATGTAAAATCATGTAATCATGATCATGATCATGATCAATCCCCATTATCATAATTACCAAAAATAAAATCCTATATTATAGTATTAGTTCCATCTATCTATGATACTCATTATTAGGTTATTGTTCTAGGTCCTATTTATTTTGCACCAAATTTCAATATTTTTCTTCCTACTTGAGATTGTGTTGTTATAACTGGACATGATAAGATCACCCTTATTATCCATGTACCTTCCTCTATTGATTATAATCCACCTTATTATTTTAATCCTATCCTATATTAATTTAAACTCAAATAATATATAGATGTTAATAAGTCACATGATCTTGTGGATCAATTAAATAAAATGTCAACAAAAATTTCCATTTTTGATTTGTTTCATACTTCTTACATTCACAAATACATTTTGTATGATATTTTGAGTCAATATCAGGTGCCAAATAATATTTCACTACATAAATTTGAAGCATTGTCCAGAAACATATCTCTGGTCTCATAGTTGATATTTGATCAAAGTGATATCTCATCTCTTGGAGCTTCCCACACTAATTCCTTATATATTAAAGTTATAACTACTCCCCACAAAATCAATTGGGTACTTATATACAATGGTTATGGTCTTTATATTTTTACAATGAATCTCATCTAATTTATAGGATATACATTAGGAGATCTCAATAATGATACCATCATTATCAGGGGGTATGATAAAATTGAGTGATAATCAATAGGTATAATTTCCATGCCCATCTAGGTTGGGATAGTCATCCATAGTACTTTTTGCCATGTCATTGATCTAGAATTACCTTATAATCTACTTATTGTCCATCCATGGATTCATGAGATGCATGTAGTTCTTTCTACACTCCAATGTATCAGGTTTCCTCATTTGGGAATAGAGGTTACTATTCTTAGAGATTTATAACCATATCAATACTGCAAACATTTATAAGTAGAAGGTCATCAATTTAATTATTGTCTCCATGTTTTGGATACCCTAAAAATGATAATAAAATAATATATAAACTGCCTCACTCAAATTATTTATATCCCAATACCCTTCTTCTTTAGAAACACTTTTCCTATCATTAAATTTCTCCCATTTTAACATTCATGACAAAGGTTTTGACACACATAGTATCAAATATGACTTTAATGTTGAAAAATGTTATAGATCACCTAAATCCCATGATTTTCCTAAATATGGAGTGGTACAAGAATATGATATCATCTTCTCCTATAAAACCTCTTTCTTTCATTCTAGGAAAAGCTTTCAATCAAGAAGATTTGAAGAAAGAAGATGAGTCATGGACATAAAATGAGGATATAGCTCCTTAGTTTTAGATTGAAAATTAACCTATTCCTAATATAATTATTGTTTTTAATGCTTATAAAGGCAAGGGATTGGGGGGAAAAGAGCAAGGTTGACTAGATCCTATTTTTCTTGAAAAACTTTCAAAGAAATAAGGCTTAGGATACAAATCACCTAGGGTCATTCCCAAACATTCTAAAAGTGGTTTAACTTGTGTTATATACAATTATATTCCTGATAGTAACATGGAATCCTATTATAATATATATGATGAGATTTATAATACTAATTTGTTTGAATCCTTTTCTATGCCACCATTTTTAATTGTTACCACCATTCCACTTACCCTTCAACATCTTGACTTTATTGATTAGGACCAACAATATAATAGTATTATTCTTGATGAGTTGTCTAATGAAGAATTAATTTCATATTTCATGGGACTAAGAATGTTTTACTAATAGATGACCATAAGGAGAGATTTATGTACACTTTAGATCCTGTGATGTACTTTGGGGAGCAAGTGAACTTCCTTAGTCAAAATAAAAATGAAACATTAAGATCCTTAAGTGAAAACGTTTTTAAGGTGATTTTGGATCGTAAAAAAATTAAATATAAAGATGAGTCCCTTCGTAAAAACCTATTTCAAGAGCCATTAGATGGGTAATTTCACTCTCCTTCATAGGAAGCCTAAGAGTCCATAATTACATGTTTAGCATATAGTGCTAAAATCAAGACTAAATATCATGACAAATTTGAGCATATGGTTTTGGAGAATCCACATTTGGTAGTTCATTTTCCATTATCTAAGGGTAATGATCTTGATTAATCATACATGGAGAAATCTAAGAGTCCACATTTAGAGTTTAATGATCAATTACCTTATTTTACTATGATTCTAGATGATGGTTCCACCCTTTTTATGGAAGACACAACATAGGTCGATATTGGTACATATGATGATCCTAAGATAATCAAACATGTTTTATCTCTCACTTTGTATGAGTTTGAATTGATTATTTCACTTCTAAGAGAGTTCATTGATATATTTTCTTGGGATTATTTAGATATTCCTACTTTAGATCCTTTGTTATTTTTTCATCATTTGGTTATGTATCCAAATGACACAACCATAAAGTATAAGCTAATAAAGATGCATCCATGTATTTTTTCCTAGTCAAAGTTGGCATATAAAAGTTTCTTACAGTAGAATTTATCAAATCTATTCGCTATGTAGATTGGATTTCTAACATTATTCCAATCTATAATAAATTAAACAACATTTGAATATGTATAGACTTAAAAGATGTAAACAAATATTATTCTAAAGATTATTTTACACTTCCAAATATAGATATGATTATGGATTCAATAATAGGTTATGATATGCTATCTCTTATGGATGGATTTTTAGGCTATAATTAGATTAAGATCACTTTAGAGGATCAATTCTAGTCAACATTTAAAACCCCTTGAGGCACATTATATTATCAATTCATGCCATTTGGGTTAAAAAATTTAGGATCCAATTATAAAAAATCACTGACTATTATCTTTCATGATCCCATGCATGATATTCTTGAAGACTACATTGATGACATCCTAGGCAAATCAAAAACTCATGCAAAACACCTAATAGTGCTATGTAGAATATTTGAATGGTTTTTTTAGTAAAAAGTAACTTAATAAGTGTGTTTTCGGTGTTACTTATAACAAAATTTTAGGCTTCATTATCTACTTTATGGTTATTAAAATTGATCTAGCCAAAGTTCCATAAATTATTTAAATATTACCTCCTTCTAATCTAAAGCAACCTTGTAGTCTAAAAGGTAAAATTTAGGATATTAGATGCTTCATATTTAAAGTTGATGATTATTGTCACCCATTTATATATATTTTAAATAGGTAAATTAATTTTCAATAGAATACTAAATTCCAAGAGGTTTTTTCACAACTTAAGCAATATCTAGCAAATCTTCCCTTAATTTTTCCACCAATGTCGAGGAAGCCTTTACTACTATACATATATAATACTACCAATGCTTTGAGGGAACTCCTATCTTAAGTTGACAATTAAGTAAAATAAAGAGTTATTTATTATCTAATACATACATTAGTATCTTATGAGAAAAATTATACTCTAGTAGAAAAATCATGTCTTGCATTAGTTTTTACTTCCTAGATGCTTAGACATTACATGTTGAACAACAACACATTGTCGATTTCTAAAGTGGATCCCTTGAATTATCTATTAAAAAAAAATATCTCTACCTAGTTGAATGGCCAAATGGTCATATTGCTTAGTGATTTTGATATTTAATATACACATCATAAATCAATCAGAGGACAAGTATTAGCTAGTAAAATAGTTAAATCACCAATACCAAATTTTATTCATGTTACAATGCACTTTCCAACTGAGTCTATTGTGACTCTAGGTGAAGACAAAGAATGGAATCTCTATTTCAATGGTTCTTTCACATCATGTGGTTCTAGATAAGGACTATTATTCATCATGACATAGGTTATACTTATTCATAAAGCTTTTCACATTGTATTTCCATGCATGAATAATATAGATTAAAATGAGGCTTTAATTTATTGACTTTATCTTGAATTATAATGAAATATTCAAAATTTTCAAGTATATGGTGATTTGAATCTCATTATCAATTAGATCATTGATCAATATAAAAATTGGATGAAAATATGGTGCCTTACAAGGCTATGGTAGATGCTCTCAAAATCAAATTTAAATCCATTTAGTTTGAACAAATTCTAAGAGACAACAATAGGTCACTTGATGTTATGGATACTATTATCTCCATGATTACACTTTATTTTTTCAAAGAATATCAGTTTCTCATTGAACATATTCTTATCCCAAAGTATAAATATTCACATTTTGAGATGATATGTGTCATTGATAGTTCTAATTCCACCTTGGTACACTAATTTTTTTTCCTATCTTCATGATTACATCATTCCTAATTCCACATAATCTATCCCATAACAAAATAATATATCCAAAACATTTCCCACTACACCATAATTGACAACTCACTATATTTTAGGGGCTATGATGGAACTCTACTTTACTATTTAACTAGAAAATAATCTAAACTAGTGCTTAGGGAAGTCTATTAAGGAATTTATGGGGTATACACTAGTGGTATGGTGGTACATGATAATATATTTCATACTATTTATTATTGGACTACCAATTAAGTACATGCATGTGGTTATTTTAGTAAATTTATGACATGTCAAAAAATTGACAATATAATTCATGATCTAGTATAGGCACTGTAACTAGTCACAACTCTTTGGCCACTTTCAACATGGGGGATTGATGTCATATGGAAAATTAACCCTACTTATTTAGATGGTCACAAGCATATCCTTAATACTAATGATTATTTTATTAAATGGGTAGAGGTAATCCCTCTCAATTACATAACTAGTAATTATATTTCTAAGTTCATTCCCAATCACATCATTTTCCATTATGGCATCCCTTTTACCATCATTTCATATAATGGTACACCTTCTTAAAATAAGGGCATTGTCACTCTCTATTCTATGTTTTACATCAAGCATAAGTTTTCCACCTATTATTACCCTCAAGATAATGGATATGTAAAAGCATCCAACAAAACCCTTAACAAAATCCTTAATAAGACTATCAATTCATTTAGTCATGTTTGACATTTGGAAATATTCCTAGCCTTATGGGTGTACCACATATATGTACATGCTCCTATCAGAATAACTCGTTATTCCCTAGTTTATGGATCTAAAGCCATTTTGCCTATTGATATCGATCTTCCCTCCCTAACATTTTTATTGTAGGACATCCTTGATAAATAAAAATATTGAGTGGCTATATTAGCAAAGTTGGATATTCTATATGAGGAAAAGATAATTTCCCTAAATCATCTCAATTCATATTAGAATTGGCTATGTTAGGGATATAACAAGCAAATTATCTCCTAAGGGTTTGAGCTTGGTGATCTTATGCTTAAAGAATTAAAAGAATACTAATGTAAGTTTGAAGTAAATTGGTTAGGCCCCTTTGTTTTTATATCTACCTATAGGTCTGGTGTATATATATTAGCTACTCCAAAATGTGATGAAATAGACAATCTAATAAATATTATGCATATTTAGTGATTTCATGCTTAAAATTTCCACACTCTAGTCTATAAATTTTCCTACTTGGGGGAATATATATTCCATTCTATCTTTCCTTATTCCTTTTATAACTTTATTGGGGGCATCCTTTCACTATTCCTCACTTCCCTTACCTATTAACATATTCATATTCATATGATTATGATTATACATGTACAATAGGGGAATCAGAACAACATTAAATATGAAAAAGTAGAATTGAAGAATGTGTTTATGTCAAAATCTCTTAGAAAAAGAAATGTCACAATGTGAAATGCCAAGATATTTTGTATTGTATGAATTTTATTATTCATTTGAGTTCTTATCAATTTATGTTCACATTTCCTCATTCACTCCTATTGTATTCTTATTCACTGTTGTAAAAGAGGAAGTTGTATCATATTCCAATTTGTTTGTTGAATGGCATTCCCTAAATTTCTCATTTATAGACAACCACTTTAGATTCCCTATTCACTATTGAGTTCATGAACCCAAGATCTTCCTTTCCTTTTATAGGTTTTTTTGGAGTTTTCCATTCCCATTCCTTCTACATTATTTGGTTAAAATAATCTTTTTTATATCCTATTCCAAAAACCCAAAAATAGTTTAAGTATTCCAAAAATCCTAAAAATAATTCAAATATTTCAGAAGCCCAAAAACATTTAAAATATTCCAAAAAGCCTAAAAATAATTCAAATATTCCAAAAGTCCCTAAAAATACAATATTTTCTTATGAAATAACCCTTAAATTTTTCATTACTTTGTATCCCAAATTTTTTACATTTGTACCCTTCTCTAATGTCATGTAATCAATTATTTTTTATCTTGTTACTCAAAATTGTATTTTTGGTTGATTATAGTTAGGTGGAACATACTAAAGTACCTCATTAGTAATTTTTATTTCCTTATAAGTGTGACATTTCAAAAAGTGGGACCAACATTCCACGTTCTCACCATTTTCCAATCTTTTTGATTCCATGCTCTCACCATTTTAAAAGCATTTTAATCCCATGATCTCATCATTTTGTGAGTTAATATTCCACACTCTCACCATTTTGTGAGTTAAATATCATTCTCTCACCATATTTTTAGCTTCACCATAAGTCTCAAATTAATTCATTTTCTTGTCTCTGATCATATCACCATTTTCTATGATTAATTCTTGGTTGAACTAAAATGGCTTGAGGTCCAATTGTACTATGTAGGTAGCACTCAGTTTTATGAGGTGAGCTCATCCATCCCTTGTCCCATGATATCTATATTTTTTAAACATATCCCTTCTCATTTTAACAATCCTATTCCATAAATGATCTCATTTTTCTATGAGTCCATATTCTTATTTTTCTTTTATAATTCATATTAATTTATTATCAATTTTATTCAATCCAAGCTCCTTAGGAGAACAATGTTTGGCTTGAAGTCTATAGTACTTTATAGGTAGTGTCCACTTGTATGGTAATTTTGAGTCAGCTCAACCACCCATTATTTACTCTTATATTGCACCTTCTATGGTCAATATTATTATCTAATACCCTTGGTATCAAAAAGTATCATCTTATTATCACACATAGTCATTTATACATTCAATGTTTATTTACTTTCACTTGTGTGTTTGTGCATTGATTATTTGTTTTTCTATCTATATTTTCTTTGTTACTTGGGTGCCATACTTTAGTACATTATTATTTCTAGTTAAGCCTTGAATATTCATATCATGATTCTAATTTGTGAACATTTTTATTTGAATTAGAATTCATTTAAGTGCATTATGTTTTATATTAAAATATTTATTTTCCATATCTTTTTTTATGTTTTATACATCCACATTTTGAATTCAAATTTATGCATTTTTGACAAATGAATTTTATCATGATCCTTATTAGATTAAGATACATACTATAATTTATAATATACAAAATCAAGCTTCAAAATGGTTAACATGTCAACGACATAAATCAAATACATCTATATCTATTTATTATCATTTATTTCTCTTACGGGTCCACTTATCTAAAATTTTATTTAATCTCCATTCAAAGGAGCATCCAAGGCTTACCAAGCACTACTTTGGTACACATTTGAACCCATTTTCTAGTATATTTAGAAAATTTGTTAAAAGTAACATCCATTAATTTTATTCTATAATTATTTGAATGACTTATTCATTTATTAAAAAGTCATTGCTTTGTCTACATATCAAAACACCTTATCAAATAGGGGAAAATTTAGAAACTCCACTTTTATCACTTTTGTGTCAAAACCGCAAAATGGAATGACTCCCCATAACTGCATAGAATCTAGTCTAAAATCTTTTATTAATCTAATGTATGTGCTCTAATTCACCTTGGGACACCTCTATGTGGGAGAATTAACCATATTAGATCTATTAAATGGTCATTAAATTAAATTTATTTATTTATTCATTTATTATCACTCTAGTTAGTTTCTCTATTCAATTATCATTCTAGTCAATTCAATTAATTCCCATTTTGGTTACCAATTAATGCAATTAATTACCTCTTCTACAAATCGTTATTATAAATTATACTTATATTAAAAATATAATTTTAATTTCCTTTTATTTAATTTATTATTATTTTCCTTCAAAGGGGAATCTTATTTTAAGATAAACTCTTAAAATTCTTTGGAATATGCTTTTATGAGCTAAATCAATTTGATAAAGTGAATTAATATACACTATTATTCTCTACTTTTCATCTTGGAGACAAGATGAAGGGATCTTAATGAGTATTATGTGATACTTTAAAATCATTATCAACACTTCATCTTTGAAACAAGATGAAGGGCCCACATTGGTGATCCATGTGCCTTTCTTGGGAATGATTCTCCTCCCTTAATCTTGAAAATAAGATGAAGGGTATAAATGAACTCTCACAAATATTTTAGAGGCATAATTATCCACCTTTCATATTAAAAAAATTATGAACATATTATATTAATCCTCATTTGATATTTTCAAAGATCATTCTCCCCCTTCATCTTAAATAAGATGAAAGGATCACATTAGTGATCCATGTGATGATTTATGTGCACTATTTAGGATTCTTTTTCAAAGATTCATCTTGATTTCAGGATGAAGGGTCCTCATTGAT
The DNA here is from genome assembly GCA_037957365.1 of Torreya grandis. Classification (NCBI taxonomy): domain Eukaryota; kingdom Viridiplantae; phylum Streptophyta; class Pinopsida; order Cupressales; family Taxaceae; genus Torreya; species Torreya grandis. The sequence continues at coordinate 569,933 of JARHVA010006475.1, read as the reverse complement.
ATTATATCATTATAAATAGAATAATTACATTAATTAACATGATCAAGATATATAATTAAGTGTTGACTATTTTTAAAATCCCATTGTGCATCATCCTATCCAAATTCATCACCAAATTAAAGTATTCCATAGCTTCAATGGAGATGTCCAAAACATAATTGGAATTAATGAAGACAATTTGATGTTATTTCTAAGTTTCATCTTATGTAAATATGTTTTTAATGAAGGTTTTAGTTCATTTAACTTGAATATTGTCCATTATTAACCAAACTTATATTCTCAGAAAGTCCTAGGGTCCAAAGTATATTTTATTTATACTATGTTCTTAAATGACTAAAACTAAATTGATATAAATATAGCTAATAAAGATTTATAATGACAAAATTAGTATGAAAATAGGAAAGGTTAGTTCAATTTAATTCTTAATAGATTATTTTTGATAAGTTGTCTTAGTTGCTTTCGTATTTTCTAGGTGGTTACAAGGTGAGGAATGATTGAGAGTTGATATTGTATTTATATAAATACCTTTGGAGTAATACCTCACACTAAATCAATTAGACCCACCATTAAGATACATTTTATTTGTAAATTATATTAATTTAGGACATTATACACTTATATAAAGATATGATAGTAATTCTTATGCTACTATCTATCCTAGACATTTATGTCTAGGGAGTAAGAGAGTAGGTATAGGTTTACAACTTATAGAGATGGAAGATAAGTATATTTTAGAAATCATGGGAAAGATAAAATACCTGAGCCATCAACACAACATTGGTTAGACTAGTGGAATAGTCTAAGGTCATAAATATAGTGTGGATACAAGACATGAGGAAGTGGGAAAGGTAAATAGTTGATAGGAATAGATGAAGTCTGAGTTTACCAAGTGTAAAATACTAAGGTTATATATAATAATAAAATATCATCCACATTCCACCCCACTTAGTCTAGTAATGAAATTACTAGTTTCAAGGGAAAAAATGTATACTTGGGTGTGTATGCATATTTTGTCTTTACGTGTGCCCAAATTGAATGCTTTGTTAGTGACTTATCTATAATCAAGAACATGTTATAGTATAACATTAATTAATATAATATATCTTTAAATTAATTAAAATATATTTAAATTTAAAGATAAAGGTTTAGGAGTTCAACTATGTGTCAATGTAACCATCTTGCCTATTGGCAAGTTGATTTGAAAAATATGTATCATCGTAAGGCTCTAAAAATAATATTTGGATAATTTAGATAAATATTTAAAGTTAATATATCCAATGATATATAGATATATAGAGATATTTTAAGTCACATACCCCCAAATTTAGATCAAAATTGAGATTCTACATAGAAGTTGAGTTTAGCTCAACTGTGCAACCCAATGATACTTACAACCTAGTGAGTCTAGATGATCAAGTAAAACTTGAAAAATTGGAAATATTGAGTGATTAGATAATATCAACAATAATAAAAGGTGAACCAAATAATATATTATATTGGATCAATAAAATTATATAAAATTTCATGGGGTATGAATATAAATAAGTCTGTGATATGCTAATAAACCATAAAAGAGTTTTGAAATCTGAAACTAATTTTGATTTTGAAATATTAGCCACATGTTAAAATTTATATGAACCTTATATATATAATGTTGAAACTATGTATAAAAATAGTATAATTGTATATAATTCTACCATAACTATGAATTTGAATCATATAATGTGTGTTTTCACCAATTCAGATAATTATGTGAGTGTGGAGAACATGCTTATAAAGCATGCCCCCACTATATATGGAGAAAGATTAAAAATGATATAAGTACCAATGTATAGTAAATTATACCAAAAAATTCATCCACTATAAATTTAAGATGATAAATATTGAATAGGTGTGGAGAACATGCTTCAAGAACATTCCCCAACTAAATTTGAGAACTACTATAAGTACCATGTATTGAATGAATGTATATAACATGATTCCAAATCATGTCCCCAATGTAATATAATAACTATGAATATTTGGAATTCATTCCCCTATGACATTCCCCCATTGAATTTTAAAACCAATATAAGTACCATATACTGAATGAATATGGAGAACATGATTTCAAATCATGGTCCCATTGTAATCTGAGAATTATGCCAAGTGTGGATAACATGTCTCTATGACATGCCCCCTCTCATATGCCCTCCCTTTAAGGTGAGATAAGGATATTAAATATTAATTAACTCACCTCAAAAGAATAAGACAACTATATAATATGTGAATGTAACCATGTAGCATATATAAAGGAACATGTCTAGGTAAATGTATCACTAAAGCACACAAAAATAATGTGATAATATGTAGGCCTTAAGACACATCATAAAGATCATGTAAATTAATAGATATTAATAGTACAAGATCAATAAGTAAATAATCATACACACAATTACACCCAAAATAAATTGAAAATGTAATGGTCCAAGGAGATCATAGTTAAGGGGCATGTTCAAATATTACATAAGTAAAGGGAACTGACTTAGTCAAATTCCCACAAAAGCAAGAATGACATATTCAAATTTACATGAATCAATGATATATGAAAATGTCAATGAAACAATACATATACATGTGGAAAAAATCAAATGAGTATATTTAAATTCTCAAAAAAGAAATAAAAAATCAAGGCAAGACACTCAAAGAAGTGCATAAAGTTAAGCATAAGAAACCAACATAAACATATCATAGTATCTCATGGATCCATGTGTTAGGAAAAATATGTTTATTTTATAGCATATCAAGTACCCTATATAATATGTAATCATGGAAAATGCATAAGCACATATTTATTTTCAAACTTGATAATCTAGAGTGATCATCGAATCATGTAACTTATGTGTATCAAGATCAAACAAGTGGATACCCCAAATGTCCATATGACATGAGTAGAAGAAAATGCCAACATCTAAAATAATAATGTATCATTTATTTGTGTGTCTGTATCACACTCAAATAAAATTTTGATACATATGTGTAAGTAGGAGTAAATGAATATGATATCCATCAAAATGGAATTAACACATAGATGATAACAAGCCCATATAACATGTAGGTGATGAAAGTGTTTTTGGAATTTTGATTTTTTTGATTTTTTGGTATTTATGGAATTTTTTATTACATAATATATATACACAAGTGAAAATGGTTCATTGGGATTTTTAAAGTATTTAATTCAAGTGTATAAATGTGTTAAATAAATTTTCCAAGATTTTATGTAACTCTAAATGGTCCCAACTGATTTAGTTTGAAATTTCATTTTTTGTCATTTTATACATTGGTATTCTTATAATTTTATTTTAGTACCAAGTCAACCAAATTAGAGTCATGTGGCCAAACCTTTTTTTAATGTGTTTATTTTACATTATCCTAATATACATGAAATTGTTCAGTAACTTGTGTGCATTTGGCACTCAAATGCTCTAACTGATGGAATCACTTTTCATGGTATTAATTATTATTGATGACATATTTTAGAGAAACATGCAAAGAATGTATCTCAATTTTTATTGAAATGACAACATCTATACCATAGAAAAAATATTAAGATGTGGTCTGAGTAAGTGTGCATACACTTGTTTGGTATTCCCATAGATCATATAACATCTATTGGTGTTAGTAAATTTTGTATCATTCATCTATTCTATAAAGTATTATATTAATTATTTAATTGGTTGCTTCTTATTGGACACTTACCTATGGGTAATAAGTTGTAGAAAAAGAATGATTAATATGTATATATCAAAAACTCATCTTAATATATTTTTTTAACTGATGTTCCATTATCAAAAATAATAATTAAAGGTATGCCAAAATATGAAATAATATTGGTCATCAAAAACTTGCATATGTCATCCCCTAAGGTGAACTCATGTGGAATTGATTCCACCCATTTTTTAAAATATTATATAGTAGTAATGATAAATTCGTGTCCATAAACATGTACTAGATTTACCTTTCCTATTAAATCAATACCCCATAAGGAAAAATGACATGGTGAAACAATCGACTATAACTCTGTGACAGTGTATGATTCAAGTTTCTATATTTTTGGCATTATAAACATAGTTTTTCATTTTCAATATATTATTATTCCATTTTATGATATTAATAAGCTTGACGTAATAATTATTGAGACATGGCACATCTACTATAAGTCCTACCACACTTGCTAGTATGCATTTCCAAGAGTATAGTGTGGGCCTTATCTTTACTTAAGCATAGAAATTATCCATCCAAACATTGTTTGAATAAATCATTCCCAATAATAACATAATGAAATGTTTATTGTTGTAATTTATGTTTATCATTTCATTAAAAAAAGGTTTGGTATATAGGCTCAATATAGAAATTGTAAGTATCAGTATATCATTCTATGTTTATAGTAATGTGAGTAATAAAAAGAACATACAAGGGATTCATTTGATCAAAAGAAATGGAAGGATTTCATAGTTTTCATATTGTAAAATTTATATGATGATCATCAAAAGTCATCAAAGATGGTGTGGTTTCCATAACATCTACATGGTAGTTATCTTTACATGGAATATTGTTTATATAAAATGTGTTAAATATCCATTTGAGTTTTTCCACCATTTCTTTATATGGCATAATATTATCTTAGTTAGTTTGGTAATTTTTAGTAACTTGATCAACAACCAGTTAGGAATTACCAAAAACCTTGAGATTTCTTATATCAAACTTACATTATATGGATAATCTAATGATCAAAGCCTCATATTTGGTTATATTGTTGGTGTAAGAAAAAGCTAGTTGGTAAGATAAAGGCATGTATTTGCCTTCTAGGGTCCAAAAAAAAATAACAACACTCACTCTTATTTGACATTTTGATCCATAAAATAAAATTTCCTATGGAGTGGAAGACATTATATGCCTTTAACTCATCCTAAAAAGCTTTGATGAGTGTAAAATTATTTCCTAAAGGGGACACAACTAATTGGTTGTCTAAGAATTGAATTTTTATTAAATTTTGGGATTCAAATTTTAGATAAAACTCTATGATATCCATCACCCATTTTTATATATAAATGGTTAGGTTTTTTTTTTCATGAGAAAACTTAATGGGTCTTCTTTAATTATAACATGAACCTCATTATTGAGCAAATAATGTCATAATTGATAGGTAGTAAATACCAAATCTAAACATAGTTTTTCCATGGTTTTCTATTTGAATTCATAATTTAATAATTGGATATTGATATAATATATTTCTTGATCTTTGTGATTATTACCAAATTGTACTAGTAAGGCCCCTACAACCTGATGGGTAGTCAATATGTCAAGAAGGGTCTATCTAGAATATGAGGCATAACTATTGTTGAGTGTGATAAATATGTTATTATATTATCAAATATTTGTTATCATACCTCATTCCATATTAATTTTGTATTATTTTTTTAAAAATGTGTGAAAAAGGATTGTTTTATCAACTAATTAGGAAATGAAATGTTGAATAGTTTAAATTCAGCCCTGTAAACATCATAATTATTTTAGATTGGTTGGTAGTGGAATTTACAATATAGATTTTACCTTTTTTTGATAAACCTAAATGTCTCATTGAGAAATAATGGATCCTAGTAGTTTTATAGAAGATAACTCAACAACACATTTTTTTGGATTTAATCAAACATTAAAATTTCATAGGCACTTGAATCTTTTTTGTAAAGTAGTAGCATGGTCTTGGTTGTCTTTCAATTTTTCAAGTAAATCATAAACATAATCCTAAAGATTTTTGTGTATGAAATCATGAAATATATCATTCATGGACCTTTGATATGTGGCTCATGCATTTTTAAATCTAAAATACATGAGTTTGTAAAACAAATGTCCCCTAATAGTAAATGCAGTCCTTTTAATGATTTATGGGGTTAATTTTGATTTGGTTATATCCTTCAAAACCATCAATAAAATAAAATGTCTCATATCCAATGGTGGAATCCATAATCATGTAAATATTAGGTAAAGTGAATTCATATTTAGGGTAAAACTTGTTTAGATCATGGTGAGTAGTGAAAAACTTAATGTCACCATTTAGTTTCTTAATAGGGATAATGTTAGACACCCAATAAAAATGTGAAATAGATCTTATAAAGATGACATCTATTTTTTTTTGAATTTCATCTTTTATAAACAGTGCTATTTCAAGATGAATTTTTCATATTTTTTATTTTACCAACTTTACATTTAGGTATAATCATATATTATGCATTACCATTGATGGATCGATACAAGGCATACCTGAATAAGCCCAAACAAAGAGTTCAAGAAAATAATGAAAGACCTATCAAATTGTTTTTCCTTCATCTTCCTACATAATTATGATAACTAAAACTAGTATGGGGTCCTTATTCATAACAAAGTTATATCTAATAGTTTATTTGTTTAACAATGTAGATTCCCTATGATAAATGGTGTAGTAGCAATAGTATTTGATTCATCATTTTAAATAGTTGGATTATCATTCTCACCAGAGTAAGAATGTGCAAAGGTAACATAAGGAAACCTCTTCATATGATAGAAGGAAGTGAGATCCTCATATGTCACAAGTACTATAGTAATCATTCATGATTTTAGAAAGCTCCTCCATTGTTAGAATTTTCAAAGAAGTAGAATCATCAACTAAATGATGGTTGACCACTTCAATCTCAGTTTTGGATATATCCATAGATTCCTTTTTGGTATTTTTAGAAACAAATTTTACTTCAAGGGATATGTTTATGTCAAATAATTTTGTTTGAAAAACCCAATACTTATCAGTTTGTATTATTTATAGGAAAAATGGACTATGTTATTCCTTTCTCATTTTTACCTAACCCTTGTCCCTTGTACCCATATTTGAGTAAATATTGTGAACAAAAATAATATTTATAGGCTTTTAATGTAGTATAAATGGGTGGTTGAACTATTTAACAATGTTTGAATGGATTAGTGTCCATTGGGCATTTGTGAATGAATCCTTTATGACTAAATTTTAAACATGAATGCAATGTGAAGGGAAACACATATATGTCATGTATCTAAGGTCATCCAAAAATAATGTTATAGTTCAAATCATTTGGCATAACTTGGCATAAAGTGGGAAATGTCCATGGACCTACTATAATATTCAATGTTAAATTTCCCAAAACTTTCTATGACATATTATCAAATCCCTTGATACTCATGTTATATGGTTCTAAATTTTATGCTCTGCTACCCATTATAGAGAGATAAAGAGAGAGATGATATCTTACAAATGTTGATTCTAAATCCATGATCCACAAGAACCTATTTTACCATTTTTTTTAAACACATACTTAGATATAGAGTGGAAAATAGTTGTTTATAAGGTTCTATAGAGGTAAATCTTCATTTTAAAAGGATATATCATACTCCATGAATTTTATGGAGTTTAAGATAAAGGCCACATATGGTTGTTCAGTGTTACAAGGGATTAAGGTCATAAATAATGCATCTAAAAGAACATACTTGTAATGTGATGAATTATATAATAAGCCCAATAATGAGGTTTTCATAATAGTTTACTTGTATTGGGAAATAAAACATCCTAGGCTAGATTAAACATTAAAACAAGATGGAGTATAGAACAAATCAGGTTTTGAATCCCTTATAGATCAAAATTTGTTAACTAGACATGAGATATCATAAGTAATAACTACTATAAGGTATTATACCATGAAATAATTAAAAAAAATATCCGTGGTAAACATTATTTCAAAAAATTTAGCATTTTAGGATGAACAATAGAAAAATCAGAAAACCCTAAGTCACCTAGGGTTTGATTCTTAAAGATTAGGTTTACCAAAATTTTAACCCTAAAATGAATATATTTGTTGGGTTATATAGAGATTAAAGGGGTATATAGAAATGAAATGGTGTAAGAGTGATAATTGGATCTATAGTAGGCCAATTAGATGTTAAACTTAGATATAAACATATAATGAATTTATTATGTTGAGATAGTCTAAATATGGAATGTAAAACTATGCTAGATATAGAAATGAAAAAAAGTGTTGTACTTATCTTGTTTATATGCTAATGTAGTTCTAGATCTATAATATGTAAAAATTAATCTAGCAGATTCTAGAACATTTGTCAAATTCTAAATTGGATGCTTCTAGTGCTCTAGATAGTAATGTTATCTAGGATGGTTGTGTTGATGAAACTATCTCGGTTCAGTGCTAGTGTCTTGTATAGAATATCTATTAGAACATGATGTGACCACTTGGATACTTCTAGGTTCTACTTCTCCTTAACTCTAGTGCATTAAGACCTAGGCCATGGAGTATTTCTACTTGTTAAATGGAAAACCCCTAGTTTTCCACCTTCATAGTGACCTTGGGGGAAAATGGGTTAGTGGTAACATGGTGTTGAGATGAACCCAAATACCCTATTGTCATATGGTGTTGCCTATATATAAAATACTATGAATAGGGCCTTAGCTTAATTTAATTATCCCCTACATGTTGGCTTCTGTGTGAATCATAAAATATGTGCAAAGTAAGTAAAATAATGACCTATATTTTAACCTATAAAATTGAGATCTTTAAATACTACTTTAGTAATTTAGACCTATAAATATGCACTCCCTATGACTATTATGGAAATAGGAAAGATCTTTTTAATCTAATGGTTGAAAGAGTGATTTTGATAAGTTATCTAGGTCTCTTTGTTATTTTCTAGGTGTTTTATAAGTGACAAATGTGTGAGGGTTGATCTTGTATTTATATCAATCCCTTCGGAGTAATAACTCACATTGAAGCACTTAGGACAACAATTAGGATATGAATTTGGGCATATCATTACATATTAAATTTTTTAGATACATGACCACTATGATCCTTCACAATAGTGTAGATGGTATTTATAAATTAGGTATCACATTAGTCTTGTACACTTGCTAAACTTCACTATTCCTCTCGATTTTAGACCTTTCCCATTTTGGTATGTCTTAAATCTATTATTTTTATGTGGTCATTGATTATATCTTAGTTTGATCAATATCATTATGATGACCCAAGAATTCTATCTTTCCTAGAATTCTTTTAACCTACTTATTATCAATATCTACAAGTTTGGACCTTTACCTATTTTCCTACTCTCTAAAAAATTATGTCCTAGTCAGCCTCCTATGTTGATACAAGTGTCCTTTGATATAAGTGACCAGTACCCTAAATTTATATAAGTTAAAAATGAAATATATATCTATGACTATCCTGAGTTATTTATTGTGATATATTCTCCAAAGGGATTGGTATAGATATAATATCAACCCTCATTCATTCCTCACTTAGCACATACGTAAAATTGATATAAAAGAGAATTCAAATGAATAAATATTTCCTATTTACTCCTATTTTCATACCAATAATAGGTATCACATCTACATGTATAAATTATTGAAGGAGTATCCCAAGATCTATATGTACCAGGTTACAAGTTGGTCACTACTGTACTTGTTTTCCACATATTTCATCTTAATGCAAACACAAGATAACATGTAAGAACTACATAAGTCTAGGGGCCTCTTCAGTGTATTGACTATGTATGTAATATTCATTAACATAGGGGTGTTTGCATTAGCTTGATACTGTATGCCAACTAACTTACTTTTATTACAACCATTATGAAGATGAATTATTTGACAAAGACTAATAGTCCATGACCCAAATCTAAATTAACTAGAGTAAAGGTGACGTAGAAAAAAGCATCCAAGTGATTACATCCAATTTTAGTAGTTATTATGTACTAAAAACCTACATCTAATCTAGATAGTAGTGTCAACATAACTATCCAAGGCTGACATAAGTGTTTGTAACTATAGAGGCACTTAAACTTGAATTCGGTGATTGTTTCAAAATATTTTTCTAGTTTACATGCATTTACACACACACACACACACACACACACACACACACACACACACACACACAAAGACATAGATATAGACACACACACTACAATAGTTAGTTCACTTTTTGTATGGTTTAAGAAATTTAACCACTTAATCTTACCAAATTTATAATTTATACTTGGTTATATTATCTATACTCACCATATGTATAGTATGGGTCGACTTTGTTCACTCATGATCACCAAGTTATTAGTATGATTAGGTTACATGGGCTTATCTCAACTATCAGGTGGTAACTCATAATTTATCTAAGGTTAGGGTAGTTCTTTTAGTGGATAATATTCATTAATTCATGAATATTCCATTTTTATAAATTTATATTTAGCAAATTTTTGAGACAAGTAAATAACACTAGGTCACCTACATTTTTGGGTTGTAAATTATATTCGTAGGTCAATTCACCTATTATTTAAAAATAATTCCATAATTATGAGTATAAATCACAATGGCCTCAAAGGAAATTATACATAATTTCAATAATAAATGTGTACACATGCCATATGCATGTCTACATGGTCTAGATTCTAAAATACCCATTCTAGACACCAAAATACACACTCTAGATGCTAGACTGCATGTTTTATATGGCCATTGAAAAAATAATAATACTATCATCATAAATATATTTCATCATAAAATTTATTGTATAATTGGATTCTTCTCAAAAGAATTATCATATTGATCTAAAACTATATGCAAAATTTATGTTCATTTGAAGCTCTAGATGGTGACCAAACACTTTGGACACTGACCATAGGATTTGGAAACCAACCAAAGGATATGGAGGATCAACTAAAGGCTATGAATTACCCACCAAATGATATACACAATTGACCAAAGGATTTGGAAGTTGAACATATGCTTTAAATAATAATCAAAGGCTTTAAAAGGTGACCAAAGGTTCTAGACAATGATAAAAGGATTTGTATGGCTATATAGATCCTCTAGTCAGTGTCTAGATCCTTTATTCATCCATACTAATCCTTAGATCATCATTTAAAGCTTTAAATGAAAAAAAATTATAAATATGGATTCATATCAAGTTGATTATTTTTTAGTACTTGTCTAATTTTTTGAGAGGAATCTAGATATGCAATAAATTTAGGATGAAATATATTTATGATGATTTTTTTGGATTTTTCAAATGATCATCTAGTGTGTGTTCTATATGACCAACTAAAATCTCTATATGTAAAAATATAATCTCTAGATAGTATCTATAGGGTTTGGATGTTATCCATAGGGTCTGAACAACATCCATTGGGTATATATGTCATCCACAAGGTCTAGATCCTATCCATAAGGTTTCAACACCATCCACGGTGTTTGGACACCATATATAGGGTTTGGATACCCTCCATGGGGCCTATATGAAGGAACCTAAATGATGTGGTTGGGTGATGCCTAGGGTTTTCCTTCATGACAAAACTACTTTCCCTTTCATTTTCTAGGATTTCAAAACATGATTTTCAATATTTGCCATATTTATATCGAGCAATTTTTTCTAGGGGCCCTTTAAAAAACCTTTGTTTAGGGGCATGTGTCCTTAAATATATATTTATCTATTTATATTATGCACTTTCCATATTTTACATTTTTACCTAATCTTAGTTTCAGTGATTCATAAAGATATATATTTTAAATCAAATTATCAAAAGGCAAGATGGTTGCATCAATACACATGTGTACTCGTAAACCTTACTTTATTTTTATTTTAATCATTTAAATAATTTCAATTTCAAATTGTATGAATTAATTATATATTTTAATATGCTCTTGGCTATAGGTTAGTCACTAATAAAGCACTCAATTTGGACTCAAGCCAAGGAAAGGTGCGTTATACACACCTAGGTATTATTTCGTTTCATTTAAACTAGAAATTTCATTACAAGATTAATGGTAGGGTAAAATGTAGATGATATGTATACGCACCTAGGTACACAATATTGTACACTTGGATAAACTTAGATCTTAATTGTTTATCTCAATTTTTAAGCTTCCTTAATTTTAAAAGTCTCACATCCACCATTTCTTTATGCTCATTATTTATCTCTTAGTCTGAATAGTATCATTATGATTACCTAGGACTTTTATATTGACTATAATGATTTTAAATTTATTATTATACACATCTAAAAGTTTGGTACCTATACCTATTTTCTTCCTCGTTGGACACTTGCATCCCATCTATACTCCTATTTTCATGTAAGTGTCCTACCCTGATGCAAGTGTTTAGTGCCTTAAACTCATCCATTATACAAATGAAACACATTCTTATGGTTGGCCTAAGTGCTTTAATGTGATATATTATCCAAATGGATTTGTATAAATATAAAATTAATCCTCATTTATTCCTCACCTAGAACAAGCCTAACATTGATATCAAAAAGCATTCAAATATAATTTAATTGAATAAATATTTATTATTTTCATGTAATTTCAAATCATTCATAGGAATAACACATATAATTCATAGTTACTAAAGGATCAACCCAGGTTATATTTTTTCCAAGTTACAATCTACGTCATTGTTGTACATTATTTCCATATTACATCCTGATGCACACACAAGTAAACATGTAGGGTATAACATCATATGTCTAAGGCCCTATTTAGATTATTAGAGATATAGGTATAAATCATTGACATGGGAATATTTGGGGAAGATCGACACCATGTGCCCACTATCCCATTTTTCCCACAACAATTATGAAGATGAGGAATGAGGGTTTTTTATTTGACAAGGAGTGACAGTCCTTGACCTAGATTTGAATGCACCATAACAAAGGTGGCATAAAACCTAGAAGTATCTAGGTGATCACATCCAATTTTATTAGTTATTTCATGATAGACACATGCACTCTATCTAAATATTAGTTTTCACACAATTGTCCTAAGATGACATAAGTGTCCATGGCTACATAGGAACATAATCTAGAACTTTGTGACTATTCCATAATTTTATTCTAGTCTACTTCCTAATTATTTAATATCTAGATCTATATTAGAATAAAAAATGAATAATTACCTTGTGTTCATTATCATTTTAATATCTAGCAGGACTTTACTTTTCATTTTTTTAGCATATCTCAACATTTAATTCATAGTATTCTTTATCTAAGGTTGAAAATTAATTTCCCTACTATAGATATATTTATCATCTTTGTGTTTATTACTTTCTATATTATTAACCCTATCTATCCTCATAAGATCCATATCCAAATATTAGGGTTAAATAATTATTCACATAATTTTTATGGGACATAATAAAAAATCCCATACAACCAAAAATCCATCTTTAGAAATAATATTTAATCCCCATATATTTTATTCATAACTACAAGACTATCATCTTAGCATATTTACCACAAATAATTTCTCTTTTAGTATGATTTACAATTTTGTTATTGTACATGTTATATAAATAATAGAAGAGGCCATGGTTAAATCCCATTTCATGTTTTAGTGTGATATTATAATATTTTAATTATGCATGCAATGATACTTAGAGACAATTTTGAGTAGTAATATATTTCATTATACATTCCATCACATATTTTATCAAATTTTAATATTATTTTACTATCTATAGCACTCTATTATTTATTTATCCTTCATTTTCATTTCTCACACTCTATAATTTTAAATATTTTAATTCTTAATATATATTTTGCATTTTGTATTTATTACGACATTGGATTCTTTGTGATTTTTTTGTATATTTTATTTCTATTTATGTCCATATTATGTTTATTGAACTATTTCATCCTTATTTATTATTTCATGTATTTAATTTTAATTTACCTCCATATTATATTTATTCATACATCATGGCCTTTGTGATTCCCTCATATCTTTACTTTTCAATTGTATGCCTCTTAGGTTTATTAGGCCACTATATCCTTTATGATTAATTAGTATATTTACTTATTATTATCAACCTCCACTCATGGATTTATCTTCCCCTCTTGGGTTTATCTCTTCCCTCTTGAGTAATATCTCTATAATTTCATGTTTAGATCTATTTTAGGTTTACATTAATTATTTAGTTACACTACTTCCCTATTCCTACATATCACTTCTCCTAATGGGATTATCTTAATATTTTTTGGCTAATTATGTTATTTGATTCAAAGTTACATGAAATTCGAAATCCCTTATTTTTAGTCTTTTTAAATTAAAAATTACTACTCTTTTATAGTGAGTATTTCTAAATTAAATTCTAGAAACATTTTTAGAACAATTTTTCAAATCATAATGCATGATCCATCATTAGTATTGGTGATGCAGTTTTTATGCACACCATAGATTTAAATGAAGTAACCTCTAATGTTTTAGGATCATAATTGAGATAAAATATAAAACATGGAATGATTTATAGGTATGTGGTAAACAAATAGGTGGTTTAATAATAGGTTGATCATGCAAATTGTTAACTAGGTGTGAATGGATGAGTGAAACCTAGAAGATAGTTAGAACCTAGTTGAGTTGGATGGATGGATTTTTATTCTAAAGTGGGTATATCTAAAAAATTAAAAAAAATGAAGCGTAGAGGAGGTAAGTAGGTTTTGCGATCTCAATAAGGATTAATCGCATGTTTTTATCTTTTTGTATAAGTGTTTAAAATTAATGCTCATAGCAAGTAGCTATTGCACACACGCATGCAAACATAGCTAAAGAGTTAAAATAAAAGGTGATATATAAAACTCAAAGATCTATAATAAAATTTTCTCATGTTTAGAATTATTTTTCACACCCTTATTCATAAAATTATAACTCTTATCAAATATGTGTCTAAGAAAACTATTGATTGCTCCTAGAAATATATATATCAATGGGTGACACTCCTACACACTCAAATAAATGAAATAATCAACCTAATTGTATAAAATCAATGATATCTTCTAGTCATCCAATTTTTTTTGTAAATATTATATGATCATACACCACTAAAAAAAATAAGTAATTCCCTATATCATTCAAACACATTGAATTACTAAATAAGCCAAGTAAGAAAATAAACACAAGTAATCACAAATAATTGAGAGAGAAAGACATCAATATAGTTGCATGACAATTAAAATATTTCTTCCTACATTGATAAAATTTCTAACTAGCCTCCCCCTTGAAAATTAGAGTATTACAATATAAATAGATTTGGGAGGGGTCTCATAATCCTCCAAATCCATGAAAAACTATAAAATTTCATGCTAATGTTAATTATAATGAGATTTATAATTGATGCAAATTAGCATGCATATTTAATCTTACTCAAAACCAAGTCTTTGAAATAAGACTCATTCTTGGAAGAACATGAATTTTTTTCATGTTTATAGAACTATTTATTAATCTATTACATGTCTTATTTACATTTTCAATTTTAGTGTAAAATACATATAAAAATAACCAAATAAAACTAAGGTTTATTAGACAATGGGGACTTCATGGTTGAAGTCAAAGTCATTACGAGGAATATAGTGGAAGTTGTAGTTGAGTTGGTAGATTCACCCATATATTATTTCGTCACTTTCATCTCTTGGTAGTTCTTATATCCAAAATTGTTTTTAAACCTTATTGTGTCCATGTTCAAAAAAGAGGACCTATGTACCTTCATGACCTATGTCAGTAAGCATACATGCTCCATCTTGGTGGCTCTAAATTCCACCTGAAAGGTCTATACCTAAATGAACTTCTTATTATAAAATCCTAGTTCCATTTAAATTTCCTATAGTGTTCACCCTAAAGAGTTTGCTTAAATTTGGTAAATGCATCTTAGATTAGTTGATCAAAATTGGCCCTGATTATTAATTTACCTTATAAATCAGGACCTAGGGTTAACTTTAACTCATCTAAAGTTTTTAAGACTTTTTTTCTTGCTTTACAATTTTGTAATCAAGGCTTACATACTTTATACCAAGTATCAAACTTCCAACATATTGATGACCATCACATAAAGAGCATTGACTACTTCCAATGGTGTCATTAAATACAACAAAATTGAGATTCTTCTCATGTTATTTTAAAAAATAAAATAATTTTATGGTTTAAACAATGTGAGAGGATAATTTATCCCTCATTAAACCAATATTTTCCATAATATTTTATAATTTAAGAGATACATTTTGAAAATTGCCTACAATCAGTTTGATATCTTACACTATTTGTTGTTGCTCCCATACTTACTTTAGTTCCTACTATAGCTCTTGCCTAGATTTTTATATACCCTCATGAAAATCTAACAAGGCCTATGTATTCTCATAAATATAGGATTTTAAATCCTCACTATATGGAAACTACCCAAGTCTCCTACTCTTTATCTTTCAAAGCGAGAACACATCTTGCCTTTCCTCCAAAACCAAGCCTCTACTAGGGATGTCATATATTTTCCTCTTATTTACCCTATGGATAGTTCCTATTGATTTGTTAAAAATTTATCTCATAGTGGGGATGTTAGTTATTTTTAAATTATCTATTTCGGATGCTTGGGCTTCTATGTTTGCATCCCACTATGGGATTACCATCTATGTGGCATCTATTGGTTAAGTGTCCTCAACAGTGGTCATTGTCAAAACATCCCCTAAATATAGAATTATTACCTATACATGAGTAGGTCTATAAATGATGGGATTATGATCTTAGATTAGTCTACATTACAAAACTAAGGCACTGGCTAAATAATATAACTAGGCTTCTTCTTCTTAGATTTGGTAGAGGGGATAGTAGAAGTATCTTGGGTTGTAAAAGATGAAGGCATGAGAAATCCTAACTAAGTGGAAGATACATTTAAGTAAGCACTAGTAACAGCTCAAATAGTCTTCTTAAAATGAGCCTTTTTATACTTAGTGGTAGCAAGTTCAATGAAAAATGATGTAGTAATAAGGGAAGTAGAAACTATAGAGTTGAAGAAACAATTAGACCACTACAAACCAAAAGAGCTAAATAAATAATCTCAAAACTAAAAATAATAGGACTTATAGAAATAAAAAGACTAAGAGGAATAATGGGAATAACAAGATCAATAGAGACTACAATACCCATTACAAATTTAGAATCAATAAGACTCAAATAAAATGAAGTAATAGTGGCCACCTGATTTGTCTACCTCCATTGGTTCTTTTCCTTTAACCCATTAAAGATTCAATATTTTTAATTCCTTATCCTCATCCTCAAATTTATTTGATGGCACTTCAATACTTGTACTTGTAGAAGAATCTATTGATGCAAGAGGTTCCCTAGGGGATATTCTTTTCCACTTGTAATATATTATTATCTTTTCATCCATGGGAGGAGTCTCATGCATGGTGTAAGGTGCAGTTTCTATGCTTACAATAAAATGAGTTGAGGAATTAGTGGGGAGACCTTTGTCCTCAAATTCATAGGACTAAATGAAAATTATTTCATGTTTTCCTCCCAAACAATTTGTAATAGTATGAACCTCCCCCACCTCTTGCTCTTTATTTACAAACTTCATTACATGTTGTTATAAAGCTTGGTAAGGACCTTCATGTGAGGAATGTGACACAATAGGTGCCTCCCTGACACATTTCTCTTACTTCAATGTTTTCATCATATTAGGTGATGATATGGAGTATGTTTCATGGTGTAGTAGATGTTAGGTTAGCTGAGAAGTCCACTAGTATATAATTACCAAATAAGTGCCTCTATAATTGTGATGGAGGAATATCTTTGGATTGATCTTAATTGATACTATATTAACCCAAACACTCTCACCCTTTATATCACTTTAGCATCATCATTTGTATTTTCTAATTAAAATTCATGCTCATAAGGTTTGTGTTGGAATGGGATTCCTAAGCCTTGGATATGCTTTTAGATAAGGCCATGAGGATTCTAATCCTTTTATGGTATATATTTCAATGAGTAAAAATATCTATTTTTTTACCTATCCAAAGTGATTATTTTTTGTGTATCATATGAAACCAATCATCAAAGAAGACCCCTGGAACATATCTTTTTATTTCTTCTTCATATCTTTGTCTATGATCCACCATAGCTGGTAGGCAATTTCTTGCTCTAGTAATTTGTCTGGGATATACTTGGGGGGACATAGAGGGGAAACCTTATGTCTTAACATCATGATTATAGTGTAATATAGGTACACACAATAGTCCATCCTTATCAAAAATGTATTCTTTATGCTCTCTAAAACTTGGTTCATGTGTTATTCATGAATTTCACTCTACACTTAAGGGTAAACATTCTTAGCTATCCAAAAAATATTCCTCATGTAAGATTAGATATGGAGGAATGAATAAAAGTCACATACCCAATTTTTAATGGAGTCTAGAGTAGGGATCCAAAGAGATCTATTATAAAAATATATTTTGGCCATGACTACATATAAAAGATATGACATCATGTAGGAGTGACATCCACTGGGTCTTTAATCTTTCTTAAACATCTAATCCTAGAGCTTGGCACATATTATTTCTCCAATGGTGAAGGGGATCTTCAAGGCCATTAATAGGTCCAAAACTAGATTCAATTCCAAGTGAAGGAAATGAATTCTAATGTAGACATACAAAATGTTTAACAAATCCATACCAATGTGGATTCCCATCAAAAATTGGTTATCGACATGGGTTCCTTGGCCTTGAGAGTGACCACCTCCCCACGAGCAATCTATTTCCTCAATGTATTCTCTATTATGCATATTTTATTCCATTATTTTATATTATACTCATCTAATATGGTGTTTATGATGGGCATTCAAAGATATACTTGGAATGCATCCCAAAATATGTATGTGACAAGTGTTTTATGGTTTAGGTGGTGTAGGAATATGTTATCAGTCACCTTCCCCATGAATAACAAGTCCTAAAGTAGGTTGATGTAGGTAATCACTTTGGACTTGGCTACTAAAAAGTGTAATTATTGGGATTTTAATGGTAGTAAGTCTATGGATAGGTAATTTTATTTAGCTATTATATAATCTTCATGTGAGTGAGCATATACATTCTCTATCACATCCCATAAAGCTATATATTTTTAAAATTGATCATTAATATTGAATTAAAGACAATTTTTGTGTATTATGTAGAGTCCTTGATGGAGAAATATGATGGTGGAAATACTCCTCTAAACACCTTTGATTATGACACCATTACTAACCTATTTAATTACATAAAACTAAACTATTTTCACTCTTATTGAAAGTATTTTACACTTGAATGTAGATAGCTAGAGATTCAAATTCACTTGAGCTCCTTGGAAATCAATAGACATGATGCCTCTTCTAAATTCATTGATATAGATTTTGAGTCTAAGACTTTAAATCTAGTTCATGTGGCATTAACGCCCAATGTATCTAAGATTATTTTGATCTTTTAATTCTAATTTTTCCACTTTAATTTGGTAGGTATGCCACATAGACCCTATATACATTAAGATAAATACCATGTTATAGCCTTGGACAAGTGCCACCGTAATGTTAATTCTATGCAAATGTAAAAGTGCCATGTGGCATGAATTTGGAAGTTTAGTGTCATAAATTTTGTTGATACTAGACAAAAACTCTTACAATACATTGAATATGAAAAACACTAAGACAAAGGCTGAAAAGGATAAAAATTTTGAACACACTTTGTGAACATAAGTTTCAAACCAAAATTTTGAAGATAAATCACGTGAACAAAAGTTCCAAATAAAAGTCCTAAAGACTTGGATGTTATATTTTACAAAAAATCCAAAATTCTAAAATACGTGAAGTGTAAAACTCATGAATTCTAAAAATTCCAATAGACATGGGTTTCAATGAAAATATCTCATAAATACAAAAATATGAGAAGAAAAAAATTGCTAAAGTACATGACAAATGTTGTGATGAAAAAAATTTCCCAAAAAAAATCTGGACAACAAAATTTGTGAATAGAGCTTTCGACGACCTAAAGTTATGAATAACAAAATAAACTAAATTTACAACTCACAAATTGTAAAATATAAAGTCTAAAATATAAGATTGTATTTTTATATTTCTTGTACACTATGCAATATATATATATATATATATATATATATATATATATATATATATATATATATATATATCTGTATATATATATATGTATATATATATATATATATGTATATATATATGTATATATATATGTATATATATATATATGTATATATATATGTATATATATATATGTATATATATGTATATATATATATATATGTATATATATATATGTATATATATATATATATATATATATATGTATATATATATATGTATATGTATATATGTATATATGTATATATATGTATATATATATATATATATGTATATATATATATGTATATGTATATATATATATGTATATATATATGTATATGAATATATATATATATATATATATATAACTCTTGAATATCATTAATATGTTAGTTTGAAAAAATCATACAGTAAAAACCTAGATAATGAGGGAGTGCTAGTTGTATTTATAAATGATCATCACACAACAAAAATCATATGCACATAGAATATGACTTTTTTAAAGTTTTAATATTATCTAGGTGTGCATACGAATGTCAATAATTTTTATAAAAAAAAAAAAAAAAAAAAAAAAAAAAAAAAAAAAAAAAAAACCTAGTATTTTTAGACTACATTGGGTCCCTATTCAAAATATTATGAATAGGGTGTGTTGAGTACAATAAATGATGACTCATAGGGGGAATAATCCCAAGTATTCAAGAACCTATAATTTTTGGTTATCAATTATAAATCAACATGTATCATATCATATAATAATAATAATTAAAATATAAACATGAAAGATAATCTCAATACTTCATGTAACATACTAGTTCTACTCACACCTTGGACCTCTATGTGATGAAGTGATTTTATTTTACCCTTGCCTTGAGGGTTTTATAAAGTACTTGCAATAAATTGTAGGATTCATTTTGGTTTCCTTTAATCATATTAAGTATAAAATAATTTAGGATTTTATTTAATACTAATTGAACTTTCATAGCATTAATAGACATACTTTTGATATACTTACAATATATGTGATACATTGATTTTATTCATCATGTCATTATTTGATTGCCTTTAGATTTTATTTTGGTTTTATTGATCACTCTTTATGATGTATTGGTCCTATTATTTCAAAGAAAATGAGTAAAATAAATAATGTAAGAACCATTGTGATTTGGTATTTTTTAAAACTTGATTTATTAGGATGTCCCTACCAACTATATATGCATCAATGGTTATTACCTCAAACAAGTATTAACATGAGAATCATATTTTACCAAAGGAAATGAGAATAATTTATAAGTTTTTATGGATTAATGAGATAATATTTTATAGACTTGATATAATTATTCAATTTTTATATAACCATAATTAATTTTTTTATTTCAAACTTGAATCTTAAAATTCTCAGAAACAAGTGTAAAACCTACAAACAGACTAGTCTGTGTCTTCCATTCTATGTTCGTCATGTGCTTGTAATTTATTTTGGGACCTTCTTCATAGATTTGGAATATTAAATCAATCATGTATGAGAGTATAGTTAATCATATATTTTCTTTTTCATACTAGGATAAGTCAATCCGATTATCACAAAAATAAAGACATCTATTATAGAAAATAAGGAACTAAACTAAGGAAAGCAAAAATGTTGGAAACTAGAGAGACTAATATATATAGAATAAAACTACTCTAAACAAAGTAAATTATGGAAAAATCCCAAATAATACAGTAGTAAGTATAACCTACTCCTACCTATACCCCAACATTCGTTATCATTTTGCGACGTCTTCAAATGGTATAGTCATGAAGTAATGCTTAAAAAACTTCCCATTGACTTGATATGTTAGTCCATTACCTTGAAGGTCACTTAAATGTAAATAATTATTACCCAAAATATATTATATATGATAAGGTACAATACACAATGGGGAAATGTTGTCATGATGTCCTTTTATCATGGGAATTGTCACATAGTAGCACCATATTAGATATTTTGAACACTTTAAACTTTGTTATTCTATCAAGCCAACTTTTGAACAAGTGTTGGTGTTTACTAAAATTAATCAAGGCTTCATTATTTGAAACCTCCATCTTTATTATATCCAATAATAAAGACTCCAATTTCTCACTTGATTCTATATATACTTGCATGAATTAATATTTTATAAATTTGAACATGGTTTGGAATACTAGTTTTTATCCATATACTAGTAGGTAACGTGAAGATTTGAGGGTGTGATTGTATCTTTTTTTATCCACTCATAGTTTATATTTCAATAGATGATGTCATTATATAGGTTTATTTATGATTATTTTTTAATTACATCAATAAAGTTATTGTTTTTTTATGCAACTAATCCATTTCCTTGTGGCTAATGATTAGAAAATTAATTGATGTTGATTTACTTATCATAGGCTCATTTAGTGAACTCATTTGATTAGAATGCTAGTCTATTTTCAAAAACTAATGAAATGGAGGTAATAAATTAAGTTGTGATTTTTTTATTCAAGAAAATAAATTACATCATGTGCTCTATAATGCTTTGTAACCACTACTTCAGTCCATTTGGTGTAATCTATTATTACTAGCATAAGTTTGTATCTATATAAATAATTTTAGTTGTTGATGATGATGAAATCCAAACCCCACTAAGTAAATGGAACTCCTTCATTAACAAGATATAATGAAATTATTGTGTGCACTTCTCTCTTTTCCAATAACTAAAATTCATTGCATATTCTTACATGGGCATATGCATCCTTAAATATTGTTCACCAATAGTATCCCATGTTGACAATATAATGTCCTATGGTGTTTCTAAATGGATGACCATTTCCTATCTTATGGTGTAGGTTTTTCATGTTCTCTTGAGCTTCCTCTCATGATACACATCTTAGGGCATTCATATATTTCTTATATAGACAATCCCTTTTTTTAATCATTTAGTGAGTATCCTTGAGCCTAAAGGCTCTCTTTTATTCTCTAATAAATTCTATGAGAAAATTAAATTTAAGTAAATATTTGTTGATATCATCATACCAATCTCCTCTAGATACCTAGGTCTAACATACCTCCTCAATGGTGGTATGCATGTTAGGTTCAATCATAATCTAAATAATGTCTTTTCCTCTAAATTTTTTGGTATGATTAATTCATATGTCAAAATATTACATATTTTCCATCCATTTGCCTCTATTCTCTCCTAATTCATTATCCCAAAGTGAGCTTGATATCATGATATAAGATAATGGTGACTGTTTTACTTATCAAGATCTAATGTCTAAATTTATTTAACACTTTCACAAGAGAAAAACTAATATTATCTATCATAGAGTAATTGAGATATAATTAATTTAAATTCATTTTCATAAATTCAAAAGTATGTTCACTTCCATCCTTCTAGGTAAACATAACAACAACTATGTGCTCTGAAGTAAATGAATATAATGAAATATCCTCATTAAAGTCTAGGCTAATTAATATTGGAGCTTGAGATATGTCTTGATAATACTTGTGGTTCTATAGTGTCTATTATACTCTTTCATCTTGATTAATAATTAAATTCAAAGGTATAATTTTTTTTTACAAAACCAAACATAAACTTCCTCGCAAAATTTATCTTTTTAAAGAAATAATTGAGCTCTTTATTATTGCTTGGGAATGTAATATTGGAAATCCATTGAACTCAACTCAAATAAATGATGATACCATATTTGGTGATAAGGATACCCAAAATGTTTTCCTTAATAACACCAAATATGCTCTCAAAATATTTGTTTAGGTTCCTAAAATTAACACATAGTCTAATCTCCCCAATCTTCTTTTGATTGGAACCAAGTGGGTAACCAAATTTGAGTGTCTAATATGAAACACTATCTTACATTCAATAGCTTATCTAATTCATTTTATATGAGTGGTTCTAGGATGGGATTGACCAGCCTCTATCTTTACCGAAATGACTTATGTTATAGACTCAATAGCATTTTATGTGTGATGAATCTAGGATTGAAAACCTTAAAGTCTTCATAGGTCCATGTAATTACATATTTATACTAGATGATCAAATATTTAACCCTTTATCTTTATTATATGGTTCAATTAAGACTAATGTTGACATCTTATCCCCTAAGTTCTCTATGTTGAACTTAGACTCATTAATTTTGGGTTACGTCTATCCTTGGGATTGGGGATAGAGATCAAATTCTCTCTCCAAATAAACCATCCCTAAAGTAAGACTATTTTATTTGAGTTGAATAACTCCTCCCAATTCTTCTTGGCATAAATAACTGATATATTTATCATTAGTTATTTGAGGATTTAATTACCCTGAATTGGTAAAAAAATGGACAATCTAATGATCATGATCAAACACCTATAAATTTTATACATTATCAAGAATTGATTGGAAAGGTACAATTTCAATACATAACCAATGTACTTTAGATACATGTAATGGTACTAAATTGGTAGTCAAAATAGATAGTGAGTCATTAGCCTAGTTATGTTCCCTAGGAATAGATAATATATTGAATGCATCAAATAAATCAATTAAATCCTATGCCCAATGTTTGTATCACTTAAGATATGGAAATTTAAAATTGTACTTATTTATGACCTAATTAATCACTAGCTCTAAATCTCCCTATATTAGTAGTTACTTGGCATTATTTTTAGAGTGAATTACAACCCCAAAATTAGTACCTCATATTTTGGTATATTATTAGTGCATGGAGATTACACCTAGTATGTTGCTAGGTACTTATTCCTAGTAGGTCAACTAATTTGATACCAACACTTGATCCTTGCTTAGATCTTACACTATCAAAGTGGGGAGTCCACAATTGGGAAGTTCCCTAGACTTTTAGTGTTTGTACCTCATGCTTTATGGTAAAAGTATAAATCCTAATATTAGGATATTTATCAATTATTATTCATTATTAGCATTGTATTATTTGATGGGATAATTTGTTCTTGGATCTTGATCAAGTCAAATTTAATTTGAAATACCTCTCTAGGGTAGTAAAATATGAGATAATTTTGATGCTATATACTTGTTTAGCACCTTTAACCAATAAATAATTAGTATTAGTCCATATCCATCTAGGATATCTACCAAAATTACATCTATATTTATATGAACATGTGGCTTAGATGTAACTTGAATGAACACATCATTTAAATCTCCAACCACAAACACCACTATTTTTCCAACTATGAAACCATCCTATTAGATGGTCTTGGAGTTAATCACATATTTTCACAAATATTATCTTAGAGAATACAAAACCTACTTACACTTATGATTGTTAATACATTAGATATTTAGAGTCATGACCAAGATGTATCTTTTATACCTAACGAAGGGATATCTTACCATAATAAAACAACTAGAAAGGGTTCCAAAGCCTATATTCAAGAAACACCATTAAATAACCCTAGTTAGGTCCTATGTTTTCATATTTAATAAGTAAATTAAAAGTAAAAATCTAATCTAATGCTCACCAAAACTTATGGCACAAAGTGGGGGTGATTAATATAAAAGGTAAACATGCATAGAATATATGCAATCAAGTCATTATATATGAAATGATAATTCATGAGAAAGAAGTACAAATGCAAATATATATACTCTTACTAAGGAGGAACAAATTCAGGAATAATCACCTTTTAATATGAACCTATCAAGCCTTAATATCTTTCTTGCCCAAGGTGCTTCATAAGAGGTTGTTGTGTCATGTAAGGATAACAAGGATAAGTTAGATTTAGGTTACACAACTTCTTTATGCATCCAAAATACTTTTCCACAAGATAAGATATGTATCTCTAAAGAAAGTATTGCAACCTCAATTTATGATACTCAAGTAGAATGGTGAATATGTAGATGCATAATATATTCTTCTTCTTCTTCTCCTCCTCTCATAAATGAAAAAATTGGATGTGTATACATTATTGAATCTAACCTTAATAATTTATAAAAGATTAACTAACATGGTCAAACTAATTTGTATTTATATCATTATTTGATAAAAATAAGTTATATCCTAGTATTAGTCATCCAAGGTTGACCTAGACATATAACTTAATTTTAACAAATTAAATACATGGTTGGTCGAGGCCAACATTGTATGCTAAATGTCAAAAAGGAGTTTAAAGCCTAGGAAGGGGATAAGTAAGGTGATGAATTACTTGTAGGAGTGTGTAATAGAGGAGGAAAGGATTAGAAATGTACATAGGATAAGGTTGTGTAGATATAAATTGGTATTATAAGGGACAACAATCCTACAAAACACCAATGGTATGCCCACCCCTTTTCTGGTGCACCATTTAAGGCATGTACTCAAAGAGTTGAGACTCAATAGATTATTGTAAGGGATAAAACATCATTATTTGATAAAGTTTGAAAATAATATGTGTATAAATATGCCCCACTTTAATCACATCACATATCATAAAGGTGCAACATGGGATGGTGCTTTAGGGAAAGAATGTGGCAACACACAACACTAAATCTTAATAAATTGTAGTAAGAAGCAAATAAGATAAATGAAATGACAAAATTGAAAAACACATAACTTTACTTACCTTAGTTTTGTATATAAGGAATGAAGTGGAATAAATGTGAAGGTGTATAATGTAGGGAACATTAGGAAAACCTATAGAAATTAGCAAAAAAGAGTGAAAAATCAAATTTTTAAAAAAATAAACATGTACCATGTGAAAATATTATCTACAACATCAGGATTATATAACATCTTTTGATTCAAAAACATATATATTAGAAACAAATATATGGTCAAAAATGGAATTTAGTTATAAATATTTGATAGGTAAATAATTTTAAATAATAAATTTAAATAGTGTGAAAAATAATTCATTTGTTATTTTTACTATTTTGAGAAAACATTGTTCTGAGAGACCCAGTTTGATACTAGAGAGTAATCATGGTGAAGAGATGACACAAAAGATGGGGAGGATGCATAGTGGCCATAGATATGGAAAAACAAGTAATAAAACTTAATTTTAATTTTTTTAGTAATTTTAGTTGAGATTAAAATAGATATAAAAATTGGAATAGTAGGAAAAATCTAGATATCGAAACTGACCCTAAGAAATTTTTAGGTAGACTAGGAATAGAATGGGGCACTAGATAGGAAGAGATAAAACTATTAAATTCATAAGTAATTTATGGTAAATGGTCAATAATTCATTGTAGATAAAGAATAGAGTTGACCTAGTTGATTCAGTTTGTAAGGCAAGAGGGAAATAGGGGTTGACTACATAGCAGTGGGTTGATATAGCATTCATGAAGGTGGATGACTATGTAACATTAGGATGACATATTTTGGAATGGGAAGATGGCTAACATATTACCCTTTGGCCAATGTATTTGGGAATATATGGTTGATACAATTTGCTAAAAGGGTTAACAATGTATTAGAGGGCCAATGTAGTATGCTAAAGCTAGGAAAAGGCTAATTTATTATCAAGTACATTGATATAGTCTAAAATAAAAGGGTGAAATGTGTGCTAGTGTGATTATGTAGTATAACATGGTTGTTTTAATATCAAATGGGTTGATGGTGTAGATAAAAATAAGAAAACATAAGAACTAGATCAAACAAGATAATGAAGTAGTTAATTTGTAAAATTTTTTAAATGTATTTTACTTATTATGACATAGATATCTAATACATCCTATGTTATTTGAAATTTTATAGAGACAACAAATATTTTGGTGCCTTATGGATTTATCATGTCTATCATATGTATTAGAGTAGTTCACTGACATGGATAGGGCTCAACTAGTCACCTAGGGCTTCAATGGTAATATGGGAATGAGATAGATATCACTGAGTGTTGATCTCATTTTCATGTTCCTAAGAGAATGGGAATGGTTAACCAAAATTTATAATGGGAATTTTAGGGGTAAACCATTTAGGTGGTGATTAATGTAGAGGATGTCCATACATTAATTAGAATTTTGATAGACGAGACACCAATGATCACTGATACACTAGATTTAGATTATGAGAGATGAGCCTTAGACTAATGAGCTATAGGCTCATATAATATCTACCCCAAATTAAAATTGAGCTTGTTTCATGTATATGTAGTAACTATTATATACATTCATAAGGAAATGATAAGATTTTTGATAGATTGGGTGTTGTGTCACAAGTCATATGGCAAGGTACTACTATATGTTATAGCTTTGTGTTAGTCGATATTGGATTAGGGAACACTCTATAATTTTGGTTCTATCATATGGGTCCAAGTCATGTATGATATGTATGGGATGTTATCCAAAGGTTAAACTATGATTATACCAATTATTTTTCTTAGCATATGCATATATAAGAGGTTCCTTATGTAAGGAACAACTAGATTTACCCATGCAATCAATAATAATTTTCCTTGAGTTATTTATTATACACAAAATGATGTAGCACAAGCCATTTTCCATGTTCCAACCTTGCTAACCCTACACTCACATAGTTTCCATGTGGCTTATTTGGTCTACCATTTTGATATGGCCAACATGTGTGCTTATCATGAGCCATTACACTTCATAGGTAGAGCCATATTTAGTGGCTCACATACCTAGACATATGATACTTGCCCATTTGATGTATCTACTAGTAATGCCTTCTTATTTGGAAAAAAAGGATAGCAAGATGAGATGGAGAGGAGGTGTAGGGATACCTATAGAGATACCAATGATCAAGCCTCAAGTGTGCTAGATAATGGGCTAGTCAAGCATAATAATAGGAGGCAATTGGGATAAGAGGAGGATATTCCATATATGTGGATGAAGGATAATAATAGGCACCATAACAAAGGTAGTAATAGCCACTATGAGCTCACCAAAGATAGAGGCACCATCAATATGAGGAGACCCATGCAATGAATGTTACATAGGGGTATCCAATAGTATCTGCAAGACACATTTGGTCCATAGAGAGATCACTAAGTAGGGGAATATAAATGGATTGGGTGGTGACTCTTGTATTTTTAATGGTGTAGAGGTATCTAATGGAGGAGGTGGTTGGTGTGTGAAAAAATAGGGAGACCATGATTGGTGACAAATTTTTTAATTGGATTTAAGTTTTTAATATAGAACACTAATTTCATCATTGATTATGATAGATTATTTTTCATATATATGTGATCTAATATATATCTAATTTTTGGTTTTGTAGATCTTACAATAGAGGAGGTCAAATAGGGATCCCTATTTATGGACATGCATCATGACATTTTGGATAGGGTGGTGGAACCATATGACCTTACCATGTAATATGACCCTAATTTTCCATCTACCCCAACCCATGTAGGTTGGTTTAGACTGGTGGGAGAGGTTGTGAGGTAGCTATAGGAACCTTATGATGAGTCATAGCCATTGGTAAGGGTTAGAGATAGAGAGGCATAAGATTGGTAGTCCCTAGTATATGAGTAAATCACACACATGGTGACTACCATCTAGATAGGATAACTATATGCCTAGGTGGCCAATCTATAGGAATAGTTTTCTAGATTGAGATCCTGGAATACTTATTTACAATACACTATTTAGAGGGGTTAGTCACATGTGTTAATGGGTATCATGGTTAGGCCACAAGACAAATAGAATAGAGCATAGCCCTAGGCATATAGTTATATTTTTTACTTTGTATCATATAAAACACATGATTTCTCTCTCTCTGTGTGTCTGTGTCTGTGTGTGTGTGTGTGTGTGTGTGTGTGTGTGTGTGTGTGTGTGTGTGTGTGTGTGTGTGTGTGTGTGTGTGTGTGTGTGTGTGTGTGTGTGTGTGTGTGTGTGTGTGTGTGTCTTTGTGTGTGTGTCTATTGATGTTAAGAGTTTAATTTATCTCATGAGTTATACTTGGATTTAGATGTGGATGCATGGATATATTTATTTTCTATCACATCTTTATATTTTTTATATGCTATGGGAAATATGTGATGTATAATATATTCTCTAAAATTATGTGATACACATAATTAGTTAAAAAAAAGGTAAAAATTATTTGGAAAAGTATAAGTAATCAAAATAAATTTAATACACACTATATCATAATAGTAAATGTGTAAAACTATATGAATTAATATAATAAACCAAAGATGGTAAAATGGGGAATAATTTTTTTTAAACCATGTAGAAAATTTCATGAAATTAAAACAACTAAAAAGCACACTATATCATGTTGGAAAGTACAAAGATTCTGTAATGAAATGGAAGGCACATGAAAAATCAATGGTATAAAAACAAACAAGTAATTAATTCAATCAATCATACTAAATCAAGCTAGGAATATGAAAATAAAAACAAAATATAGGAGGAAATTAAATTTATGACACTAGTTCAAGTTTAGAAGTATAATAAATTTAATAAAATGATTGTAAGAATACATGCAATTAGAAAATAAGAATATAAAAGTGAAATACATATAAATTAACCATAAAACATAATAAATCAATATGGGAATTATTTCAATGATGTGTAACTCATAATCAAACATTACTTATCTCAAATTTGACACATGTAATTTCATTGTGACTTGGTTATAGTAGGAACTAGGTATTGGAATATTTTGTGAGGAAGGCCTAGTCATATCCATGGTCATAGACTAAAATTCAAAAAGGGAAAATGATTGAGGTGGAAATAACTATGGAAATGATTTAAAATATGTTTTTAATGTGATAATTAATGAGGAGATCCTGGTTGTATCCATGGTCTTACTTTGTAACTGACAAGGGGAACACCAATGAGGTGAATGGTAATAATAATTTTTTATTATTGTGGTAATTTGTGAGAGTCTGGTCCTATAGATTATCTTACACTTCAACTCATAAAGGGAGACAATATGGGGAATAATTAGCTAAAAAGAGAATATTTCTCAAGTGAAAATATTATTAATGTTTTAATGAAAGAGGGAATGTAAAAATTGTGACATTTTCATCTTTGATAAGACATTAGGAAACACGAGGCATTGTAAGTATAGAAGAGACACACTAAGAGTCTAGTTACCATAAAAATATAAAGGATACCTGCTCATGATAAGCACAAATATTTATAGTAAAATAGGCAAGATAATCATATCAAGTCATGTTTATTATAGGAAAAAAATAAAATGGACCTACCTTCCAACAAATGTTTTCCCCATTCTTGAGTACCTCTTATAGAGTCATCAGTCTAGTGTGAATATTGGGTACTTATGTAAGAAATTAGGTATCACTATAAGATTTTTTTCTTCTCCTTTTCTAATCTACTGGCCTAACACACCATAATGGACCTTGAATCTATCATGAGCCCAAGTATGGAGTTTAATCTTCTATTACAAAAAGGTTATGTGTTATGAATCACATCTTTAGTGTGATTTGACTTTTGAATATGTATGTTGCCTTTCTTCATCATTACCTTTTATTTAAATTATTTAGATTTTAATTTTTTTTATGGCTTTTATGATTCCTCCTCCATACATATTTAAAATAACCAACATGAGTGATAGAAGTGATACACACAAATAAGTTGTAGACTTTGGCAAAAGGAAATTAAGTATCCAAAGATATGGTTAAATGAACACAAAGGCTTACTTATGAACCAGTATGTAATATCAAGTGCCAATTTTATTTATTCTTAGTATGTGAAAGGAATATAAACGAATAAATGGAGATCCAAATTAGATTGGTAAAATAGGATTAAAATGAGATGTCTTATTTGATAACTAATCACATGGTATACAAAGATTACTAAGGGGATCAAGGTTTGTATAACCAAGTCACAATAATTATTATCTATGTTGTAATGGAGATAAGGTAGTAAACAATTATTTTAAAATAAAATAAATCCATGAAATAAAGGAGCTTAAAGACATAAGTGTCCAATCATGGAAAAAACACAAAGAATTCATAAGAAAGAGGAAAGTAAATGAAACCATATACAACACATAATTCATACTATGAAGATCCATGTGAAATAGATAGGTGAAACCAAATTTAACACATAATCAAATGATATAATATATATACATATACATACATACATACATATATATATATATATATATATATATATATATATATATAAGTGTATCAAAAGTAAAATATAAAATCATAGTGAAGAATAAAGTGAAATAACACCATGTTGTGTTCGAAAATGCTGATAAACTTATCCAAAAATATTATCCATCATATCAAAACATCTCTATAAAGTTGGATCCTAATGGAATCTAGAGTCTCATCAATCCTCATGGAAATATGCAAAGACTTCTCTCAAAATGTCCTCAATATAAAATATAGGTATAAGTGAAGGATCATGATGATGAAGGCATTGATGTGTAGAATACTCAAGGAGAAGAATAAGTGTCAAAAAAGGAATGTTATATTTGGGATGATAAAGAGGAACCACCAGTGGAGAAGAAGGAGACATGGTGGGAGAAGGAACCATGGGTGGGGAGGAATATTATATGGGAGAATAATAGGGATCCTTATTTCATGGAAAACCTATAGAAGGATGAATAGTTAGTGTAGGTATTGACTAAAGGTGATTATAAAGGTGATGTTGGAGAATATGGAAATGATTGGTATGATGGGTATTGCAATGGTTTCAGATATAATATACCTCCCCATAATTAGGTATATACTTAGGTAACAAATTAGGAGGTGGTATATCCATGTCTTTTGTCTAAGCAAGAGTTGGATAGAATGTGTAAATAAATTGGCAAAGCTTCTAGTAATGAGTGGAAGAATCATGATCTTTTCCATGTAAATAATAGATATTTTTCTTAGTATAATTTGGTATCCTACTAACATAAGAGGTAGAAGGAGAAGATATGGGTGGATGATATAACTAGTAGTCTCTGATCCAGTGATAAATAACTTTATTAATATCACAATAGGGTTGATCAGTCCATTGGATGGAATTGGATCAAGCTATGGTAAAGGATGGATTCTTTCTCCAAGGGAAGGTTGGGCTGAAATAAAACTATACTATGCTCATCTAAAGGTAAAATGGAATTAGAAATATGATGAGGCTCAGTTGAAGGTAGAGTTAGAGTAGGAAATAAACTACTATTAGTTTAAGGTGAGGTTGAGCTTATGAAAGGCTTAAGAGAATTAGATATCATCTCTAAGGGAAGCAAACTAGAATAATCCTAGTATCTATATAAATAACAAGGATTGGTCATTACATGATACATGATCAATGATTATAATAGGCTACATTGAAATTGGTGGCATACCATGTGATCAGTCCATCTCTACCCTATGAAAAATAAGAAGACTACTATAATTAGGCACTATGAAGGAAATAATACAATAAGGTGAATAAAAATACTAAAATAAATAAGTATAATGTGGAATAATCTTGAAATTTATAGCTTGGATAAGTCCTCCTAAAAATGGGTCATCTAAAGTATAATAGTCATCAAGGTCAAGTGTATACAGGTCGATGATATATGTAGGTATGACATTATCATCAAAATTCACTTGATTAATATAATGTCTACTCTTATTTAAAACCATAGGTATATCATTGATATGAGGTTGATGGGATCAAGGTTGTAAAGAGGGAAGAAGTTGGGTGATGATGTGATGGGAGATATTGGAAAATTTGATCTTAGAGCTTATTTCATCTATCTCATCGTCATCAAAATCTAGGAGATTAAGTGGTGTGTTCCCAATGAGTTTGGGTTTTACCTTTATAACCTTAGGTATAATTGATAATATAATTGAAGAGTTGAGATTCCATAAATGGGATACTAGGCAAAGTTATAAGGGTAAAGATTTTAAGGACACCACTTCTTGGAATTATTCAAAATTTCAAAGTTTTGTGTGACCTTCAATATTATAAATAACACTAATATGGTGTAATTTAACACATTGACATGTGGATGAGGTGGAGTTCCTCATACAATGAGTCTAGAATCTACAAAGAAAGATATTATAAGATATGGGATAGTTAAAAATCATCACTTTCATGTAGATGATGATAGAATAGATGGTAATGGGAAGCCACACAACCTAAATGAGGGATTTTATTTATATTACATCCTTGACATGTGTTACTTGTAGACTTGAGATTTCATTTAGAATATCCAATATTTTTTATGAAATTGAGGGAGGTAATTCAAGTACTTGAACCCTTGATAATTAAGGTGTGTTTAACTTGGATATCACTGATTTGGATGCTAATGAATAGAGGAGGATCATATGCATGAAGTAGAATATCATCTAGAATAATGGCAGAAATAGGGAACTTAAGGGAAAGATAAGTGTCTATTGTTTCATCAACATCTATAGACATTCATTCATATTGTTAAAGGATACTATCTTTAGATCCAGACAAGGTAGCATTGCATCCTTTTAGAGGAGGATGAGGGATGTTAGTTTTAAAAAACACTTGAATTAGATGGTTTTGATGATAGAGGGAAGTTTTCATTAATTCAAGGAAAGGTATTTGAGATGGGAGATGAGAAGGTTCCACATTGGGATCCCATTCATCATAAACCATGGGGTCATTTCTAGATATAGGCATATAATGTTGTAATAGATCCTATGAAGGAGGGATATAAGTGAAATTAAGGTTTTTTTGGTAATATGTAGTTAGTTAAGGACAAATAGTTGATTTTTTTAATCTAGTGGGATGGTTGATTGAGGTATTTATTATGATTGGTTTGAAGAAATATTATTTGAAGGTTGGGGAACATCTTCTAAATGTGTAGATGTTAGAGGAAGAGTATAGATAGTGTGGGAGGCATGATAAAGTTGAGTTATTTAATTTGTTTATTGGAAGGTTATAATTCCCTCTTTCCCCAACCCTCTGAGGTGAGATGGGGAAGTATCTTGAATCATGCAAAATATTTGAGAGGTTTGGTGCATGGGTATTGGATTAGAGTCAATAAAAGAAAATACTCTTTGCATGTTAATCATGTTTAACACATATTAATTATTAATATTGAGGTCTATAAGACTTTCAAAATTATTTGTAGGGTAGGTTTTTTAGTGCTATATTCATATTAGGAAGAGTATCTTTGTATATATCAAGATGAGCATTAGCTTGATTTAAAGATTGATTTTTGTTTTACATTTCATGGGATTTGAAATCTATATCATATGCTTGTTGACACTTTAAAATGAGTGATTCATAATAAAAATTTGGTCCAAGAATAAAATCCATAGCTAGATTATGCAATTGTCTACAAGAATCATGAGAGTGGCCCTAATTTGCATTAAACCAAAAATAAAATTAGATCATAACTTGATTTCATTAGATGAGTGAGGTCAATATCTTAGGGTAGAGGCCTTGGAAGATTCTTTTGGATATTATCTAAGGATAATGGTTTCTAGACCTTAATGTTTTTTATTTGAGAATATGTAGGATTAGGAGTGTTATTTGTAATGGGTCATACTCCATAGTGTTGTTTGGAGTGATTAGTTGAATGTTATGAATAATATCATAAGTATCTATAAATTCATCATTAGTAGCATGATAGTTTTAATTTATAATGAGCATGTGAGTACCTCTGGTAGGTTGAGATGGTTCAAATTGGTGCATGAGAAAGTCTTATCACTTAGCTTGGTCAAGGGATTCTTCAAAAGTACTTGGAGAGAGAGAGTCCTAACCTACTATTGTAACACAAGGTAGAGTGAAATAATGAGTAGGTGGAAAAGGTTATAATATACCATATTATGAGCATAATTTTTAGATAATTCTTCCATCATTTGATGAAATCTTGTGTTGTTTTAGTTTCAAGTTTTTTATAATTTATGAAGTGAGTTAAGTTATTATTATGAAGATCACTAGTTTGAAATTCTTATATTAGTGAGTTAATCAAGTCTTCCAAGCTAGTGATATAATGGGTTTTTAGTTGATTGTACCAATTTAATTCATCTCCTAAGAGTTTTTTAGAAAATAACTAGGTATCATCAAAAGGTATTAAGTTTGACCTAATCTTTATAAAAGCTACCAAATTTCTTTAGGTGTGATGCATGATCAATAGACCAATTGTATGTGATGGTAGGTGTGATAATTCCTATATATATTAGTAATTTGAGGTGTAAGAGGTTAACTTTTGAGATGTTTGATTATTTTATTAATGAGGGGTGGTAGAGGAATAGTGTTACTATGGTAATCCCTAAGGAGGGGGTGAGGGGATTTGTATTTGAAAGTCCACATGAACATGTTGGGGTTGATTTTGAATGTTAATGAGATGGTTTTTCATTTTCATCATTTTATTTGCATTATTGGTTTTAAAAGTGTGCATTTGATTGGGTGTTTTTAATAAACGTTGGTGATTTTGGGTAGTATTTTGACTAGTGTGAGAAATATGTGAAGCATTGGTAATGGTATTAGTGGCTTGAGTTTCACTATGAGTAGTATCATGCACGACATTTGTGGTGTGATAAGCATTGATATCAAATGAATCACTAGTAGCGTGATTAGAATTGGTAGAAAAATATGCACTAGTAGCATGATTAACATTGGTATCAAAATATGCACTAGTGTCATGATTAAGGAGAAGGGTATTTGGAAAAGACCCACTAGAGGTTGAACCTAACATGTTAGTGGAGATAATTGTCATGGAGGTTGAATAAGATGTATAATAAGATGTCATGATGTATGAAGGAGATAAAATATAAGGAAAAGGTTGAGAATCAAAGAAAGTATCTCCCCCAACTCTATGAGAGAAGGTAGGGGAGGGTGAAAGAAGTTCTTCTGCATAAATACCTATAATAATAATATAAATGTTTTAAGTTTCATTTCCTCTATGTTGAATAAATTCATTAATGGAGAATA
This sequence comes from Torreya grandis, assembly GCA_037957365.1. Taxonomy (NCBI): domain Eukaryota; kingdom Viridiplantae; phylum Streptophyta; class Pinopsida; order Cupressales; family Taxaceae; genus Torreya; species Torreya grandis. Next base: position 533,152 of record JARHVA010006475.1, on the reverse strand, counting down.
GTATTTCATGTGCGTATTCAAACTCACACTCATATTCTAATGAAAATAAAGGATTATGAATTGAGGATGAATGAGTAGGAGTCCCATAATTGGTAGTGCAAGTAAAAATATGAATATTATTTTCATATAGAGTGGAAGCCACAAAATATTTATTGGGAAACCTATTAGGATATGTAAGACTCATAATTTTTGTCAAATTTAACTTTGTATTATCCTCAAATAAGAAATTCATGATGAGTAAAAGAGGCTAAAAGGTTGAAGGAAAGAAGAATTAATTAATAGGATATATAGTTGGATAGGTCAATAGAGTTTTTGTAAATTAAAAAAAAATAGATAACAAGAGGACACAATCATATTGGTTGACTGTGTACTATTTAGATAGGAGATGAAATAGGAAGATAAGAGGACATAGTCATACTAGTTGACTGTGTACTACTTAGATAGGAGACATAAAAAGAAAATTAGAAGACAAAGTCATATAGGTAAAATGTGTTTGACTATATAGAAAAAAAATAGGAACATAAGATACACAATTGAATAAGTTAACTATGTACTAAATGAAAACAAGATTAATAGTTTATATGAGAATGTGTCGATAGGGATAATAATGTTGTGAAAATAGATATTTTTTGGGAAAGATAATATTTAAGTAAATAAAATGAAAATCATAAGCAATTGGATCAATGTGATCAATCGAATTAGAACACATATCACAACCTTTCACTAGCGTTCAATAATGCAAGTTTTATAATACAAAATATAATGATCAAAGATCAAGAAACAAAATTGAAAGTAAATTCTAACTATTTGGTCATTCCTAAGTGTTTTTAACTTATAGTAAAGTTTTACATTAATTTTATGAGAATTTGGTTATAATTAGGAAATATAAAGTAATCTATGGATAGTTTTAGGAAGTTTAGTCTCAAAGGAATCTATATTGGTGATAGTACTTCCTTGTTATTGGGGCCTACCCTCTCAATTCATGATCTTTTAGTGATAAGGGTGAAAGTTGATTTTAAAATATATACCATAAACCACATAATTATACTTATCCATAAAACTAAGTCATTTTCTCCCTTGGTAATGAAATCCATGTAGATAAACCATGGGAAGACAAATGTTTAATTATTTTTTGTGTAAAGTGTTTTGGAAGTGTGTAAAAAATAGAAAAATAGTGTCACCAAATTGGTAAATTAAAAAACCACCTAATTAATTTATGTTTTTTTACTATAAGAATGTAATAAACTAAAATAAAAAGTTAACTAATTATGATAAAAAATAGTTTAATTTCATTGATTGTAAAGAGTATAGAGTTAATTCAAACAACATTTTATGTAAACAATGTAGAATAAATTTGACTAGGTCTCTACTATTTTGTGAAATCAAGATACAGAGAACATAATAAAATAGGTTGAATATGTCTTATAGATAAAAAATAGGATAAATAATTATGTCGAGCTAGTTGACCCATTTTGTTAAAGGTTTGTAATTTTCTAGACTATAAACTTGTGAAAAATAGCACTAGAAATTAAAAACTAAAATGATAAAGAGAGTAATAATCAACCTTGTTGGGTTTGAAGACACTTAGATATAAATTTTTTATGCTATGATGATCAACTGATGATTCAAATATTATATAAATAGAGTCTACTAGGTAAATTATGTTTACAAAACCTATGTGCTAAAAAAGTAATTTTCAAACAGAGTCAATCAACTCAACTATATCTACAAACATGTATGTTGAAAAATAAGAACTATGAAATGAGTTGAATGGTTTGAATATGTATGAAATATTATAAATGAATAGTGAGACTATTTTGATTTGATTAATATAGTCACTTGTATTTTTAGAATCCCTGCATAGACAAAACAAAGTCATTTTGGGGTGACTATGTGTTAAACTTGTGCACATACTATTAGAACTAAACTAATAGGTTTGATGCAATAAAATGAGAACATAAAAATATAATATGATGATATAATGAATGTGTGAAAGAAAACCTACAAGGGTTTGATTCACATCAATTTTACTAGAATGTATACATAAGAAAATGTAGCATACCTATGAATCAATCCTAGTACGAAGAAGATATATCCTAGTTACACTTCTAATTTTTGATACTTTAAATATTAGGGGTCATGATCAATATGGATCCTTGAGACCTAACCAAGCGATATATTACCATATTAACATAACTAGAGAGGGTTATAAATAATCTAGTCAAACAACAACATGAAATAACCCTAGTTAGGTCATATCCTTTCATATTCACCAAACAAATGACAAGTAAAGTAAAAAATTTAATCTAGTGCTCACTAAAGCTTATGGCACAAAGTAGCAGTAACAAACATAAAAATCAAGCATTTATAGAATATCCAGACTCAATTCAATGTATATGAAATCCTAATGCATGGGAGATAATTTCAAATGCAAATTTATCTACTTTTACAAAAGAGGAACAACGTTGGGAATACTTACCTTTGAGGATAAACCCACCGAGCCTCAATATCTCCCTTGGCCAAGGTGCTTCATAAGAGGTTATTATGGTATTTGAGGATAAAAATGATACGTCAACTCTAGGATACACAAATTATCTATGCATCCAAAATACTTATCCATAAGACAAGACCATATCTACAAATAATGTATTAATACCCTAAGTTATATTTCTCAAGTAGAATGGTGGATAAGCAGATGCAAAATATATTATTCTTATTCTTCTCTTCCTCTCATATATGATGTAAATGGATATGTATATATAGTTAAATCTAAACCTAAACCTTTTTTAAAGTTTAGCTAATACGGTGGTCCCAATTCATGTTTGTATTGTTATTTGATAGGAATAAGTTAGGTCCCAATCTAGGTTAGTCAAGATTGACCTATATCTATAATGTGATTTTAAAAAATTAAATAAACAGTTGACTCAGGCTAATAGTGTATGATAAATGTCAAAATTTGGTTTTAGGCTTAAGAAGGGGATAAGTAAGGTGCTAAATTTATTGGAAGAGTGTGTGAGAGAGGAAACAAGGATTAGGAAAGTAAATAAGATAAGGTTGTATAGATAGCAAGTGGTAGTATAGGGAAAAATAATCATGTGGAGCATTAATGGTGTACCCTTTAGTACATGTAATCAGAGAGATTAAAGTTTGAAAATACTATGTATATAAATAGAAGTTAACATTACAGTGGTTGAGGATCCAAAATCAACTAAATATAATGTATACTCTTACAAAATTCTATGATAGTTAATAAGAAAGGAGGAACTTTTGGATTATCCTTATATATGACATTTTTATGAGTAGTTTTTATCTTATTTGTATCAAACTTCCCTATAATATACCTCTATAGGAGCTCATTATGTTTAGTAGTCTAAGTTAATTCTTGAACAATGGTTTTTTATTTTATCGTCTTCATGTCCTCAATGATGTTGTATCCTCCTTTGCTCTATTATTTCTTATTCACAGGTTGATTATTCCCTTTTGAGGGAGGTGTATTATTATCAGCCTTTAGATTCAAGGGAATAGTCATATTATTTAGATTAGATGTAGTGTAGAGTTTCTTGTTCCTCAAACTATTTTAGAAATATTCAAAAGCATGTAGATCATCCATTTGTCCCTTGGAACATTATCATATTCACTTGGCAAAGGACAATCATGAGTTTTAAATACCATATATGTGCTTGAGGAACTAGTATGTTGGGTAAAATTGAGTGGACTATTCATTAAATCTTGCCTCACTATCTCTCTTTAAAATTTTTCAAATATTGTACATAACTCAACACAATCAAGCTCACTATGTCTTGATGTGTTATGAAACCTACATCATTTGGGTAGAGCTATCTCCACTATATTGATCTCTAGAAACTTATTGGATTGCTACTATTACATATTATTTATAGGCTTGTTAAAAGTCTTGTTATATCTTTTAAATCCAAAATTATGATTATTGTTCAGACCATTAACAATACCTATCTTCCTCTGCATGATCAGGAATTCATTACTTAGCTTTTGAACCATATTTTATATATAATCTAATTATACTTTGGTAGAATCCATGCCCTAAAAAATTATAGTATTGTATAGGAGTGAATGTTGAATCTATTGATGAAAATTCATTTGTGTAGGGTTTTTAAATAAGCCATAGTTCTAATCTAGTGTATGTTGTGTCATAGGAGGTAGTGTATACAATTGATTCTAGTTGAATGCTAGAACATTCTTAGTCACACTAGGCACTAGATTCAAATCTAAGAAATCTGCATTGAGGTTTGGAATGCCTAGTTTATGAGGATTTGATTTCTTGTCAATTTTCATCACTTATTCATGTGATAGTGATAAAGTGTTAGCATAAACAACTCTTTTCAAAAATATTATAATAATTGAATCTAGGGCATTCTTATACATCTTAAGTTCTAGTGCCACTGGTGGTCTATATGTAATACTTAGCCAAGCATACATATTATAAAACTTCACATTAAAAGTATGAATTGGCTCATTGGGATCCCTTTTCATACTAGTGAAATGTTGATACACCACACTAAAATTGGTAACCTATCTAAATTGGGTAAGCAAAGTGCTTTGACATGATTTATATGAAGTAATAAAATTATCTTACAAATTGAGGAGCCAATCTTAAGCATCATCCTTCAATGTGAAATGGAAAAACCTACTTGGAACAACTTTATCAATAACATTCATCAATATTAAATCATATTTGAAAGACTTGATATGCTCCTCTACCATTATTCCTCCTGAAAGGGAGAATACTTGTAATGAATTCTCTATATTCTTTGGTAAATCATGCACATCTCTTGGGACTATGATAGTGGATCTAACTAACCAAGGTTGAGACATAGGATGATTAATAAGGATAAAAATTGTATAATGATGTAAAGGAGTCTTAGTGTTAAATAGATTCAAGATATGAATATTTTTTAATATTTAAATTTAAATCTAAGTCTTAATTCCATCATTATAAATTTCTCATCCTTACTATAGACCTTGGAGTATGATTTTAAATATTTCAAAAATGTTTACATAGTTTATCCAAGAAAAACTCATTCTAATAAATGTAATATATTAAAAAATATATATCTTATATCCCATTTTTTGTTTATCTACTAGCATATCTTCATTGTATCATCTAATATTTCTTCGACCCTCACAGTACTCATCTTCCATTTTCCTATCTTTCAACTGATGCACATAGGTCAAAAACAATATTGGCCACTCTTCTATAGTTTAGGTTTAGGTGTATACAAGATTATTGGGTCCTCGTTTCTCCTCTTTAATAGGTAGATGTAATATTTATTATGTTAATCATATTAAACACACCTTTTTGGTATTAAAAATACATATGGTGGAGGAGACTAGAAAAATAAAATAAAAATCATAAGCCAAGATATAAAATAAAATAAAAAATACATTTAAAACTGTAAAACATATGTCAAAATTAAAAATCATAGAAATCAATGATCATATCATTGGCACACCCATATCTTAGTTCAATATCAAACTCAACAATTTCCCTCATAGTAGATCATGAAGTTTATTTAACTATTGTAGGCCACTAGAATGGAGTTTGGGGGTATCTTATATCATTATTTACACATAAATTTTAATGCAAGTGATAAATATCTACTAGTAGTTAATGTCTCCAGTAAGGTCTTGAAGAAATAGGAAATGTATGCACCCCAAAATTACATAGTGTAATATTTATCAAATGATTATAATAATGATGTAGTGGTCTAAAACACAATATAGAATGTTCTCTTAGAGTTTATTACCCCTAATCTTTCACTAGATTTATTTTAAACCCTTCTAAATCTTTTCTTTTCCTTTTCTATCCATTCTTAGCTCCTTTTAAATAAAATGAAACTACACCTTTCAATGACAAAACTAACCCTTACCATTATTAAACATCCCTAAAAGTTATATGATAGTCATGATGGTTTCATATATTTTCATCACAAAAGTGTCATAGAAGGGTAGTTTCATCATTATATATGGTAGTTTCACAATCTACTAGGGAATTTTTTCACATATTAGGGTGGTTTTGTATTTATCACTTGTAATTATAGGTGTTTTCATCATCCCTTATCCATGTTTTACTTTTAGATTTCAAAACATAAGATTTAATGTGTTTTACATGTCTCTCTTCATGTTTATTGATTTTTATGCCTTGATTTCATCTCCATGATAGCCCAAATCACTTCCACTATTGTATGTTTCTAGGGGTAGTTTACCACAAATAAGTGAAAACATGATGTAACTCCTTTTGTGCTCAACATTTAAACACTTGGCTATGCTGACATCAATCCAAATAAGGCACATTCCTTATGCACTCATTCTAAGCACAACTAATAAGGAATTAGGGCTTGTGTTGATTTAGTTATACCATGGATTAACAATTCATTAGGGGGACGTAAGAAATGAACCATAAACTTAACTCTAGGGTAGAACCATAGGCATAGGCCTATGCTTAGGGTAAGCCTAGGATCATATAAGTGCTTAGTGGCTAATAAGATGCATTTGATTTAACTTACTCTCTATACTAAATAGATGTAATTTAAACATGGGTTGGGTTCACTAACACACACCTATACTAATCTTGCATGTAAAATTATGATGATGTCATGAAATTTATAGAAACTCCATTAAAATAGTGAAACCAAAAAAATGTAATAGCTTCAATTCACATAATTGATCAAAAGTGAGACATCACATAAACACTTGCATCTTCAAGTAATACTACAAGACATGTGAACTAGACAAACTCATGTATAATTTAAGGAAACACCATTTGTCATTGTTTAAATTCCACAAAAAAAATTTATGTTCAAAATCATAATATATATAACCTAGAGGCTCATAGATGAGCTTGAGAACATATAATTTTAGCAAGAGTGGCCTCCATTCTGTATCTAAGCCTTAATGGTTGCTAGAGTAAAGTTTTTAGAGCATGGTTTTGAAGTCATTCCACCATATCTTCACTATAGTTCTCCGTCTCCCTTCATCCTTTAGTTCAATATAATATTATAATCCTTTAGGAGCATCTATTTTAGGGTGGAAGTTATACATTGAGCACTAAGATGGAGTTCCACCATCATAATCACTGGTTCCATGACCGCACAATTCTCACACTCCCCTTACCAAATTTATTTAGATCTTCATTGATGCCCTGAATGTTTGGGAGATGGTTAGCCATCTTCTAGCTAGTGTAATATTTGCACTATATCCTCCGTCTCGATACTAAAACCATTAGTCTAACCACTTGCAAAAAATATCTAGACACATTGATGTGGATATAAATTTGGTGAAAAAATACCTTTAAATAGGTTAGGGACCCAACATTTACCCCATATAAAAATCCCTGTCTACCTTTTGAGTAATCCATCAAACTTTTGGGAGCATAAAAATCAAGTGAATTCTCATAGATTTATATGCTAAAATCCTCAAAAATCTTTATGGCTAGTTTGATCTCTCTTGTGGTGACATAAATCTTGGTTGATATAGTAGTGAGTGAAAGTGTATCTACTTTATCTAGTTATTTATGAAAGGATTATGCATTGGCTTGTGCCTTTTCCACACTTATGTCTAAGATCTTCCCTTACTCATATGCCTTAGTCTATAGATCATATGATATCTCTTCCAAGGTTCACTCCTAGTCCTTGATCTAATTGGTCAATGTGTTCATGTTTCCCATGATTTGAGACCTTTATTACCTACCTATGAAGTATACATGATCCATCAATTACTCCTTCTCATCCTTCACTTGTTTTAAGAGAAAAATATCATGGAGGATTGGTTATATAAGTTTAAGAAGATTGCATCTTTCATTTTTGTACCCTTCTTCAAATTTATGAAGAGATCCTCTACTTCTTAGAGCTTATCTAAATTCTCCTTATTTATTGTGACACTATGGTCTTCTTATACTTATTACACCATCTTGGGATCATTTGCTCCAAAAATAAGCAAATATTATCGACATATGAAAGGTCTGAAGTTTTGACACCCACTAGAAGAGATGGCTTGGTGACTTCCACATGATCACAAAATTGTTGTAATTTGAACATATTGGCTTTTGCTTCCTATTTGGCTTCCTTGTGGAGTTTTTTTAGTTTCTTCACCTTGTCATCATTTATAAAATTTTGGCACATTACTTCTATGGCCATTTGGATTAGTGAATTTCCATAGTAGACTAGGTTCATGGTGAATGGGTCAACAAGAAGGGATTCTTACCCTTCCCTAAAATATTTTAGGCTCAAAATAGCTGACCTTTGCACCTAAAATTAGGGTTCATATGTATAATGGTCTAGTGAAAATGAGAGTTGGTTAAGCATATTTAACATGGAAGCTTTAGGGCATAGTTTCATATAAGTATAAATCTTCATCTCCCCAATTATTTTTCATGGTTTCCCTAATGTTAAGCTCTTTATCATCTTTTTTGATGATAGCCTTCTCTGGATGCACTTTTTACTCTTCATTAACACCATTTCTATCTTTGGCGTGCTCCTCTGAGGAGTCACTTATTTGGTCCTTGGGGGTTACATCATCAATATTGTCCCCCTCATCTATTTCCTCATCTTAGGGATTATCAGTATTTAACTCAAGGGTTAATACCTTCATTGCTAGGGTTGTCTTATTACTTCTAGTGATCCTAAGCTATCTCTATTTGTTTCTTTAAGGCACTAATATCACCTTCTTTTGGTATTAACACCCCTCAACTACTTGGACATACATTAACAACTTCTTATAATTGTTTGGAAGGGTCACTTGATGCTTGTTCAACCACCTCTACTACTACCTCTATGCTCAAGTGTAATTTTGATTCCCTTTTATCCAAATTGGCCTTCTTCTATTCCTAGTCATTTTTTTCCTTCTCTTCAAGTTCCAAATCCTAGTTTATGTATTCCTAATTTAGTCCCATATTTATCTAAATTGATATTTTTTACTTTATATATTGAGGGGTTACTGGGAATGCCTTATCCTTGGATGTTGACACTATTTCATTTTGTGGGCCCTTTAGCAAGGTTGCATTAGATGTGAGTCTCATTATTTCTTTAGTTACTCATAGTATTATGGTCATGCTACTTTGTAAGGCCTCTTGAATATTTACAACACTAAAATCCTATTCACATTACTCTATTTGCCTGATATAAGTTTTTTCCCTATATTTTTCAGTCTTTTATTCTAATATGAGCACTAAGGATGGCTCTCTTTCCATATCTAAAAGGGTCTTGGTATGCAATGTTATATGTCCCTCAGTCTTTTTCCTTGGATGATTGCTGGAATTATTACCCTCTTTCTTGAATGTCATGTGCTTCTTTGGGATAGGTGGAATTATTTATTGCATGGAGGCTATTTTAAACTTATGCAGTCTATAATATCCTCTAATTTTTCATCCCACTTCCTTAAGAATGACTTTGCCTAAAATTTTGGCACATTATTTCTTTCATTTCCAACTAATAATGGACACTCATCATCTTTTCTAGGATCTCCACCCTTCTCGTTTGGATTCATCTCATAGTATATTTTTAAAATTCTTCCATTGATTATTACCCTTTAGAGGGGATGGATGTTAGGTTTATCACTATCATATTCCTCATCCCTAGTTTCCTTGTCTCTGGGACACATAAATTGACACCTCATCATCCTTATGTCATAATCCATGGCCTTTACCTAGATATAAATATGTTGTGCATTTGGGATTCTCCTTAGCACCACCATGAAGTATCTAGTTGAGAACATGTTAGGAAATCAAAGGCAATCTAACATATTTCCATCTATGAGCACTAGGCACACCACATAAAAGTGTTTAATCATGAAAAATGTCATCATTCCCATTAGTTATTGAGGGAGTTATTTTTGGATGTCCCACTCCTTTCTAAATGCCTCCACATATCTGTTAAACCACCCTTGTACTCTAGTTTTATACTTATGCAAGAATCTAGGGGGAAGATGAAGTCATAATACTTAATCATTGAGAAATCATGGATTGGTGAAAACACCCATAGGTGGTCATCATCATCATTTGGCACACCTATTTCCATCACCATCAGGATAAGCATGTATCCCCACTAGAAGGTCTCATGTGCCCAATGGCATTCTTGTACATTGTTTATGGTCTTTTATATGATAAAATTAGAGATGTTAAAAATTTATACCTATGCTATTTTTTGGGTAATTCAAATGGAGGTTTACTAATATTTGACCATCAATTATCAGGGAAAAGTTTGGCACTTACCAAGTACATTATTGCCCTTGTGCCTAGGTCTTATATGTCTTTGATAGGGAATGAAAATCCTGACTTATAGTATCCTAGGATATTTTCAACCCTCTCTACCTGTACATCATCCTCCATCATCTCCCTTATATCTACTCCTACACCAAGTAGCCCTATGATTCTGCCTATTTGGCTCTCAAAAATCCTCATGCATTATCCATGAAAATAGAACTAGTCACTATACACCCTTAAGATAAGGAAATATACCAAGTATTCTATCTTACCAAAGATTGGTATCCCAAAAAAATTATTTGTACCCATGGTTTGTAACTTCTCTATAAAAAACATCAAAAATCATGGCACCTATATTTTTCTTCTTACTTATGTCTACCATCTAGTCTTTGTTCAATTCTTACATGTTGTTATCTATCTTATGGTTATAGTCTTTTAATCTGCATACATGGATAAAGGATACCCACTTTTCCCCCACCATGACTTTTATTGGGTACTCCATATCTCTATAGGCAAGATTTACACTCATGTTTGGATCAATCTCTGTGACACTAACTACCTCTACCAACTACACCTCTAATTTTGTGGTGGATGCTTACCTTATCACTTTTACTTTCTTTACATCTCTATGTACTTGTCTTGGTCCTATGATTAGTCTTTTATTTCCCATAATTAACCTAATACTATTAAATCATAACCAATTAATATTTTTGAAGCCCAAAATTATGTCTGGTCTACTTTATAGCCATGGGAAATGTGACTATGCATTTGGATGTTGAGCTTCTTACCCCAGTAATGGTAGACTAGTTATTCTATCAAAATATTTGCTTTTCTATTTTTCCTTCAAATTATTTTTGTTTGCCTCCTCTTCTTCTTAGGAAAATATTAATCCTACTTCTCACTCTTTTTACCAAACTTTGGAATGTTATGGGGAACTTGTTTCCTCTCTGATAACATTTTATCTTTTAGTGGCTTTGACTCCTTTGTCTATTCTAATATGTTGAAAATGAAAAGTAAACCACTTATGTCTACCATCTTTCATTTTCTACTTTTTTATCATATAAAAAATTAATTGTTGGTGTCATCTAGATCCTCAAAATCTAATAAAACCCATGAAATATGATAAAATATGCCACCATTTTCTCATCAATGTGGATCTTTGTTCTTATTGCATTGTAGCATTAACTTTACTAACAATTTCTTCAAGGAAGTGATAGGTAATTAAAATGGTGACCTCCTACTAACTATTGGGTTGGTTCCAACTATCAAAATGGTCACTTTTTATGCTTTGTTCATCTTGGCATAACCTTCACCTTCTTTCTAGTTACTTTGGTATAACACTTCACATACGTGTAATTTAGCCTTCTAAGTTCCATCTCTTCTCTAATTTTATGCTTCTTTTCAAGTGCACCTCACTTTATTAGTTTATTTTTCTATACTCTAGTGTCTCTTGCTTTAACCTACCCTACTCCATATAAATCCCTATGCTAGTCCTTTAGTGCCTCAGCATCTCCTTTTGGTCTCTTATGCATGAAGACCTTATGAAATTTTCTTGTAAATTCATACTTATAGTTTACATAGCCTAAAAAAATTCACACACACATAAAAACTTAGGTATTTGGCCTTAAGTGCTTAAAAAATGATCAGGCTCGACTCACCCAACTAGATTTATGTGGGTGTAAATGCTATAAATGTTCTATTATGGGCCTAAAAGTGCCACACTTATTCAAATAAAACACAGGGAAAATAATTGGCTCACACTAATTTTATAATGGTTGTATACAAAGAGACCAAATTTTAATTAAAATGTTTGTGTTAGATAACACAAGCACCATCCTAGTGATGGTATAATTTCAATATGTTGTCATTGAAATACCTAGTGAGTATTTCACCAATTGATGTGTGTAGTTTGCATGCACTAGTCTCCAACATGTTGTGGATGACATAAGGTCCCATCCACATGATCTATAATTTTCCAAGGTGACTTAGGTACTTATAATCATAAAACATGACCAATGCACCTTCTATAAACACCTTACCTTTGACGTGATTATCATGCCTTATCTTTTGGCAAGCCTTCCCTATATGTTAGATCCATCATGCTTAGGTGTGTGTCTTGTCCAAACTATCCAACTCTTTTAAGTGTAAATTTAATGACTCTTGGTCATCTAATTAACCAATAGGTATGATTTATAATGAATTTAAGACTAACTCCATAGGTAAAACACCAATTAGAATATTTTAGCCTTATTCAAGCACTTGTATGTCATGCAATAGGCCCATAACACTATTGACACATGGTTATCCCAATCTTTGAATCCAATGTTGAATATATTTTTGAGGCATATCCCAAGTATTTTTATTCAATTTTTCTATAGTGTGATTAGCTTGGGGGTGGTATGGTCTCATTTTATGCTACACCACCATATACTCAGACAATAGGATCTAAATTATTTTATTGATGAAATGTGTTGTATGTTCAGTAGATAAGCCAAGAAGGAACCCATACCTAGTGATAATGTTTTCACAAATAAATATTTCTACTATAGTAATTCTATAGTCTTTGGTTGGTGTAATTTGGCCCACTTAGTGATGTAATCTGTATGAACTAGAATGTACCTTATGCTTATTCTCTTGTGGAAAGAGTAATAGGCCAAATAAAATTAATGGCCCATTTTTCAATTGGTTCCTAGGAAAGGATGGGGATGAGGGGAATCTCATTGCAATGGTTTGGATTTCTAGTGCACTGATAGACACCACATGTTTTAGCATATTATTTTACATCATGAAACATAGTTTGCCTCCATAATATTGATTGTAACACTTTTCATTCTATTTCATCTCCAACATAATGGCATCCAAAAATCCCCTCATGTGATTCTTGTAGTACCAAGTCTTATTCATGCTCTAGGACATATCAGATCATGACCTCATCACGACCCAATCTATATAGTTCCATGATAGTGAATTGAAAAGGCATGGTGTAAGCCATGGTTTACTTCTTTTTTATTTGTCATAGCCTAAGGCATAGATACAAAGGTTAGAAATGTGATGATATATGATAAGTCTTAAAAAATGTATTTGATCATGAAGGGTTTCACATTAATAATATTATCTTCAATTAGCACTATCATATCTATACATTTGATGCAAGATAGATGGTTTGGGCTTGAGTTTTGATTTCAAATATTGACTACAAGAAAAAATTAAAATTTTTAAAACAAAACAATCCATTACCAAATGTACCCATCTAAAATTATCTCATTCACTAGGTATTTGAGTGCCTCATGATCAATAAAGAAGAAAAATGGGGTTGTTAGAAAATAGTGTCTAAACTTTTACAGGACATAGAACATGACAAGTGCCTCATACTTAGTCATGTTGTAGGTTTGTTCTAACTTGGTTATTTTCCTCTTTGTGAAAGAAATAAGATGATCCATTTTCTCTTTGCCTATTTGTGAAAAAATGGCACCAATTGTAGTACCAAATACATCAACATGGACATGAAAGGGAGTCACCCAATTAGTAAATTCTAGTATTAGTATACTTGCAAACATTAGGTTTAGGGTCTCAAAAGCATTTTATTTCATTATGCCTTAATATAATGGGCCATCCATCTACAAGATTTCCTCTAATGACACCATAATCTAGGAATAATTCCTTATGAATTTTCTATAGTACCCATAATGTCCAAGAATGGCAAAAACATCTTTATGTATTGATGGTATTTGAAGCTAAAGGATGATTGAAATATTGGATAGATTAATGAAAATATCATTATTATAGATTATGTGATCAAGAAATATGCCAAATGGAATTAAAATAATACACTTCTTGAGATTGAAATATATTTTTAACTACTGGGACATTTCAAACATTAGGTGAAAATTTTTCTAGTGATTTTTTACCAATGCATACACTATCCAATCATATAAATATACTTAGAGAAAATTTGTAATGAAAATTTTGAATGTGATGATCACCACTTGGGATAAAATGGTTAGTGAATTATTTAACACAAATGGAATCACATTATATGAAAAACATCACCACTTGATCATAAAGGTGGTTTTGGGCTTGTCATTCTCCTCAATTTGGACTTGATGGTATTCTAAAAATCCACTAGTAAATGTGTATATGTTTTAACCAACAATGCCATTTAATACTTCATTGATTAATGGATTTGGAAAGGTGTTGGTCATGTAGGTAGTGTTTAACATTATATAATCAACACAAATTTGAATGCACACATCCTTTTTTATGTTGATGACCATGGGGACGACCCATTCAGACTCTTTCACTTGGTAGACAACTCTTTTGGCTAGCATGCCATTGATCTTAGTCTTGACCTTGGTGTGAAGATTTGGGATCATTATATAAGGTTGATTCTTAATGGGTCTTACACCATTGACTAGTTTGATTATCATCTTCCTAAGGGATGGATGGATGCCTTTCATATCTTTATAGTTTCACAAGAATAAGTAGTATAATTATTTTAAGATATCAACAATACATTTTAGTTCTATGTCAAACACATAAGCACCCAAAGTGGAAATTATGGATCCCCCCAATGAATTGATATCTACCTTGGTAGTTTTTAATATCACCCAATAGGGTTCATGCTTCTCCTAGTGTGAATCATTGACTTGTCTTCTACCCTAAGTTATCTCTACTCAAATATGGGTAGTGTCTTCTTTTTCTAGGGTGTTATCATCAACTTGGGACACTAAATTATTTTTCCCTTTGAAATTATTCTAGTTGTGGACTTTCTATTTGTCATCATCTTAATAAATAGAGTCCCTATTCAAAATTTATTTTTTAAAGAATGTTGGGAGTGATAACTAATTTTATTGACCATGTCCTTTAGGTGTTCTTCAAATATCATCATGTCCTCAAACTATTTTTAATGGATCAATTAGTTCAAAATTTTGTGAAGGAAAAGAGAAGGTAAGGACAAATAGTTCCTGGAGGGAATCCCAATCTATTATTTCATGGTGTATCTCATTTACTACATATCATTATCATGCCCAAGTCTTTAAGTATATGTAGAAAGCATGAACCCATAGACTTCTTAGGGCATTTTCACTACAAATATCCCACATTTATTTAGAAAAATATGCATGTGATATAGGCTCAAAGTCATCAGAGTAGGACAAAATGTCTAGTTCCTCATTTATTTTTCCAAATATGGTGCAAATGGCCACCTTTACATCCTACCAAGTTTGTATGCTAGGATTCTACATTGTGCACTAATGAGTGGCAGTGTTTTTTGATGTATACACTAGTGCACCTATTTTAACCACCTCTTTTAAGATGTATGAATCAATGTCATGGACATAGTATTCCATATAATTTATTATTTTATATCTTGGGAGTGAAACATGTTTTCCTTTACTAAGGCAACACACTCTTTTTCCCCTTTTTTGGTGTAAAGGACCCATCTTTTAGGAACATAATCAATATGTATCCATCTTATCTTTACTAATTTTGGTGCCTTTACTTATACAATTTAGTACCATCGACTAGTGGTATCATATGTTTATGTGACCCATCAGTTGCAATCAACATTTGTGGTGTCTGAGGATGATTGTCCATCTTCCAAAAAGATGATTCCTTAATCATTTGGCTCTAGAGTCTTAGTGCCTTACACTATGATGTTATAGATATGGTTGATTTCATCCTCAATGTCCATGATCTTGATATAGGGGGTTCCTCAATAGTTTGATAGATGTATAAATACCCTTTCTTTTCCATTGTCAAAGGTCATGCAAAACCTTTTTAAGCACATATATACATTATTCACATAACACCATGGCCTTGTCAGAACCACCAGATAGTTGTCTTCCTCTTTTAACTCTATTACTTCAAAGTCATATTAGAATTTAGAGTCCATGATATCTATAAATACACTCTTAAAAATTATAATAGGCTATTATCTAGTCTTATTAGGCATTAATATCACATGAGGGGAAGGTTTCAAAGCTGGGCTACCCATTTTATCCCAATCATTCTTGGTCAAGATGTTAACATCAGTGCTTATGTCTATAATAACCTTACAAATATACAATTTGTAAATAGTGGTGTCCACCAAGATCTCTTAATCATATTCAAAATTATAGGTATGTTATAATTCTCAAGCCCTCTCCATGCATGACATAGTGACCTTAACTTACTTTTGACCAGCATGTTCTAGGAGTAAGTTCTCTAATAGGGGTAGCATAAGCCTAGTCTACAAGAGGAATAGGATTTTAGTTAATTATTTTACATTAGCCTCTTATAAATCATACTTATTTAAAGTTATGGAAGCCTACACTTTTAGGTCTTATGATAATTGGATCCTACCTTGCAAGGTTTGGATTACTCATAACCTTATGTAATACATCTTTCTAACATGTTGAGTCTAGATAATTCATGAATTTTAGTTTAGGATATAGTAACCATTAATTTCAACACTTATCCCCATACTCAAGGTGTAACTAAGGTGCTAGCATAGTTTTAAACTAAGTGGTGAATCCATTATGAATAGTTGCTTGTACCTTAACTTCTATTAAGTGTGAAGGCTATGCTTTTACAGTCCATTTTTGTGTCTTTCTACTCATTCTTGATCATCCCTATTCCTTTTTCTATGATAGGCCTACCTTGGGTTATCTTTTTTAAAGGTTAGGGTATTATTCAACCTTATGGGGCCCTCAACAATACCCACACAAGGGATGTTAGGGAAATCATGTTGATAATGCTCTATTGATCCACATGTATAACATGAATATGATGAGAACCTTCCACCACCACATATTTTTCCTTTCCCTCTAATGCCTTTATATATCTTAAATATTATATTATATTGATGATATCCATCATTCCTTCGGTTTGATTGCACTTTGATTATTATTGTAGCCTATCACATGCCCATTTCCATGTTTTCACACATTTTATCAATCACCTAGTAATTAATAGTCATATGGATATATTCATGAAACAAAAAATAATATATGGTTATATTCAATTAGTTGGTACATTATACTAAAAAAATTCACATTATTGACTTCTCGATAGACTTTATATCTTAGAATTAGAGCACACACATTCCTTCATGGTAAGCTAGTTCTATTATGGCCTTCTACTTCATAATTGGTACATCATCGTCTACTTTGAGCATCATGTTCATGGATGGTAGTACAATTTTGGAGATGATATGCAATATATGTAATCTACACATCCATAAATAGGTTGATCTTGATATCTACACTTCCAACTACCTCAGCTCTAAGCACGATTTCAATCGCTTCTCAAAGGTCTATAAAAAACATCATGGAAAGTGCTCTTTGAAATGGCACAAGTAACCCCCCAATGAACCATTACACATGTTGGTAAGGGTGAATATCATATGGGAGATATGATATGAGAGTTGTAAACCATGCATCATACAAGTGCACACTCTTTGACATTACTTGGGTAATTTTTTTTGGCACGGTGATCCTATGTTATTCAAACTTGAGGATGTCAAATTATTTTAGTAATGCATATTTTATTGTAGAATAGTTAACCATGTGATTTTTAGGATTAAAATTTATATAATAGGTGTGGGAACAATCAAGTAAAGTGGTTACAAACTAATTAGCCTTGTGCTCAAGTGTGTTATGCCTCATGTACACCACTACAATTCACACTTTAACACATGTTCTAAAATATTTTATATACCATAATACTCTGTGAGGTGCATAGCCATATCATAGTAGATATACTATGGGGGCAGCTATTACTTTTGGAGCTTATCCCCCTAGTACCTACTCATGTGGTGGTTCTCTAATGCTTCCAGTCCTGAAGGTAGATGTTCGTCCCATTATTCCTAATAGCATAGTTGATGTCAATGGTGTTGTGCTACTTGTTTATGGTGCTAGATCAGTTCCTATAGGTTATTTCCCACCTTGTGTTTCTAACATCATCTATGTTAGTATTATCACATTCAAGATCTATTGTGGTGAGCTTGAACTCAATGGTCTAGAGGTAGTTGCAATCACCTCCTTATATGGAATAGTTTGTTTAATAAAAAAGTTACAATATAAATCTATAAAAGGTCTAAGATCTAAAGCATTGGTAGGGTTAAAAATCACTTATGTACTATATTCAAGTGGGGGATCTAGTGTGTGATCATGTGCCACAAGTTTGAAGGGGTTAAGCACATCAATCATATATATAGTCACTAAATTCTATAAATACTTAGCAAATTCCACACCTGTAAAGTATTAAACTTGATCCATCACTTCATTATACCTCTCATCTTCATCCTATTATCTTTAAATAAATCCTTCCACATGCCCTTCCAATTCATTTTGGGTCTTATCAGCACTTCCAAGTTCTATATCTTCCATCATTTGGTGTTGTCTCTTATTATAGGCTTGTCTTCTAAGTTTTCAAGTGTAAATTTTCTTGTCTCATTCCATCATGACTCACCTACACATCCCCCTCTTCCATTTTTCATATCTCATATGTGAAAGTATTTTATGCTCACATTTCCAAAGATTAAAAACCATAATCAACAATTAACTTCTTGATATCTATGCCAAACTCCTTCATGAATGTGTTTCTAGTATCACACAAAAATTGGTAATCCACTTCTTCTAAGCATGAATAATCTGATACTATGAACTCAAGTACATAAATATTCATATCTCTTTGCCACCATTTATCCACTTTTCTAATCCAAGTATCATCTAAGGTCTCAAGCTACTCTAGGAACTCCTTTGTCTAATCATAGTACCATCCATAGATTCTTATTTTATGGGTTGAATATGCAACCAACCATTTACACTCATGTTTAGGTAACTCATATAAATCATCATATAGGTTGTCCTAAATCCACTTTCTTTGATTTTGTCCTTTAAAAGCTGGATAGTACTATGCAAAACTATTTCACACCTGGTACAACAAGTGTTCAATGTTTTTGGGAGAGATCTAGTACATCATTTTGTCATACCATTACAACAACAAAATTCAACATGGGTCCTAAAAATAGAGCCAAAATTTTGTAGGGTTTTAGGGGTATTTTATTGAAACCAATCACAAGCATGAGATAAATCCTTTTGTAATCAACATTTAAACACTTAGTGATACTAGCATCAATCCACATAGGCACAAGCCTTTTACATTCACCTGAAGCATAGATGATAAGGAACCAAGACCCACATTGGCTAGTTCTAGCATGACACACATTATTATAATGGGGAATTAAGTAATATAATAGAAACATACCTATAGGGTAGACCCATAGGTGTAGTACTATGCTCAAGGTAAGCTTAGGGTCATATAGGCACTTAGTTGGTCATAAAAGGTATTTGATTAAACTTACACTCCATAATGAATAGATGCAATTTAAATAAGGGTTGGGTTAAATGGCATAGACCTATACTCATATTGAATGTAAAATGGTGATGACATCATGAAAATTATAAAGACTCCATTAAAATAGTGAAACATGCAAAAACTCATGAATTTCTATTCACATAATTTATAAAAATCGTGACATCACACAAATACATGCATCCCACAATAATACTAAAAGACATGTCAACAAAATAAAATCATGTATAATTTAATATAACACAATTTTTAATTTTTAAAATTCCATATAAAGATTTTATATTCAAAATAATAATACTTACAACCTAGAGGCTCATAAATGAGCTTGGACACATACAGTTGGAGCCAGAGTGGCCTCTAATTTATATCTAAGCCTTAATGGACATTAGAATAAATTTTATAGAGCATGGTTTCAAATTAATTCCACTAGAGCTTCATTTTATTTCTCTATCTCCCTTCATCTTATAGTTTGAGCTCCTTTTATAAGCCTTCAAGGACATCTTTTCCAAGGTGGAAGCTACATGTTGAGCACTAAGTTAGAGATATACCATCATAATTGAAGGCTATATAACCCCATGATTTCCACATTCCCCTTTCCACATTTATTTATATCTTAATTGATGCCTTGAATATCTAGTAGATGGTTATCCATTGGCTAGTTAGTGCAAGATTTGTGTTGCATCCTCTAAATGGCTACCAAAATCATTAGGAAAACCACTTGGAAAAAATACCTAAAAGTGCCAAGGTGGATATCAAGTTGGCATGAAAACTCAAATAAATTATTTAGGGACCTAAAAACCACTCTTATTATTTATTATTAATAATCCTCTCCTAAGTTTTAATATTAGTTCAAATCAATTCAAATACCTCATACAAACTCCTTTCTTCTCCTGTAAGTAAGCCAATTTTGCATTGATTTAAGTTATAAAAACTTGTAGTTAAGATGGGTGTTTAGATATTTTTATATTCAAAGCCTAATTTAAATTTAATTTTATATCCATATTTTATTATATTCATGTTAGACTAGATATTTATATATAAAATAAGTCACTAGAAAAGTAACTAGTTCATTACTATTAGTAAACCATCCAGTCATTGCCACTTGCTTCATTATTTGAGTTTGTGTTCTTCATCATTATTTTATATCCACTATATTTATACCAAAGTTTTATATATTTATTATAATATCATATAAGTATATTACCTAACATATTGAGGACAAGTCTACATAAAATACATATATTTTATTTCAACTGGTCTCATCTTGATGAGTTTGGGAGGTTTTCTATTTTAATTTTGTTCATCTATATATTAGATTAAATAATATCCTAGAATATTTTCATTTATTATATTATTTTGATTTAAAAAAATGCATTGAAATTAATTTTTTTTTAAAAATCTCTCTTGCTTTCTTCTCTTGCACAAAAAACATAGTTTATATTTCTTCTCTACAATTGGCTTTTAGCCTTCTTTGAAAGAAAATATATTTACAAATAATGTAGGGTGAATTTTTTAGAAATGAATAATATTTGTAACCATCATATAAAATTAATTTTTTAATTTTAGACAACATATCATCCAAAAACAACTCTAAAGCAAATATTCAAAAAAATATAGACCAATTAGATAGCTAAAACCTTGCATGCAAGATCTAAAATATCTTCATTTTGATAGTGAAAAAAACATTATTCCATAACATTAGATTAAAAAAATAAAAAATAAAATAAATTTAGGAATTCATATATAGATCATTTAAAATCATTCAATAACACTCAATAATTAGTCTGAGCTTGCATAAGAAGGTTAAATTCATGAGTTCTAGTAGGTATAATTTTTATACTTATAGACTTTAATTTCATTATTGCATGTTATAAAAAATATATATTTCATAGTAACATATATTATTTGTTTCATAAAAATGAAAAAAAACATCAATTCATTTATATTTCATATCACACACACTAGGCAAACATATAAAATTAGCAAACATAGTCTT
This sequence comes from Torreya grandis, assembly GCA_037957365.1. Classification (NCBI taxonomy): domain Eukaryota; kingdom Viridiplantae; phylum Streptophyta; class Pinopsida; order Cupressales; family Taxaceae; genus Torreya; species Torreya grandis. The sequence goes on along the minus strand of JARHVA010006475.1, from coordinate 511,565 downwards.
ATTTGAAGTTTTATGTTCAATATTGCATGCATCTAAAAACTCAAGAAAATAATACAATGAATAATTTATCTCCTTTTATTTTTAGTTGAGTTTTTTTATTTTCTTCATGTACTCTCATTTTATAAATCAAGTTTGTTTCATTATATTCTCAAAAATGTTTTCAAAATGTGCACAAGTACAAAAGTATTTCCTAAATAAAGCCTTGCTAAGATGAGTTCAAGAAAAAACCTTGATCATACCTTTCCAAAAATTAGTCACCTCGTTTATGACACATTTAATAAAATATACATGTTTAACATATTACCCATGAATATTTATCTATCATTGGAAGACACTCTCTGAGCATCCGTCTCTTCATAATGTTATTCTTTTTTCTAGAGTACATGCTTTTGTTACAAAAAGTGTACTTCATAATGATATAAAATATTTTATTTGGTTTCATGTCTTTTTGTCCACCCATATTTAAGATATTATACTTAATAATATTTAAGCCTTAGATGAACAATGTATTCCCATACTTCATTTAGTAGTACCCCTCTATATTTTCCCCTACTAAGTCAATAATCTTTGGATATGATCATTCCATCTTATATTTATTTCATACTAAGGTTTAGCCTTATCAAATTTAATTTATGTCACGCATCATCCATCCATTACATTGGCTATCTTGACCATAACTTGAAAATGTTTGTGCACTATTTAGCATGTTTCTTTTTGTGTGTACAAAAATTGGTGAGCCTGATGTGAAAGGCACATCCTTTTACATATACCTCATTTCTCTATTCTCTCCACATTTTATTTGCACTCATATTATATACTCCATGAATATTTGTAGTCATGAAATATTTGAAAGAACCATAGACTTTGAAACCTATAAAATGAATCCTCACCCTGGTGGTGAAGCCTCCCTTCATAGTTGGAAAAAAATAACATTCCTCCAAAAAATGTGGAATCTCAATATCAAAACCACCCTTTCAACTCAAAAATTAGAGTAGGGGTAGTGATCTAAAATATATGAGATCTATTAAAAACTAAAATAAATAAATCTAACTCTAATAAAATTTCCTTTACTAGTGGAAGTGGGACCAAGACTCATGTTGAAACCTAACCATGTATTACACTACAAATCCTATATGATAATATTATATCAAGATATGACTAATACATTATTATAATCCAAAATTTATAATATGAGCTAAGAATACTATAAAAACATTTGCATCCTTATCCAACTAACTAAAAAACCACCAACCCATAAGAATAACACCAAATTTATCATTTAGAGAACTCTAACTTGAATCAATATTTTGGTGGTCATTAAATTAGACCTCTTATGGTTGCTACCAAATAAGTCACCAAAGCCACCATTCCTTCTTCCTTAAATTAACTCATCTAAACCTTACTGTGTCATATTCAATATTTAGTGAGTAACCAATCCTTTTTAAATAAAAGGATGGCCATCAATCCCCCTATCCATGTCCATTCATATCATGCTCACACTTTAGTGGTGACTTACCATCTATTATTTTATCCATCTATCCCACATATTGTCAATTATGCCTAAAACCAATATCCCAGGAACATCCTTACTCATGAAATCCCCAATCACACTACTTATAACATTCATCCATTTTACCAAGTCCCTTATCACAATGATATGGGAAATGTTCAAACCTACACACCTTTCAATATTATGGTGTCCAATAATCTACCACCCTAGGTCCTTCTGAATTATGTGTAACCATTGTATACTCCTTCACAAACACTTAGTCCTTATTAATCTAATACTCTTCCTCATTACTATAATATTTTATTTAAATCCACTAAATATTATAAATAATATTTGGTCTACTCCACATCACCTTAAGAAATACATGTTCATCCTAGTGGTTACACAAATAACCCATATCCAAATCCACCGATTAAATCTCATTATGTTGTGATTTTAATAGAATTCAATGACATGTAGACATATCCTTAGTACTCAAAATATCCCATCAATCATAATATATGAGGATTTATTATACCAAATCCCATACCCAACCTACCTATATTAAATGGAGATGGAGATACTAATGTGTATGTCAAGGTATATGTTACTGTTATTCAAGAACTCTTACCTTGGGATAGTGTGGTTATGAATTATTTTCCAAAACAAATTGAAGGAATCACACATATTTGGCATTATCACCTCCATGATGTTTCTATTCATTATTTCCACCAACTAATGGCCATGTCTTTAAATTCATTTGATTTGAACAAAATATGAAAGACTGGCATATGAGAGTTCTTACAAATCAAGTAAGATCATAATAAATCAGCTTCCCATTTTATGAGGTGGCAAGAAATAGTTGACTTAGATAATAACACACAACACTTAGAATAAATGGAACTATGTGATCTATTCTTAAAATAACTAAATAATGATGTGAGATACTATGTGAAAAAATACCCTATTAATCGTTTGAAGAAGCACTTGAAAGTGTTCTCAGAATTGACCAAGAAACTATTGAAAATGGTCACCTAACCAATGGGAACAATGTAAAAAAATTCATCCCAAACCAAAATAATGGGGCTTATCAAAAATATAAATGGAAAATCCAATAATCAAGGTCATTAAGTTTTAAAAAAACCATAATACCATGATAGATGACATCATAGACCAAAAAAAGGTGAATTTAATTTACAAAAATCCACCTTGGCCCATGAATAATAATAACAATGCTAACAATAACAGTAATATAATAAATAACCATAATCTCTACATGTTGTTCACATGGTTGAGTACAACATCTTACCCCTAATAACATCCAATTAAAAAAATCTAAATCCAAAAAAGAGGACTAGTTTTGAGATCAGTTTCAAAATATTGACCCTAATCAAAATAAACACTTTTATTATGGTAACCATAAATGGTTTAGTCAAGAATACCAAAATAAATGTCCTTAGGACTATGATCCTAATTCATACTAAATTTTTAATAGTTATTATATATGAAACTCATACCTATAAGGAATACAAGTTCATTAAAATACTCCTTAATAACCAATGGCAAACATTAATAGACATGTTTGTATGGAATTCCAATACAAACTATCAATCCCCAATCAATTTATTTTTCCTCAAAGTATTAACGAGGGAATTTATCAAAATGCCTTTCCATACTATCAAAAATGCACCATCCTAAACAAAAAACAAGGTAATCAAACTAACCAACCCCCGTCACATGTTGTACATAATGCTAAGGCTTTTATATCTAGCATAATCAACCCTGATGTGGACCCATAATTAGGGCCACAAGGAAAAAATCACATGATAGGAGTTTTGTAATTAGATATCGATGAAGATGTAAACACTTTTATTTGTACAAGATAATATCAATCTAAAAACCCTTATAAGATGAATGTCTTATAGAATAACACCAAACCTAAACCCATGAAGGACTATGATTTAATTTTTGACCTCATGCAGACATTTTATGACATCTCTTTCCTAGACCTAATTAATAATTATATTGTCCTTCATTCAATAGTCTCAATGTCTTGGGATTGGGCCACCTAGATAGTGTCATACCTTCACTATAGGTTGTAATCAATCATATTAATTTGGATATGATCCCACTTATAAAATTTTTGGGAGGATATGGATACTTATTTAACATACAGAGCCTATCCCCAAACACCAAAATGGCTATAAAGGGAGATCCATTCTTGTATATACAAGTATGGCTCTACAAAGACTATGAAAAATGAGAAATAGTTGATTATGGGATGCATTTCAACGTAGTCCCCTTTTCATTTCTACATAAACTCAGCTATGGAGAATCAAATTATTCCACTACTAGGACCACATTATGGGGTTATGATATCCTCATGTTTGCCTCAATATGAATCACCTTACTTTTAATCACTCTAGGTCCCAATATTATGTTGACATAATTTTACATGATAAATAGAGATACAAATTATAACATGATCTTGGGTAGATGTTGGATCCATAGGATGAATGCATTTATTTCTCCCTTGTTGAAAAAATTAGGTTCCTTCACTTAGGAAAATCCTTTGTCACTCAAGGAGACCCTAATACATTTTATGTCATTTAAATTACCATGCACAAATAAATAAGATTGCACACTGATTACCACTTGTAACCTAATGGTGTTGAAAATATCCCACAATTGGTTGAAGAGAAATACCCCCTAACAACCAAGTTATTTCTCTTAAATAGGGGTGTTGAATTTAATAATCCCCCATCAAATGAATAAAGTGAAGAAATGGGATTTGAAACAATAGGAAAAATGAGTGATGAAACTCTTATGATGGTTTACACATTAAACAATGAGAAAAGAGATCAGAAAATTGCATTAAAGTATTTTTATCATTTTTGGTACTTATTATGAATCTCTTTATCTCAAGTTTTTATTTACTCCTAATTATGGTGCAAACATTGGCTCAAAATGTTGAATTGTAATAAAACATTAACTCTATTTTATGATCTCTTTTTTCTCCTATGATGGTGTCATCCACCTTGACCAGCTTTATGGACAAGATTATCAATATCTTGGAAAAGGAAAAACTAATTAAAATTCCATTCAATCCTTATAAAATTGGAACTTATAATCCTAACATGATTTTTGGTTTATAAGTTCTTAACCTTAACATGTAAGACCACCACATAAGCATGATAGAACTCTTAAATATAAGCCCCCAAAATATCTTGATGATCCATATATTTAGTGTAGTCACCCAATTACATATCATGTATTGGTAAGTAGTATTTTAAATCAAATTTTATACTTTAGGATAAATTACCAAACCATTCATCCTCCCTTGACAACACCAACACTTGAGGGAAGGATATGTATGTTAACGATAGGCACCATATAAATTAACATAAATTCCAATGACTACCCACACATTCCCAATATTAGGTAATCTATCCCTCCTAAAATATTATACATACATACATACATACATACATACATACATAGATACACACACACACACACACACACACACATATACACACACATATATACATATGTATGTATATATATATATATATATATATATATATATATACATATATATATATACATATATATATATATGTATATATATATACATATATATATACATATATATATATATGTATATATATATATATATGTATATATATATATATATATATATGTATGTATATAGATATGTATATATATATATACATATGTGTATATATATATATATATATATGTATATATGTATGTGTATATATATGTATGTATATATATGTGTGTGTGTATATATATGTATATATGTATATATACATACATACATACATACATACATATATATATATATATATATATATATATATATATAATTTAATTTATCACAAACATGCCCTAAAAAAGACAATGTGAGAAACATAGTCAAATGTGTCTTATCATAATTATTGTGAGTTACACCAATATGATTATAAACTACCTGTAAAAGAAGTATACTATATAAACATCCAATTTAATGATCATAAGATTTGGAATTACCTTATATAATCAATATGAAAAGACAAACAAAGGTGATAATTCCATATAAATGGTATTATGAGTTTCAAAATTATGTTTGTGAATGTACTATACATATAAGATACCTTGTCCTAAGATTTGATGATAAAAAAACAAAAAGAAAGGATAAAGTTGAAAATTTAGACCCAATTGGTTAGGCCCTTACCTAGTGATTGAATATTTTATAAATGAATCCTATCAATTATGCAATTTAAAGGGAAAGGAGTTCAATGAATCTATAAGTTATTTACAACTTACATTTCTATATCTAATCATTGAATTCCACATTTCCCTCATTGCATTTCATTTTCTATTATATGCATTTTAGCTTGTATACTAGATGTCATGTTTGGTGATTATGACACAAAATTTAAAAATGTATCTTATCATCTCACTTTGAATTTCATGTCACCTTATTATCCTATAGAAAACATTCTTAAAATTATCATATCACCTTTGTTCTTATGAGCAAAGTATACCTCCTTTTCACTAGATCTTATTGTAAAGCTTGAAAAATCATAGCCTACAAACTAGTATATAAGCTTATCTATGGTAGAGTATCATATAATATTTCCCTCTAAAAAGAAAACATTAGCATGATAAAAAGCAATGTAACCTTGCTCTCCTATATTGGTAATTGGTAATGATCCCTTACATATTAGTAGTTGTTGAATCCAATATTTTGGATTAAGGGCTTTAAAATGTGATATATATATATATATATATATATATATATATATATATATATATATATATATATATATATATATATATATAGACACACACACACACACACACACATATATATTTGTGTGTGATATATATATACATACATACATATATATATATATATGTATGTATATATATATGTATATATATATATATATATAGAGAGAGAGAGAGAGATAATATTATACTCCTATTAAAATCAAAATATTATGTAAAAAAATAAAACTTCAGATCTCTCACCCTTTGCTAGTCTTTAGAGCTAGTATCTCACATTTTAATAGTTGTATGGGGTTAGCATTAGGGGGATATGTCCTTAGTTTCCTAAATATAGCCTTTGATTATTAACCCATATGTCTTCCTAGTCATATGAGACTAAGTGTATGTGGTCTCAAATAAAAATAAAAGGCAATTCCATATTTAAAAGTGTCCAAATAGAAAGTGTTTCAAAAATATGTCCATATGTCTATGTGGAAAAGAGTAACTTTATCCCATTTACCAATTTTATCATGGATAGATGTCTTTATATGAAGCCAATAAAGTTATATTTTTATGAGTTTAGTAAGAAGTAAATTTTTCCTATTTTCTCATAAGGATTAGGTCACCTTCTTTTTCAATAAAAAATTCATATTTATAGTTTTAATTTTCACCCTTTAATATATATCATATTCCCATTTCTCTTTCCTTTGTTAAAAAATGAAAGTCACATGTTTTGTAAACAAAGTAACTAGGTCATCACCTAAAAAATAGTTGTTAGCACATTCATAATTCATAAATTTTCATCACATTACATTATTTTAATAAAAAAATTCTCTCATATAGAAGCATTTTCTATATAATTTTATAAAAAACATAGATATACAAGGTTTATCATCACATGCCTACTGATATAAAGTACATATATTATGATAATATCAAGTTTGTATAGTAAATATATTCAATACAATCCACTTACATAGAAGGAAAGTGTGTCTAAAAATCTAAACAAATAGAAATATATATAATGATATGATTCTCATGTATAATAATTGGTCCTGAGAACTTATCCTCCTCCAGTAGGAAGGCCTTGATTCTAAAGAGTGTCATAAGTTATGTATCTTATACCATCTCTTACTAATGACTCCATGAGACACTACGTCTCCTCATGTCTATAATCTTAAATAATCTTAACCCCCTCTACTAGCCAAAACATCAGTAGAATATTTCCCTTGAGTATCTACCCTAGTGGTTTACACATCCAAACTAATGTTCTCTACCCTTAGATTGGATATAGTCATATACACATGATACATTAGGATAAATACATAGGTGTGCTTACTTATCCCAATAGGATATCTAAGATCCACCAATAGTTAATCTCTATTGTAATTAGTCCTGATATGAAAAAGGTTGATTAGGGTATCCTTAATGAGGGTTTGCCAACTTAATGATTTATATGTAAATAATAAATAAAAAATAGACATCATATCTAGTCATATAGCATTAATTTGATAGATAATATAATATTATTCCTAAAAATAAATATCTAAGAAGATAAAATACATAAATAAACTATTTAATTAGGTCATCCTTATTATAGTTAGGGTTAGAGTCATCATCATACTCATCATCCTCCTTATCACCCTCATTGACCTCAATGAAATTTGTATCCTCTCATCCTCATCCCCCATCACTACTATTATGGATGATCCTAGTATGGTGGTGGTGGAGATTTCACCTAGTTTGACTTTCCACCCACTGGTTGTGCCACATAACTGCTAATGGTGCCTACCCTCCTCCTCCTCTAGATAGATACTAAAGAGGTCATCTATGAACCCATCTCATCTATGCCACCCATATGATGGTCACCCATGGTAATATTATGTGTCATTATAGTCTCTCTAATATCCATGATATTATCTCCCTCACAACTCTATATATAACTGGAGGCATGCAAATTTTACCCATATAGGTGATCTTAAGCTAATTAGGTACCCTTTATAATAGGTGTACCTCTATTTATAAATGTATATCTCTCACCTACATGGATCTTACTACTATTCTAAGGTATAAATCCTTGGAATCCCACTATGTAATCATCCCCCAATATGGCATGGATACTAGATACACTATTGTCAAAGTCCAAACTATCTGAGGAAATTCTCAAAATTATTCCACATATATTTATTAAAATACCCTAATGACCCCAACATATCCAAATTACACTCTCATATAATAGGGTAGGATACTCTCATATACCCAACCTATGAGGAGTGTGGGATGGATGATACAAGGGTCCAAACCATGAAATATAATAGAAGTCCCTATAGGTATAGGCCAATACCTATATTCTCATGAGTATTATAGGCCCCTCTCCTTGATCATGTAAACAATGGGTGATCAATGATATAAGAGACTCTTAATGACCTTGTCCCCTACCATTTAAGAGGTAATGATCCTAGTAATCACCTTCTTGAGGTTAGGGATCATGGATCGCTTAACCCAAAAAAAACCTGACCTTGCACTTCACACCCACATTAGGTGAGTTGGCATCACTGAAGTAATTTTCCCTAATCTATGTATCTACTCTATTTATATCCTCATAAAGGGCCACAATTAACATTTTTTTGGAAAACTAGTGATCCAATATAAATATATGAAATTTATGGTACACTCTCCATGGTAATTATTAAACATGAAAGTATTATTTTTAACACACTAATAGGCTGGCAGGTTGCATAAAATGTTATGAGAGGTAGGCACAATCATAACTTGAGTGATTTATAGAATGCCTACCCCATCAGAACTATTAGATCATCCATTTTGAGGAGTTTCATAATTAATTGGAGCCACTCATACTACATCTGATATAACTCCCTTTCCATACGAAAAACATAAACATCCCTTACCCCCTTCCTTTGGCCTAAAAATAGTCCAAATAGGTTTATTTTCCTCCCTAAAAAAAATTCTAGCTTTTGTATGTAATGATTACCAAACCACCCCAAGTAGTTCTACCTTTGCCAAATATGGTGACATGAACACTTCATGAGTGTTGGTCATGTCACCACCTAACCTATGACCATGATGGTCTTGAAACTTAAATAATGGTCACGTAACGATTGGTCTATGTAAACTAATAATTCCATCCTAATACAATGATTTTTACCATTAGCCACATCCAAACTAGAACTGTTACTCATTCCATAAATTTACCTAACCCTCAAAATTTCAAGGTTTTCTAGAGTTTAGTATTTTTAAGTAAAAATTTCAAAATTTGGGAAAAAGATAAAAATTAATAGAAGTAACCTATCCCTACCTCTCTCCTCCTACAACTAATATGTTTTCCATCCTCTCTCTATGATCATCATGTAGACTATTTTTTTTCTCAAATCCATTTCTAAAAGTTTAGTACTTAAAATTCTCAAAAGGTAATGGGCATAAATTGATTTAACCTTTTAGGGTTTTATGATGTAAATATTAAGCTAGATTAAAGGACTAGGTCTATTGTTAATATTGAATAAAATTAGAACTTATTAATTTTATGTAACTTTACAAAAATAATAAATATAAGGATAAATTGGAATTATTTGGATATAAACATAATTTTCAATTAAATCTAAATATTGGAGATGATTGAGCAGATAGAGAGTAATCCTTCACATTTGACTATTTTTTGAGATCTCACTTTGGATAATAGTGCCCCCTTATGATAGTAACACCATGTGGTGCTAATATCCAAACTTGGTTCTAATTTTCCTCTTGTAGTGACTATATACAACCTTTAGAGAATATGTAGGTGTTCTTAAGGGTCTTTTAGGTGATTTATTATTGCATGAGGGGTCATTTTTGTCACTATTTTTTGTTGATTCTTCTCCAAAACCCTAATGAATACCTTCACATATGAAAAAATGAAATTATAAAATTCAAAAGTGAAGGAAAAATTAGTTTATGAGATGTTACAATTGCATGGAATATAACCCCTATTCTCTTGACCACTACCTACATTAACCCCAATGGTAGGAGTCTTATATCTCATTAGTTATCCCTTAGGGGATGTGTACCATCAACTTATATGGTATGATAAATGTGTGTGTGTAAATGCTAACTAATATGTAGATTATTTGAGTTATACTATTAATTGATTTTATGTAGTAAGTGCCAAAATAGTATGTGTTAGATGTAAAATGCCTTGTGAGGCTCTTTGTATAGGAGGGTCTTTGTTTAGAATATAATAACTTGTTCGTTGGCTAACAAGTCATGAAAAAGATATAAAAACATAAGGGTCATGGAGGGGTGAAGACTTAAACATGGGTGAAAGGGCCCATAAAACACTAAAGGAAAAAGTGGATATTAGCATCATGTGGCACTACTATCCTCAAAATGACACTAATGTTTAAAGGCTCAAAATAGAGAAAAAAACCCAGGATGATAGTCTAAGGGCCTATGGGTTTGGGAAAAGGTAACTTGTGACTATCAAGGGTGTTAGAAATAGTGAGGAAAAGGCATAAGAAATATAAAAACACTCAAGTTGACCATGTGAACAAGGATAATCACTATCACTAAGACCCTTTGTGTGAAAGAGAAATAAAAGACATAGTACTTATAGTTTCTTGACCAAATTAGGGTGTTTACATTTCCCCCCCTCTTGATCTTATAATGTAATGAAATGGAAGTCCTAGACTAAAATAAAATATAAATCCATACCTATACTTACCTATGTGAATTTAATATGTATTTGGACCAGTTTTTGGTTAGATAAGTCGATGAAAAATGGATTATAATATGTGAAAGGAATCATGTGATGTAAATTCCCCTTATACTAAAACTGAGTGTGTAAGCTGAATGTGTGGAGAAACAGGACTCATTTTTCCCCACCCTAAATCTAAGTAATGTAAACTAAATGTGTTTAGAAACAAGGTTCACATGGACCCACTCTAAATGATATTAATGTAAACTAAAGATGTGGAGAAACAAGGCTCACTTTTCCCCACTCTGAATCTGATTAATTTAAAATGGAGGTGTGGGGAAATAAGTCTCACTTGCCCCCACTCTGAATCTAAGAAATGTAAATTTATTTTCATGTATTGCTATGGATCAACTTCTATAGATGACCCTCTAACCCAAACTAGTGAAAACTTGGTGATGATACTGGTGAGCCTAAAAATTGGGATCAAGTATATGTGCTCTACATCATGCCCCCTAATCATGATATATACATGATATATCTATGTATATGAATATTTAAATAAAGCATTATACATTTTCTAAAGTTTAATATCTACATAGAGTGTACATATGAATACTTATGTAAACCTACGCAGAACTTATATAGACCTGTGTGTGTGTGTGTGTGTGTGTGTGTGTGTGTGTGTGTGTGTGTGTGTGTGTGTGTGTGTGTGTGTGTGTTTATGTGTGTGTGTGTCTATATATATATATATATATATATATATATATATATATATATATATTGTTACATAGGTTTACCCATGCATCTATTGTTACATATTTTTGAGATATATATATACACATGTGTCTACATAATTATTACATAGGTTTACACAAGCATATAAAGTTACAAATTTTTAGATATATATATATATATATATATCTAAAAATTTGTAACTTTTTATGCTTGTGTAAACCTATGTAATAATTATGTAGACACATGTGTATATATATATATCTCAAAAATATGTAACAATAGATGCATGGGTAAACCTATGTAAATCATGTGTAGACCCTTTTGTCTATATATTTTAAAATTTGTAACTCTAGATTCCTGTGTAAACCTATGTAAACATGTATGTCTATATAATCTAGATATGTTATGAAATTTAATGCCTTTGTAAACCTGTGTAGACCTATACATATATGTAATATAAATATGTTGTGCATTTAAATGCCTATGTAGACCTACATAAACCTATAGTTTTATATAATCTAAAAAAACTATGTAACTCAATGATAAACCTATATATTGCATCTCAATGCCTATGTAGACCTATATGTCTATATAATCTAAATAAAATATGTAATTGAATACCTATGTAAACATATGTATATATGTATGTATATTTATCTAAAAATTTATGACTATAGATGCCTGTGTGTCTAAAACTATGAATGCAACTCTATATATCTATAAATATATATGCATATCCCAAGCTTTTAGTGATAGATCCAAGACTATTATGAGGATATGTGACCAAAAGTGTTAAGGATCAATTATGATGGTGTTACTTGTTAAATGTGATGATGTATTGGGTTTGAATAATGTATTTATTGGTTAGAATTTGATAATATGATAGTTAATTGGATAGGTACTTTATCTATTGCCTAGTTAATAGAATGTGATTGCTTTTTTCATTTTTTATGTTACTAATGTGCAAGCCATACAACATGCATCTAGGTACTTTTATACTATGGTTGTGGGTACTCATCATATAGGTAGTTAGAGTGACATATTATTAACCCTGATTATTATTGATGATGTTCTAAAACTATAGAAATTTCTATCAGTGCTATTGTCATCATTTATTACTATGGATGGGAGTGGTGTGTCTATTTAATATAAGATGCATAAGATATTGTATGATATTTAACATCATGGCATCATATATTGTTGGGGTTAGACCATTATCTCATCTATATAGGTACATATATTTCTTTACATAGGATAGAGTGGTGGGGGTTTCAATACATCGACACTATTACATTATTGGGCATATGAGTATATAGCGATGAGTAGGATAGTCTCACATCCATGGGATAGATGGGATCATATGTTAGTATTTTTAGGTAGATGGACTAGGATAGGATATGTTTTGAAGAGGAGTACTACCTATTGTGTGTAGTTATTAGATAGTCTGAGCATAGAGGACATTATTTGGAGACATTATAGGGGCTATCAGGGATGGCCTAAACATAGGACATAGCTGAGGTATATTCAAGTGAGCTATTGTTTACATGATCATTAAGATAATTTATATGAGTGATTATAGTGTGAGAGGGTTACTTGATAGTTTGGTGTCATATAGGATGTTACCCTATCATATTTAGTGTGGTTTAGTAATTTACAAGATCTCTCAAGGTCACAAAGTAGGCCTAGTCCATCTATTATTGAGCTAGATCCTATGATAGTGATGGAGAAAGATCTATAGATTTAGGTTATATATGTGGATGATGTGGGAGTGAATGATAGATACTTAAATATATGGAAACTTGGTCATGTGTTTTGATGTAATAGGATTTATATTACTTGTATGGAAACTTTGAGGTGTAAGATATGATGACTATTGGGAGGTCACTATTACTTGTATACAAACACCCACATACATATATACTTACACACACACACACACACACACACACACACACACACACACACACACACACACACACACACACACACACACACACACACACACACACACACACACACACACACACACACACACACACAGACACACACACACACACACACACTAACACACACACACTAGATACACACACATACATATACATATGTGGGTCATATTAGACATACATACACACAGACATACATACATACATACATACATACATACATACATACATACATACATACATATATATATATATACATATATATATATATACATATATACATATATATATAGACACACACACACACACACACACACACACACACACACACACACACATGTATATATTTATGTGTGTGTATGTGTGTGTATTTATTTTTATTTAATTTTGTAGTGTGTATTGGCATGTAGATATAGTCATATTGTATAGATTATTATGTGTTTAAATGTGGGTAATTATTTGAAATGTTTGATGTTTTTAATTTGGTCTTGGTTGGAGTAATGTCAATTGATTTTTAAATGTGTTATGAATGTTTTAGGCATATGTGTAAAAGATTTAAGTTTTTGTATTGGTATATAGTGTTTTTTTGTGTTTTTGTTTATATCTCATAATATGTCTATGTGTATACCATATGATGGTTAGATTACCTATCTAAACCTAGATGGCATGGAGAACCATATACCATAATACTCATTATATGTTAGTGTAGACTTAGACTGTGAAACTAGAAGTACCTATCATAATATGCTAGTGGACAACTATGTAGACTTTGTTGCAAATTTTTTGATTGGTTATCAATCTAAAATTACACTTTGAGTTGCTTGATTTATTGAAAATATTTTTATTAGTGTGTGAATTAAATCTAGGTTCTAATTTATATATTGATTACCATATATCTTTATTAGTTATTGAACTAAAATTGTGCACTTAAGATGATAATCATTCCTAAATATTCTAATAAGTGTGTGCACTAGAAGTCTATTCTAAGATATATAATTATTTCTATATACTTTGATTATTATTTGTACCAAAATTGTGCCTCTAGGTCTATATTTGTTCCCAAATATCTTAATTGATGTACAAATTAGAGGTGCATTCTGAACTCTACAAATTAGCTACCATCACTATTAAGGCTATGATGTATAAAACTACTAGTAAATGAAAATATTATAAGTGAAAAGGCTCATATGATGAGTAAGAAATGGTTACTTACAAGGAAAATCCTAGTATAACTTTGTCATAGAGGAGTGTGATCTAGTAGAGTATAATGAATGATGCCCTGATGCCCCTTGTGTGAACTTTATGATGCCTCTACTAACTTACTGATCAATGCAAAATGTAACTACATAGAAATGATCTTTAAAATGTCCATTAATTTGGTGAAAATGAAAATAATTATTATGTCATACCTAGTGTAAATGGTGGGTGTATGATGATCAGTTGAAGGAAGTGTGATCATCCCCTTATCCATTAGTGTAATCAGAATGTCATAAGGACTAACCTTATCTAAAAACTATACAAGCACTTTGCATATATCCTATTTGAGACTCACTATAAAGTGTGATTTATAGACTATCTCTTTTCCCTTGATAAGAATTTTTATTGGTTGTTTACGTTCCACTGGTGTTTGAAGTGGAAGTAAAGTAGGCTCTTGTACCAAATTTGATGACTAAGGTTCTAAGGGGTCTATATCCAAATATGCCTCTAACTATGTAATGACTAATCCCAAATGTTCCTCTAATGATATGTCTACATTGCATAACTTTTTTGAATGATTTATATGTTTGATATAACAATTTATCCTTGAGAGGAGAGATTAAACCTCTGGAAAAGAGGTATTGTACTTCTAAATTTGTTGGTTGATAAATTAACTAATGTAAAAAAGCTTTGAACCATAAAATTTATTCTAATTTAGGCTCTATATCACCCTGGTGTAGTGAAGGTAGCCTATCATGTGTGACTAAAGGTCCCTTATAATATATATAATGTTTGAGGAAGACTACCTCTAGCTCCTCATATGTATGTAAAGATGCACTAGGGAGTGTATGGTGGAGCCAATCTAGTGGTTTGTCCTTCAGTGAATTTGGAAACACTTATAGTAGAAATAACTTGTTTTTAATATAATCCATGGATTTATCATAAACCTAATGGTGTAAATATGGATCTCCTTGTCCATCAAAGATAGGTAACACAAGTGTCTAAAATTTATGTGGCAACATCATCAGTGAGATTATATATGGAATATGATTATTATGTATAACATTGGTATTAAACTTTGATTTGTATGCTTAATTATAAAAATTAATATGATGTACTTGTTTTTGTAAATTACTCATAACATGCATTAAATAAATCAACACTTGTGAAGGTATATTATAAATATCAAGGGGTTTGTTGATGCTCAAATTTTAATGTTTTTTGAATCCATTGGTATGTTACATTGGAAATATTATTTAGGAAGGGTCAGTGTGCTTTAAATAAACTTTAGAGGTGTGATAAAAACCATGAGAAAAGGGTCGTTAAGGGGTTATGACTCAAACATGGGTGAAAGGGATAGTCAAAAATTGAAGGCAAAAATGGATTGTAGCACCACATGGCACTACTATCCTAATAATGGAGATATTATCTGAAGGATCAAAAGAGAGTAAAAATTAGGTATGATAGTTTAGGGGGGCCTAATACTAGGAAGAGGTGACTTATGACTACTAGGGGTGTTGAAAATAGTGTGAAAAAAGAATATGAAATATTAAAAGACTCAAGGTGACCATGCAAATAAGGAATATAACCATGAATAAGACCCTTTGTGTGAAAGATCAACAAAATACATAGTACTTGTGGTTGCTTGATGAAGTTAGGGTGTTTATATTTCCCCCTCTTTTATTCTCTTAATGTAATGAAATGGAATTACTACAGTAAAATAAAATATAAATGCTTACCAATACTTAGTTATCTGAATGTAATATGGATATGTTCAAATTATTGGCTAGAAAACTAGATGATAACTAGAGTATAATATGGGAAAGGAAGCATGTGATATAAATTAACCCTATAATTAAAATGAGTGTGTAAGATTAATGTGTAGAAAATAAGACTTACTTTACTCCACTCTAAATCTAAGTAATGTAAATTGAAGGTGTGTAGAAATAAAGCTCACTTTTACCCACTCTAAATCTAACTAATGTAAACTGAAGGTGTGGAGAAACAAGGTTCACTTTCCCCCACTCTAAATTTGAGTAATGTAAATTAAAGGTGTGGAGAAATAAGGCTCAATTTCTCCCACTTTGAATTTGAGTAATTAAATTAAGTCTGATGTACTACTATGGATCAACTACTACAAACAACCCTACGACCAAAACTATGAAAACCTAGTGATGATATTGGTGATGATACTAGTGATTTCAAAAATGGATATAAAGAACATGTGCTCTACATCATGCAACCTAATCATGATATATTATTGATATAAATGTATATCTAAATATCTAAATAAATTGATATACCTATGTCAATGTTGTATATCTATATAGAGTGTACATTTGAATTCCTATGTAAACATCTATAGAACATGTGTAGGCTTATGCATTTATATATCTTAAAATTTGTAACTATAGATACCTTGTAGACCTATGTAAAAACTATGTATAATTTTGTGCCTATATATCCAAAAAAAATTAGCTCTAGATGCATTTGTAAACTTGTCTAAGACTTGTGTATGCCCGTGTGTCTATATATCTAAAAATCTGTAACTATAGATACTTGTGTAAACATATGTAGACCTATACATCTATATAATATAAATAAGTTATGAATTTAAATGCCTATGTAAACCTATGTATACATGTATGTCTCTATAATATAGATATGTTATGCATATGAATGCTTGTGTAAACTTGCATAAACCTATATGTTTGTATAATATGAAAAATTTATGTTAATAAGTGCTTGTGTAAACCTATGTAAAACTAAGTGCTTGTGTAGACCTAAATATAAATATATGTCTATATAATTTGAATAAGATATAATATTGAATGCCTATGTAAACTTGTATAGTCTTGTGTGTTTGTATCTATGAAAATTTGTAAATCTAGATGCCTGTGTGCCTAAAAATATGATTGTAACTCTGTGTGTCTGAAGTAATCTATGCATATCCCCCCCTTTGGTGAGAGATACAAGATTGTGATGAGTATATGTGACAAAAAGTGGTAAGGATAGGTTGTGCCAGTGTTACTTGGTAATTTTAATGGTGTATTAGGTTTTAATAATGTATTGATTGTGTTAGATTTTGATATTGTGATAGATAATTGGATAAGTATATTGTGCATTGCCTAGTTAATAGAATGTGATTGTTTTTAACATTTTTTAGGTTTGAAAAGGATGGGAATATTGATTTTACCAATATTAGATAGATTATATCAGTATCAAGTCCCATGTGCAAGAATAATTTGTGAATTGGAGATATGGTTCTTGAAATATGGAAATAATAAGAGAATTATATTAATTAGTGAAATTGGTGTACATAGGTAACCTTAATATGGTGACATTAAGTGATGACTTTAATACATCATTTTGAATCATTATCAATTCATTTTCATCATTTAAATTGGAATAAATTTGAGTATGAGAGAAAGAAACATGCCAATGAGATGAGATGCTAAGTTCTCACGATATGAAGAGGTTAAAGAACTTATTCAGGCCAAGGAAGAGGTTCACCTGGTAAGGGACTCTAATTTTTTATTTGTTTTATTATCTATTATAGATATTACTCTAGATAAAATCTATTTTTGGCCTATTTAAGAGAATGTGGTGATATTGCCCCTTTTTGGGTGATAGTTTCTAGTTGTAGGCACTACTATCTAGAGTGTGGTGCTACTATCCAATGACACTATACTTTCATCATCACTAGCGACTAGTAGGCCCTAGATATGGTTCTCAGTGTTATTGAGTGGTTTCTAATTTTTGTTGTTGTTTAATGGTATTTGTTTTTATTTTACTAATTTTATATTTGGTTGAATTTTTTATAGGTTGATGCCCATATGAAGGAGTTCTATGTTGGTCATATGATGGAAATGATTCAAGGTTTGGCCTTCTCTATTTCTAAGATAGAGGTGCTTGAGAGGGAAAGATTATGACATGTATATTTATTAGAGCCTATGCTCTAAGATAATAATATGATCACTACATTATGTGTGAGGTGGAATGCATACACTTGTACATTCTAGCTACCTATAGGTGAGATGACGGTGATATTGGAGGATGGATATCATATATTATAGTTAAGTATTTCTGGGTAGTAAACTATATGACAAGAGGTTACTAGTGTATGATCCATATTATGAGAATCTATGTAATTTTTTACTATGGTTCTAGGTACTCATTCTATAGGTAGTCAGAGTGACATACTATTGACCTTTATTGTTATATCCAATGTTTCATGATATCAAAAGTTTCTAGTGATGTTACTATCTCAGTTATTACCATGGATGGGAGTGGTGTCTCTATTTCATATAGGATTCATGAGATAGTGTATGATATTGATCATCATGGATCTATATATTCTTGGGGTCACACCAAATTGGCTCATTTATATAGGGACTTGTACCACTCTAGATAGGAGATGAGTGGTGAGGGTATTGTTGCATCGACACTATTTCATTATTGAGCATACAAGTATATAGTGCTGAGTAGGCTAGTGGCACATCCACAAGATGGATGGGCTCACTTGTAGTTATTTAAAGGTAGATGGATTGGGATAGGGCATGATCTAAGGAGTAATACCTAATATTGGAAATTATTAGATATCTTGAGAGTAAAGGACATTGTATGGAGACCTTATAAGGGCTATTTGGGATGGCTTAAGGATAACAAACAATTGATGCAGATTCAAGTGATTTTTTAGATACATTATTGCTAGGATAATGTATATGATCAATTTTAGTATGAGAGGGTTAACCAACATTTTATTATTGTATAAGATGTGCCCCCATCACTTGTAGTGTGGTTGAGGAGTTTTTGAACTCTCATGAGGATAGTAAGTTCTAAGCAATTGATTATTGAGCTATCTCCTTTACTATTGACATAATGAGATCCAAAGATCAAGGTATTAGATGTGGATGACATGGGAGTGATCAAGGCCTACTTATCCTAGTGGAGTCAACATAGGTGGGCACCTCTATTCTCTAGAGATAGGATGGTCATAGAAGAGGTACTGGATGTAGATCCTTGAGGACTATTGAAGGTAATTTAGATAGTCTATTTGTAAGTTTTGTGTAATAATGATCATGTGTTTTGATGTAATAAGATTATTATTAATTATATGAAAAAATTTAGGTGTAGGAGATGATGAGTATTGGGAGATCACCATCAAGTTAATGTTGCATGAGTTGACATGACACATTCTATATGATGTCTTGGATGATGGATTAGTAGAGTGGGCTACCAAAGTAGCTAGAGTGCATGCTCATTTTTTTGATCATAAAGTGAGAGCAATTGTGGCATACATGTGAGTAGTAATAGATAAATACAAGTTACATGTGTAATTTTATAGGTGTACCATACCCACTCTTGATGCTCTAGATGGGGTGAGTAGTCATATAGTATATTACCATATACAAGTTTAGTGAGAGTATACCAAATGTAAAGCTGATTTAGCTATGTACCAAGAAAGAGAGGGTAGGTTTAGTCATAGATAGAGGTCTTATGGACATAGTGGTGCCCCTAGTTCTAGTGTTCATGTGTTTGATAATGAGAGTGAGCGAGTTGGTCCTAGAATTTGAGTTCACATCATTGAGTGATGCATCACATTTATATTAAAATGATTTTATGAGTTATATATATATATATATATATATATATATATATATATATATATGGTTATTATTTAATTTGGCATTGTGTACTATCATATGGAACTAGTTATATTTTATAATTTGTTGTGTTTAAATTTAGTTAATTATTTGAAATGTTTTATGTTTATAATTTAGTCTTGGTTGGAGTAATGTGAATTTATTTGTATATGTGTTATGAATGTTTTAGGCATATGTGTAGGTGATTTAAGTTTTTTTTATAGGTAGAATGCTTGTGTTTTTATGTTTTTGTTTATATATCGTAAGATGTTTACATGTGTACCCTTTGATGGTGAGATTCCCTATATAAACCTGGATGGCATTAGAACCAATGACCATAATACTGATGTTGTGTTGGTATAAACATAGAGTATAAAATTATAACTTATTATGATGCACTGGTAGTGAAAAATTATGTAGACTTTGATGCAAAATTTTTGATTTGTTATCGCTCTAAAACTACACTCTGAGTTACCTAATTTATTAAAAATATTTTGATTAGTGTGTGAACTGAAGCTAGGTTTTGATATCTAAATAGATTTCCATATATCTTTATTGGTTGTCAAACTAAAACTATGACCTTCATTTGATAACTATTCCCAAATATTTTTATTAGTGTGCACACTAGAGGTGTATTTTGAGATCTATAATTATTTCTAAATATTTTGATTGGTGTTTGTAAATAAACTTTACATTTGGGTCTATAGTTATTCCCAATTATCTTAATCTATGTATGAACTATAGGTGTATTTTGAACTCTATGAATTGGCTACCATCACTATTTAGGTTGTGATGTACAAGGCCAATGATAAATGGATATCTTAGAATTCATAGGCCTCATATGATGAAAAACTAATGGTTCCTTAAAATTAATGTCCTAGGATAACTCCATCATAGAGGAGTGTGATCTTAGAGATTATGGAGAATGATGGCTTGATGCCCACTGTGTGAAATTTATGATTCCTATTCTAACATATTAATTGATGCAAACATTATGTGTATAGAAATGATCATTTTAATTTCCATATAATCTAGATAAAATTAAAATAATTCTTATGTGGTACATTGTGTAATTGGGGAGGTGGATGATGATTATTTGAAGGAACTATGATCATCCACTTATCTATTAATGTAAGTAAAATGTCATGACGCTTGATATTATCTAAAAAATTGTATAACCCTTCTACGTATATCCTATGTATGATTCATTGTAGATTTTGTTTTATAGATTGGATCTTTTCAATTAATAATTATTTTTATTAGTTATTTTTGTTCCAATTTTTTCTAACGTGTATGTGGAGGAGGCTCTTATACCAAATTTGATTATTAAGGTTTTGAGGGGTCTATAGCCAAATATGCATTTGATTATGTAGTGACTAATCCCAACTATGAACCTAATTATATGTAATCGTTTCATATATGTCTTAATGATTTAGATGTTATATATATAAATCTATCCTTGAGAGGAGAGATTAATCTTATGGCAAAGATTTATTGTACTTATAAATCCAGTCATTTATAAATTAACTGATTTAAACAAGCTTTAAAGATTATAATGTATTTATATGTAGCTTGTGTCTCACCCTAGTGTAGTAAAGGTAACCTATCATGTGTGACTAGAGGTATCATATTCTATATATAATGTCTAAGGAAGACTACCTCTATATCCTCATATGTATGTAAAGATGCACTAGGGGACTGTATGGTGAAATCAATATAGTAATTTATCCTTTGGTGACTTTGGAAACACTTGTAGTATAATTAACCTATTTATAACATGAGCCATGTATTTCTCATAAGCTTGAAGTTGTAAATATGGATCTTTTTGTCCATCAAGGATTGGTAACACCAGTATATAAAAGTTATGTAGAAACATCATAGTTGAGATTCTACATGGAATATGATTATTATGTATAACATTGACATCAACCATGGATTTGTATGCTTTGTTCTCCAAAGTGAGATGATATACTTGTCTTTTTAAAGTACCCACAACATGCATTAAATAAATAAACACTTTTGGAGGTATATTATCATTATCAAGGGGTTGATTTAATGCTTGAATTTTATTATTTATTTTAGCCATTGGTATATTATATTGGAAATATTGTTTAGGAAGGGTTGGTGTGCTCTCAATAAACTTTAGAGGTATGACATATTGGACCTAGTTAGATGGAAATAAGCTATCCCCATTATTTGGGTTTATTTGAGAAATGGGTACTATTGTAATAAGGGGGTGAGGGAGGTTCATTAGTATGTTTTATATTATTAGGTTGTGAAGGAGTATCACATACTAGCTACATAGGAGGTATTTTGTTCTATAGTGATTTAAAATTATGCACATAATTGTGTGTGTGTGTGTGTGTGTGTATTTTATCATGTGATCTATTATTTGGTTGAACAAGAAAGATATGTGAGGTAAGTTACTAAGTAGATGTTGTAGATTCTATGTCATTTTCATCATTATCACAATAATCATCATTGTCCCATGGTTCATCAAAATCAGATTTTAATTTTTTTGAAGAGGTAAGAGTATAAGAAGCATCATTCACATGTTCATTAAGAGAAGGAGGATAATATTTCAAATTTTTACTACTATGCAATGTATCATCATGTGTAAGTGTAATGCAAGGTATTTGTTCACTAGTCATTTTTTAAATGCAAGCATGATTATCATATTCTATTTGATAATCAAGGGAAGAAGGAGTAGTAACCATGTTTTATTTTTGTACATTATGACATATAGGAGAAGAGTTAGAAACATGTGCATCATCTATATATGGAATATAATAATTGAATTTAAAATGAAATGTGAATGAAGGTGATAAAGGAATTTAATCTACCTTAGTTTGTGCATTGTTAAAATGTGTAACATCTTTTGTATTTACATTTTGAAATGTAATTGAGAAAGGTAAATAAGATGCGTTGATGTGATCTAATTTTTTTTGAATCATGTAAAAGTTATTTGCTTGTAGTTCATTTATATTGATTTATTTTGAAAAATGAAGTAGTAAAGGTAGTTAAAAATATTGGATCACATTATAACAAAACACTACCAATAAGAGGTTCTTTTGGCATTGTATTTTTAATTTGAGTTTTAGGAATAAAAGATGACTAATAGGAAAGAGAGGATTATTTATCTAATGTATTTTCATGTTCCTTTTTATTATCATGTGCATAATAATCCTTATATCCATAATTATAACAATATGCATCATCATCCTTATAAATGAAATCATTATCATGATCTAATGTACAATCTTGAAAATTTGTCTATTCATTGTTATAATCATGATAAAAATTCAATATTTCATCAAGTGGATGAGGGGTATAAGGATTTTTATATGCCATTTTAAACTTGACAAACAAGATAGTGTAAAGATTGAACATTAAACACACAAGAGGTGGAATATAATCTAACATAAGTATCTGTGTAATGTGTGAATTTGTTGAACAAAATGTATAATAGGAAATAGGATTATTATTGAAACCCTAGTTACTAATGTTGCGTATATGGACCTAGTATGTGGATCTAGGGATTTAATTAATGGTAATGTTATAAATATTTAAATTTAATTAAATAAATAAAACCTTGGTATTTAATTAGTTAAATTATCTAGGTTAGTCCCAAAAAATAGAAAATCAGATTTTTGTCACCATAATTTAATGTACAATATTTAGAAGGTGAAACATAAAGAAAAATAGGTTTTTTTAAGTTATGTTCAAAGTAAGATGTGTTCAAAAAATTATTTAACATTTTAGGGTTTTAAAATGTAAATACTAAACTAGATTAAATGACCAAGTCTATTATTAATCTAGAATAAATTTGGAAATTATTGATCATAAATTAAAAGATCCTTTATTAGTAATCTAGAAAGTGGACTTATCTAGATATAAATAGAGTTTGTCATGAATATAAATATTGGAGATGACTGAGCAAATAGAGAGGAATATTTCATCTCTTGACTGTATTTGAGATCTATAGTAGGATAGTAATTCCCCCTTAGGATAGTAATGTAATATGGTGCTAGTGTCAAAACCTAACACTGATGCTCCTCATGTAGTGACTCTCTATAACTTTCAAAGAAATTGTGGTAGTTCTTGAGGGTCTTATAGGTTATGTATTGTCACATAGCGGCTTGTTTGTGTCACTATTTTTGATTGATTCTTATCCAAAACCCTAATAATACATACATAGATGAAACAATCAAATGTAAAAGGAAATGAAAAATTAGGTTTTAAGATCTTATAATTGTATAGAATAGAACCCATGTTGTCTCAAACATTGCCTACATTAACCCCAATGTTCGGGACCTTAGATCACATGTATTTTTCTCATAGGGAATGTGCACCATCAACTTGCATGGTATGTTATGATGAATTTCACCTAGGACCTTTTTTGATCAAACATGCAAATGTCCAGCTATGAATGCTAGGAAGTATGTAGAGTATTTGAGCTATACTATTGATTGATTTTATGTAATAAGTTCCAAAATAGTAAATGTTAGATGTAAAATCCATTTTTAGGTTCTTTATATAGGAGTATCTTTGTTTTTAATATAACACCTTGTCTATTGGATGATAAATCCTAAAAAAGGATATAGAAAACATAAGATAAGGGTCATAGAAGGGTCAGGACTCAAACATGGGTTAAAGGGCCAATTGGACACTTGAGCCATGTCATGTTACTATCTTAAAAATAAAACTAATGTCCAATGGCTCAAAATAGATTAAAATTTTGGGATGATAGTGTAGGGCCTACTAGAATTAGAAAGAGGTGATATGTGACTATTGAGGGTATCGAAAAAAGTGAGAAAAAAGGCATAAGAGAAATAAAAATATTAAAAATGACAATTCAAGAAATAAATATAACCAAATGATGGTGAAAGAGAAACAAAAGACATAGTACTTGTGTTTACTTGACCAAATTAGGGTGTTTACATAAATAATTTTTATTTTGGGCCAAATTTTAAATATATAAGCCTCTTAACTAGACATTATTTTTAAAAAAACTGAAATTTTTATTTTAGAATTTCATATTTAATGTATTTAGATCATATTTTTTTTCTAAATTTTCATTATTTATGTTAAAAAATAATGATATTAATAATTTTTTATATCTTATAACAGGTTTTTCTAGTTTTTTAGGTTCATGATAATTTGGAACAAGATTCAATCCCATTATGAGATTATTTAGGTATTACGATCTTACCCACATGAATGGTAAGTACCCTCATCCATGTTTTTATTAAGTTATATATTTTCCACTCTGTCATTGAATTGAACTTAATTCTTATCTTTTATCCAGAAGTTGCATGGAGTCTTAGCTAGCTTCACTATGCCACCTAGGTAATGTAAGTATATCTAACCCTCACTTTCCTATCCAATAAGAACACACCCTCATCAATTAATGATAATGTATCATCCATATAGGTAAATATATATGCACAAAAAAAATTTAATAGTGTGACATTTACGAAAATGAGTCCAATGATGATATGACAATATCTAAAAATGTGTTCAAGTAGGTTCTCATTGATTTTTTATCACTAGTCTCTCAAAGGATTTAATTTATACCCATTTATATAATTTATTTTACATTTTTTATCCTTTATTTTATTAATTCTTAGATATTTTTTAACATGATAAAACTACCCATTTCAATGATGAAACTTCTCCTTACTATTATGAAACTACCTTAGAAATAATGTGATCACTACAATAGTTTCATAAACCACCATGATGGAAGCATTAAAAAAGGTACTTTTTCATTATATAGGTAAATTTAACTACCTACTAGGGTTCTATAGCCACAAATAATGGTATTTTTGTAGTTTTCACTTGTGAATAGAGGTAGTTTCATCACCACTTATCTATGTTTTATTTTGATATTCTAGAACTTGATTTTTCACACATTTTGAATGTCTCTATTTTTAATTTATTTATTATTAAAAATGTATTTCCCATTGATTATATTCAAACTCACTTCAACTTTGTTTAATTATTTTAAATCTTCTTCTAAGTTCTATTATCAGTTCAACTATCTCATGTAAAATCGATTCTTCTACATGAAAACCAATTTTAGGTTGGTTTGAGTTCTAAAAATTTTACATTAAATATCGTTGTTTTAATATTTTTAAATATAAATAATATTTTCAATTGAATTTAATCTCCTTAATTTACTATTTTTTTTTAAAAAACACACAAGTCTAGATAAGGAAAGTCACTAAAAAATCAACAAGTTCATTTGTATCAGTAGACTAGCCAATCTCATTCAGTTGCTTCCTTGTTTGGGATTGTGTCCTTGTTCATTATTCTATTTGTAATATAATTTTAATACCACACTTAATTATATAGTTCCTATAATATTATTTTAATGGATGAGATAGCGTATTGAGGAAAAGTTTACATCAAATACATATCTATGCTTCCATATGGTCTCACATTGGTCATATTAGGAGGTTTTCAATTTAAATTTTATTTATTTATATATTATATTATATTAGCTTAGATTATTATAATTTATTATCTTATTTGTAATTCTAAAAAGGAATATATATGCCTCTCTCTCTCTCTCTCTCTCTCTCTCTCTCTCTCTCTCTCTCTCTCTCTCTCTCTCTCTCTCTCTCTCTCTCGCTCTCTCTCTCTCTCTCTCTCTCTCTCTCTCTCTCTCTCTCTCTCTCTCTCTCTCTCTCTCTCTCTCTCTCCAAAAAATAGTATAAATCTCTTCTTTGTAATTACATATTAGTATTCTTGGAAAGATCATAAATTAAAACATCCTTTATGGTTAATTAAAATAAAATAATGTGTAAAAAAATCATAAATAGGACCTTTTTAGTTTTATAGAACATCTCATCCACAAACAACTCTCAAACAAATATTCCCAAAAAAAGGCAAATTAGATAGTTGAAACCTTGCATGCCAAATTTTAAATATCTTCATTTTCATAGTCAAAAAATATTGTTCCATAAAATTAGATTCATGAAATCATAAAACATATATTTCATCATTATTATTCAAATCATAAACAAGCATTCAATCGCATTCAAAGATCAGTATTAACTTAAAGAACCCAAATACTATCAATATTAAAATTACAATAGGCTAAAATATGAAAAAATAACTTTGAATTGATTTGTATTAAATGAATTTAAATAATTAAAAAACATGAATAAATACGACTCAACTTGGGATTAGATTTAACATCAAAAATTAAAAAAAAAACTAAAATCTAAAAAATATCTATTTTTAGTAGATATTATTTTTATCGAGTTTTGCATGCAAGCATGTGCATCTCTAAAAATATATAAAAATAATCTAAACACTAAAATAATCCTATAGGAATAATTTAAACTAAATTTCACATCTAGTTATAAAAATATGCAATTTATAAAAATAAAAAAATCCTAAAAAAATCATTAAACTATAATTTTGGACCCTTAGAAGGTCTCATTTGGCTTCCAATTCTTTTTTAAAAATTCCTATAAGTGAAAATAGAGTATTAGGGAAGTAATGAAATTTTTTGAGATGGTAATATTGGCATATGGAAGACTCAAATGGAGATATAGATCAAAATTTATGGCCTCTAGAAGTTTGGCCTATTTTTTATGCATCACAACTTGCACAAGGTTAAATTTTTGAATTCTGATAGGTATACTTATAGAGTTTTAGAGTTTTATTTAATTGTTGAATGTTATTTAACTTTATATTTTATATTATCATGTATTAATTATTTCATCAAAATAAAAAACAAATTAAATTCATTTAGATTGTATATCATACACAAAAGGAAAACATAGTCTTCTTTTTATGTTTTATGTCTAACATTGAATGCATCCAAAGACTCAAGAAATGAATAAAAATAATAATATCCATATATTTTATTTTACTATATTTTAATTATTTTATTTATTTAATATTATTTCAATGATCAACCAGTTTCATTATATTTTAAGAAAAACATGTCAAAACATGCACAAGTACAACAATAGTTCCTAAATAAAGTCTTTCCAACAAGAATGAAAGAAAAATCCTTCCTAATATGTTTCCAAATATAAACCATATCCTTTAACATATATTAAATACAATATATATACACATATTACACATTAATCTCTCTCTATCATTGGATGGCACTTACTTAGCTTCCTCATCTTCATAGTGCTAGTCAATTTCCTATAGTGTCTTCTCATATTCTTGAAAGTGAACCTATTAGTGATATAAATTATAATATTAAGATTCAATTATTTCACTCCTTATATAGTCTATACCTTATCCATAGTTAGCATGAATCCTTAGACTAAAAATATAGGCATGTAGATCCTTTGTTAGGACCCCTCTATACTCATCCCCATTAAGTGAATAATATCTATATTTGAGCCTTGCATATTCCATTTATTCATATTTAGGTATATCCTTGTCTCATTTAAATTAGGTCACCAATGATCCATCCATTAAATTAATTATTTTGGACAAACCTTGATAAGTCGAGGCATGAGTTAGTTTATTACTTTCCATGTGTATAATAACATGACATTGAAATGTATGATAATTTTAAAATTAATTAATTATATATATATATATATATATATATATATATATATATATATATATATATATATAGACACAAAGACACACACATATATATCTGTGTGTGTGTATGTATGCATACATACATACATATGTAAACATAAATAAATACATACACATACATACATACATACACATATATACATACATACATACATACATACATACATATATATATACATATATATATACATATACATATACATATATATATATATATATACATATATATATATATATATTTATATATATATATACATATATATATATACATATATATATATACATATATATATATATATACATATATATATATATATATATTTCATTGGAAGATGTGTATAATTCACCTGTTATTATAATTTCATGCTTGATATGTGGGGTTTTATAGGTCCTTGATGTATACAAATCCTATTCTTGTCCACTCGATTATATTTTCTTTGTTGACATAAAATATATGTTATTTTTTGGGTCAATATTTTGAGTATATTAGATTAGTGTTAAAATCATAAGATAAGTATACTCAATATATAAATCTAACATAATCCTAAATTAAACATAAATTAATAGATTACCAATAATGGTTAACGTAGATATCGACATGTAACTCGAGTCTTTATTAATTCACTAAGTAAAAGTACACATATCAAGATAAGTTCATATTGGGAAGTTCAGATATTCACCCTCTAATTCACTACTTATAATAGATAAGGTATTAAACCTTAAGTGTCAAAAGACACATATCTTATTTACAACTATTCTTCTATGGAATATCATGAAGCACTGTCAACATTGTGAAGGATGTCTATATATATATTTGATTCTACAGTATGACTAAAGTCTTCCACAGTTTACATTTATGTTAAATAATTCAATGAAGAATCCCATGAGCATCGTACCTAGACTTAAACTTTGTCTCATCCTTGAGACAAACAAAATGAATAATATTTTGAAATACTAAGAACTCTTATCCTTATATAAAAGCAATTGATACTTTGTAGTTTTATTTGTCTCCAAATATATCTAATTTATTATATAAATGGTTAACCATAGTGTTTTATGGTCTAATTTGTTGGTTGAATATTTTGTCGATCAGCATACTGATAAAAAAAATAGGTCTGATCAGCTAAAGTAGGAAGATTAGTCATCCAAATGTGTAGGTTTACCACATCAAAAGGGGACTAATCTCTCCTCTCATCAAGGGGAGGTTCCCTATGGATATGCTATATGTATAAATATAAATAGAAAATAATACTCAAGGGTAGGACAAACCATCCATGTCTCTTTTTTCAGAGATGATGCATGCAGATCAAAGGAAAAAATCAAGGGAAATGATAGAAAGCACTCCTCTTCTTTCAGATGTACTATTCAGCAAACCACAAGAATACTCCTAGTAGTAACAGAAAAATTTAACTAAAGATGCAGTAACTAGAAAATCGACATGCAGCACAAAGTCTCCACCTGAATTGCTCAAGAGTAAGATACGAAGGATAATGAGGGCACAAAGTCATCCCAAGGTCCTTTACATAGAAATGAAAGGAAAACACACTAAAGCCAATTATGGGGATACAAAGTCTCTCCACAGTTGACTCTCCAGGACACTTTCCTGACTACTTTCACTAATTTTGCTTGTTGAATTAAAGGAACAAAAAATATATTAAGGAAAAAGACATAAGAACAGTTTCCCCAACAACAAAGATATCACAGCACAAAGTCTGAAAATTCACTTGCTTTCTTATTCCAATAACAAAATATGATCAACAAACTGAGCTTAAAGTCTTAGTAATGCCTTTCAATTATGGTAGAGTTTCATTTCTGATTGTCAAAAAGAGATCCATTTACAATAAAAGAGAGTCCCTTATATAACCTCTTCAAGAAGGACTCAGGAATAGTAACACATCATGTTGCATTGAAATTCACTAAGAAGATAGGCTGGAATTTAGGGGCATCTACCCATTTGGTTTTCTCAATGCAAAGAAACAAGTCACGCTATTGAAATTTTGCATCTTTCAATGTATAGCTGGCAATATGATCCTTCTTCATCATTCCTCTTTTTCTGGTTAAGTGAATCGGGTCCTTGATTCAATTTGATGCTCTAATGATTAGTCATTTCCTATTGATCTTGGCCTTAAAGCCTATGAATTCATTCAGGCCTTTAGATTACAAAGATCAACAGCTATTTTATGAGCTTTGAAATTGACGTTCGCACACCTGTCAATATGCTTTCAATGGCTAGTTTGTTGTTCTTGAATTTGACATCTTTGGGCACGTCACCCCTTGGTCCTTCTTTGGCTTTCTTATTTTGCATCCTCTCAAAGGGAAGTTAACCCTTCAGCTTTGGGGGAGTGTCCTTTAAGTTGGTAGTTGAGAGTCCCCTGCAAGGGCATCTGCCCTTTGGGGTCCTTCGGCAGCCTTTTATCTTCGGCAATCTCTTGTGGCTTTCCTGCAGACTGTTTTCGTAGACATTTTCCCTAGGCTTTCTCTGTGGGCATTTTCTTGCAAAAAAAAAAGTCCATGGAAATTTCCCACGAACAAAAATTTGTTGGTATTGTTCCCATCACTTTGCCTTCAAAAAATCCTTTGGGTTTTCCTCTCGCAACAACTTTCCCAAATTCCTTTAGACTTTTTATCTGAAGGAATTCCTTCGGACAAAAAGTCTAAAAGAATTGTCTCTTGCCTTAGTCTTTTTTGACTGACTTAAACAAAAATCTAAAAGAATTACCTTTACAACTTCTTTGAAAATGACCCTTTTGAAGGGTGCTTTTGTCGACCAAGTGCCCTCTTCAAGGGCACTTGTCCTTCAGGAGACTCTTTTGAACTTTTGAATTTGAACCACTCCTTTGAACCAAGTTGATGATCCCTTTGATTGAACCAACTGAGTGAACCATTTGATTGGACCAAAGCATTGAACCACTTGGTTGAACCAAACATTAAACCAAGCCGATGAACCAAGCTTTGAACCAAAATGGTTCAAGCAGATGGTTCAAGCCGATGAACCAATAGAATGAACCAAAGCATTGAACCAATTATTGAACCAAGTTTTGGTTCAACGGTTCAAATGAAGCCTTTGAAACAACTGATGAACCATTTGATTGAACCAAAGTGATGAATTGAGCAGATGAACCAAAGCATTAAATCGAGCGGATGAACCAATTGAGTAAACCAAAGAATTGAACCACTTGATTAAACCTGTTGAACCTTGAACTCATTGAACCTTTGAACCAAAGTGGTTCAATGGTTCAACAGTTCAAGGGTTCAATCCTTCTTCACTTAGTTAAATGCTTGTTGATGGACATTTTTGATTGAACCAAGGCACCGAGCCAATCCCAAAAATGACTAAGTGTTGGAAACTAATTCTTTTGATTGAACCCACCTGTAGAAGCCTTTGAACATGTAGAAATGAACCTACATACAGAGTCCATAGAAACCAAGTCCATAGAAATCAACCTGTAAATCCCATTGAACTTGGCCTACAGAGTCCATAGATTTCTCTTCCTTCAGAGTCCATATATTCTTGAGAAGCTTGAAAAATGAGGAATTTGAATGCCTAAGACAAATTTTGAAAAAGGAAGAGACAATTTTTTTCTGTAGGACCAAAAGAGTTCAAATGTTGTTCCAAAAATGAGTGATATTTTTGGGGGATAATAGCTAGCTCCAGTTGGGGAACTTCTATCAATTGTAAAATGAATTGAAGGGAGTAGAATCTAGAATCTCTAGTGTCTTCATGTTTACAATTGGGATACAGAGTCATGTTACCCAGAAATAAAAAGCATGAAAAATGGAAACAAATAAAACAAAATAGAATTAAAAACTGTACAAATATACATATATACAGATGCAATGATCTGATACTTTAAGAGTTGAAGTGTTTTAGATGCTACCCATTGTGAGGCAAAGAAAAGAGTGTGCCATCTTGATATTTTAGTAGAAAGTTGTTTTCACCAATGTGTTGATGAATTATAAATGGGACTCTCTAGAGGGAGTCAAACTTTCCATGCATCCCTTTTGGTTCTCTCCTTTTGTCCCATAGCAAGACTTGATCCCCAATCTGGAAATCACAATTTTTAGCCTTTTGGTCAAAGAGTTTCTTTCCCAGGCTTTGATGAGCAGCAATTATGTCCACCACCATGGTTATTTATTCATCTAGCTTAGTCAGGCACATGCTTCTTTTATCAAGAGAGCTTTCATATGTCTGATCTTCAATTGCCTTTGCCAATTTCAAGGCTGGCAATTCTAAGGTGATTGGTATCTCAGCATTAATACCATAAATAAGTTGAAAAGGAGACATACAAATTGCCCTCTTTGGTGTGATTTTGTCTACCCATAGAGCATCAACAATTGCTTTATGCCATGTCCTTTGATTGTGATATGCTAGATTCTTGATGATAGTTACCAGGTTCTTATTGTTGGATTCAGCTTGTCCATTCCATTATGGAAAATAATCAGAAGAGTGAGAGAGTATAATTCCATAATGTAAATAGAATTGTGTAATCTCCTAGGAGGTGAAATAAGCTACATTATTAGTAACAATTTTGATTTGAACTCCAAACCTAGAAATGATATTCTCTTTTAGGAAGTTGTATAGAACTTTTGAAGTAACATGCTTAGTTGGGATTGCTTCTACCCACTTGGTGAAATAGTTAGTTGTTGTAAGGACATAATCATGTCCGCACTTGAAGATGGGTTTATAGTCCCAATAAAATCAATCCCTCATTGCTAAAAAGGTTCTTTTATGATCACTAGCTTGAGAGGCATAGCAGCTAACTTGGGTCTTCCAACAAATTGCTGACAAAGTTCACATTTTCTCACCCACTTATGTGCATCTTGGAAAAGAGTTGGCCAGTAATACCTAGCTTGCAAAATCTTGTGAACAATCACAGGAGTAGAAAAATGTCCTCCACAGTCTAGATTGTGGAAAGATTTCAAAATCTAGCTTTGTTTCTCTTTGTCTACATAGTGAAGGAATACTCCATCTATGCTTCTCTTATACAAGCTGTTGTCCTAAAGGACAAAATTGGCAGCTTTCAATTTGATAGTCCTCCTTTCTTTGTAAGACAAATGAGTAGAATATTCACCATAAGTAAGGAAATGAGCAATATTTGAATACCAATCATTGGTAGTGGAGACAAAAAGGACTATTAGAGTATCTTCCACTTTAGTTTCTTCATGTTGTGTATCTTCTAGCTTGTCAACAATTAATTGGCATAGGCCTTTACCCTTGACCAGCTTTGTCAGCTTGATGTCTAGATCAAATTCTTAGATCTTTGCAATCCAATTGCCTCTTTTTGTGCCAAACTCTTGTTGAGTTAATATAGACTTGACTGTAGTGTCAGGAACTAAGGCAGTAGTGTGTGAATTCAGAATATAGAAGTAGAAATGTTTGACTACTTTCACTAACACATAAGCATGCTTCTCTACATTTGAATACTTCATCTCATGGGTTTTGAGAGGGCAACTCATGAAAGAGATAGAAAATTCCATACCTTCTTTGTTGAACAAGAACTGCTGAAAGAGTGTGTTCAGATGCATAGCTATATATGATAAAATCTTTGTTATAATTTGGACAAACCAAGGTAGGGGCATGAGCAATGATAGCCTTGATATCCTAAAATGCTAATTTTCGTTCTTTAGTCTAGCTAAAGCTGTTCTTCCCTTTCATCATGTTCACAATGTGTTTAGTCTTCTCAACAAATTCATAGATGAATCTTTGTAATAAATTCACCTTTTTAAAGAAAGAATGAATAGCATTCTTACTTGTAGGAAAATTAAGCTCTTGAATAGACTTGACTCTGTCTGAGTCAATCTTTATGCCTTCTTTAGACACAATATGTCTAAGGAGTTTCCCTTCTATTACTCCAAAAATAGACTTCTTAGGATTCAAGAAAATACTATTCTAGCGGCAACACTCCAACACTTGTTATAAGCTATGTACATGATCAGATCGACACTTTGAAAAGAAAGTCAAGTCATCAAGGTATACCACTATGAATTTACCTATCTCATCTTTGAAAGCCAAGTCCATTGCTCTCTGAAAGGTAGCACCAGCATTTATCAAGCCAAAAGGCATTCTTCTATATGCAAATATACCCCAAGGTGTGGGGAATGCAGTCTTGTGTTGGTCTGCTTCACCAACTTCAACTTGATTATATCCTGAGAAGCCATCTAACATTGATAACATCTCTAAACCTATCACTGTTTGAAGTACTTGATCCATGATTAGCAAAGGGTAATTATCTTTCAAAGATGACTGATTCAGATTCCTGAAATCTACACAAATGCAAAGTTTTCCACTCTTCTTCCTTATAGGTACTATGTTGGCAATCCATGTAGAATGATGGATTGGGAAGATGATTCTAGAATTTAACATTTTTTGTATCTTAGATAGAATAGCACCTGATATTTTTGGATTATACTATCTGGATTTTTGCTTATAGGGCATTGAGTCAGCCTTGAGAGGAATGTCATGATGGACTTCATCAGGTCTGAGAGACTTCAAGTCTTCATAATAATATGCTAAGACATCCATGTATTGATGGATTAAAGTGGTAAACTTGAATCTTTCTTCAGGGGTGCAACACTTACCAATGTTAACCATCTTTGGATTTTATTTAGTAGTCAGATTTACTTGATCGAATCCCTAAGAGAAACTTGAATCTATTTGCTATTGTTTGATGAATCTATCATGCTTGTCAAATAGTTTCTCAAGAGAAACTAGGCCTTTGGGAATTTTATTTCCTTTTAGCTGTAAAAAATCTTCATTTATATCTAAACTAGATTCAGAGGCTAATTCATTCTTCTGAGATTTACTACCATCAAAATGTAGTTGTTTAAAATTGTCTTTTCATTCTAGGAAAGCAATGATTTGATGATTATCATTGAATACTTGCCAATGATTAACATTGTCAAGAACACTTGGTCTATAGACCAGCTCAATAGTATACATGTCTTCTTTGAAATCTAAATAAGGAACTAAGAGAGTTCCTAAAACAACAAGTGCATCAACTCTATCATTAGATTCTCTAGGTATGGCAAAAATGTTGAAAGCATCAAAGCTTTCAATTTGGTCCTAAACCAAGTCATGTTAGTGGCGTAATATTTCATTTTTGGTTTGGTATAAGTTCCTCACTTGACAAACCACTAATTTAGCATCCCCTTTGGCATGAAGAAACTTGATGCCTTTGTCTTGAGCAGCCTTCATTCCAAGCAATAGAGATTCATATTTAGCTGTATTGTTAGTGTTGTTAAATTGTAGTTTGTAAGATGAAGGAAACATATCTCCTTAAGGAGATATCAACACAATCCCAGTTCTTGAATCGGTAGAGGCATAACTGCCATCAAATTTTAGAGTCCATATGTCATCAAATATTGATTTTTCTTTAGATTTTCATTCATTAGAGACAAAGGATTCTTCTTCATATGTATTGTAGCCTATTAGTTCTTCTATTGTTTTAGTTGAACTGATTTTTGGGTTGATACTTTTAAGAATTATATTAGATGCTTCACACACTTCATCTATAGATAGAAAATAGTTACCCATACCTACGGATTCAAAAAGAATTTGAGCTTCAGGGGCTGATGTTTGAGTGACCACATATTTTTCCTCCTTTTCAGGGAGCAACCTCTTCATTATGCCTTAGATAGGGATCCTTGCCTCAGATAGGTCCATGCTTAGTTGTCCTCCCATGTCCTTGCAAATATTTATTCTAAGCAAAATGCCATAGGATGTTGGGATGTTAGCCACCAAGATAGTCATCCTGATTCTCTTGTCTGGAAAGGATGCAAATTCAAATTGAGCATCTTTGATTTGCCCCAATAATGGTACTTGTTTGTTCTTCATGGAGAAACATCTCCCAAATGTCTTGGTCAGTGTGGGACCCAAAGACTCAACTAATTTAGTAGGCATGAAATTGTCATATGTTCCCAAGTTTATAATACAGTTACTCAACTTATGACCATTTATTAACAGGGAAACATAGAAAGGTTCTATTTTTCTAGGAGTAGCTAGAGGAGTAATGACAAGATTATTCAGAATGGGCATGTTCTTTAGAGAATCAGAAGTTACCTTTTTAGCTTTTTGTTCTATAGGGACAATTTGGTTCTTAACATATTGGACCAACTTATTTAATTGATCAAGATTGGACTACAAATATTTCAATTCAGACATTTGTATTTTTATCTTTTGACATGATCAATTATATCAAATGGCTGAATTAAGCTAGGTACAGAGAAAGGTACTTCAACCTTCTAAGTTTTAGGAGGGATGGGAGGTGGACTGATTTATGAATTTGAAGTATAAGGGGAAGGAAAAATTGATGTACTTGTCTTTTGGGTGATCATCAGATCCTTTGACTGGAAAGGCAGAGTGGTTCCACGCTTAGCAAACATGATTGTTAGTTGAGGTTGTTCCTCTATCTTCTCTTTATCAGCTTGCTAGACTGATTGGTTCTTGGACCTAGTAAACACTGCACATGATCCATCAAAAGCTTCTCCTTTACTTCCAAGTTCATCTTCATAGTTCAGGAAACCAATGTGGGAGTCACCAGCTAATTCTTCTTGATTGTGTTTAAGGAGATCAATGTCATTTTCTTGATTTAATTTAGGCTAGAAAGAGAACTCTAATTCTGCTTCAAGATATCCCATTACTAAATTGGTTGGAGGAGCTTCTAGGGCAAGTTTCCCTTATAGGGGAGGAAGGTGATTTTATTTCCCTTGATTCCTGGCAGCATTACCCTGATATGACTAATTTGGGAATGTCCTTCTTGGCATATCTCTGTATGAAGGAGTAGAAGACATTCCTTGAGCCATTTGCTTTTTGAGAGCAAGTAACTCATTTGACAACTTTTGCACCATTAGATCTGTGGTGTTTGTAGATGAATATTCAGAAGATGATGAAGCTCTATTTCTATCTAGATCTCTTCTTATCTTCCCTACTAAGATGAGATCATCTTCTACCTCAGTGACCAAATGTTGAGCTATAATAAGATCTATTTAACTAGCATGTCTCAACAAAAAACTTACTTTAGGTAACTAAGAATTAATGAAGAAGCATTTGAGATTCTTAGCTGTAGGTCGAGAAATTATAGAAATTATGTTCCTCAATTTGTCAAATTTGGCTATGAAGTCTCTCATTGATTCATAAGGCTCTTTCTTCATGTGTGTAAGTTGAGCCAGAAGTGCATGTGCATATTCTACAGGTTTGAATCTAGTTTCAAACTTATCTTTGAGAGTTTTCTAATCAGTCACTGACCAAGCCTATAGATGATAAAACCAATCTACAATAGCACCTTGTAATGTTTCTAAAAATGGCCTAACTGCTACATCTTCAAATTCTACTCCAATTACTCTACAGGCTATGATGAAGGCTGTAATGTGTTCTTCAGGATGAACTTTCCCATCACCATAGAATTTGGAGAAATTCTTCCTTAAACTGCATGGAAGCTCATGTAGAGGTGGAGTAAGATTGAGAGGACCAAAAGCATTACCCCAAGGGCCTTGAACTACCATTATAGGATTATGAAAAGGAGGGATAATAAATCTCAGAGGGGTAATTATTGGTAAAGATTTATCAATAGTAGAAGTAGATACTTTGTCTGGCAATGGATATCTAACTTTAGTATGAAGAAAGCTCTTGGTTCGTTGGAGATGAGATAGTGAAAGAAACAGATCAAAATCACTTTGTTGTACCAACTCAAATACAGGGTCAATAATACCTTTAGCCCTTTGGCTTTGTGTATACCTTGAATCTGCTAGATTGTGAAACAAAAATGGAAAAGAATTGACTTTGCTTCAGTTTGAAGCTTGAGGCTTTAAACTACGTGTTCTTTCCCAGCTAGTGTGGAGGTGAATGGTAAGACTATAAATGGATAATGGGTTATATCCCCAGTGGAGTTGCCAAAAACTGTTGGTTGAATATTTTGTTGATCAACGTACTGATAAGCAAAATAGGTCTGATCAGCTAAAGTAAGACGATTGCTCATCCAAATGTGTAGGTTTACCACATATAAAGGGGACTAATCTCTCCTCTCATCAAGGGGAGATTCCCTATGGATATGCTATATGTATGTATATATATATATATATATATATATATAAATAGAAAATAATACTCAAGGGTAGGACAAACCATCCATCTCTCTTTTTTTAGAGATGATGCTTGCGGATCAAGGGAAAAACTCAAGGGAAATGATAGAAAGCACTCCTCTTCTTTTAGAAGTAATATTCAACAAACGACAAGAATACTCCTAGTAGTAACAACAAAATGTAACTAAGGATGTAGTAACCAGCAAATCAAGATGCAGCACAAAGTCTCCACTTGGATTGCTTAAGAGTAAGATATGAAGGACAATGAGGGCACAAGGTCATCCCAAAGTCCTTTACATAGAAATGAAAAGAAAACACACTAAAGACAATTATGGGGGAAGAAAGCCTCTCCATAGTTGACTCTTTAGGACACTTTCCTGACTACTTTCACTAATTCTACTTGTTGAATTAAAGGAACAAAAAATATATTAAGGAAAAAGACATAAGATCAATTTCCTCAACAAAAAAGATATCAAAGCATAAAGTCTTAAAAGTCACTTGCTTTATTATTCCAATAAAAAAATATGATCAACAAACTGAGCTCAAAGTCTCAGTAATGCCTTTCAATTTGGGTAGAGTTTCAATTCTAATTATCAAAAAGAGATACATTTATAATAAAAGAGAGTCCCTTATATAGCCTCTTCAAGAGGGACTCGGGAATAGTAACACATCATGTTGCATTGAAATTTGTTAAAAAGATAGGCTAGAATTTATGGGCATCTACCCATTTGTTTTTCTCAATGTAGAGAAACAAGTCACGTTATTGAAAGTTTGCATCTTTCAATGTCCAGCTGGCTATCTGATCTTTCTTCATCATTCCTCTTTTTCTGGTTAAGTGAATCAGGTCCTTGATTTAATTTGATGCTCTAATCCTTAATCACTTCTTTTTAATCTTAGCCTTAAATCCTATTAGTGCATTTGGGTCTATAGATTACAAGGATCAATGGCTATTTTATGAGCTTTGAAATTGATGTTCGCGCACCCGTCAATATGCTTTTAATGGCTAGTTCACTATTCTTGAATTTGACATCTCCAAGCACGTCACCCCTTGGTCCTTCTATAGCTTTCCTATTTTTCATCCTCTCAAAGGGAAGGTGACCCTTCAGCTTTGGGGGAGTGTCCTTTAAGTTGGCAACTGAGAGTCCCTCACAAGGGCATCTGCCCTTTGGGGTCCTTCCATGACCTTTTATCTTCGGCAGTCTCTCGTGGCTTTCCTGTGGACTATTTCCATGGACATTTTCTCCAAGCTTTCTTTGAAAAATTTTTCCCACAAACAAAAAGTCTATAGAATTGTTCTGATCACTTTGCCTTCAAAAAATCCTTTGGGTTTTCCTCCTGCAGCTACTTTCCTAAATTCCTTCAGACTTTTTATTTGTAGGAATTCCTTCAGACAAAAGGTCTGATAGAATTGTCTTTTGCCATAGTCTTTTTTGATTGTCTTATAAAAAATTTGAAAGAATTACCTTTGTGGCTTCTTTGAAAATGACCCTTTCGACGGGTGCTTTTGTCTTCCAAGTGCCCTCTGCAAGGGCACTTGTCCTTCAGGAGGCTCTTTTAAACCTTTGCATTTGAACCACTCCTTTAAACCAAGTCGATGATCCCTTTGATTGAACTAATTGAGTGAACCATTTGATTGAAATTAAGCATTGAACCACTTGGTTGAACCAAACATTGAACCAAGCTGATGAACCAAGCTTTGAACCAAAATGGTTCAAGTCGATGGTTCAAGCCGATGAATGAACCAATTGAATGAATCAAAGCATTGAACCAACCGTTGAACCAAGTTTTGGTTCAATGGTTCAAACGAAGCCTTTAAACCACTGGAGAACCATTTGATTGAACCAAAGTGATGAACTGAGTGGATGAACCAAAGCATTGAACCAACTGAGTGAACCAAAGCATTGAACTGCTTGATTGAACCTGTTAAACCTTGAACTCGTTGAACCTTTGAACCAAAGTGGTTCAATGCTTCAGTGGTTCAAGGGTTCAACCCTTCTTCGCTTAGTTAAATGTTTGTTGATGGACATTTTTTATTGAACCAAGGTGTTGAACCAATCTAAAAAATGACTAAGTGTTGGAAACTAATTCTTTTGATTGAACCCGCCTGGAAGCCTTTGAACCTATAAAAATGAACTTGCTTGCAGAGTCCATAGAAACCAAGTCCATAGAAATCAACCTATAAATCCCATTGAACTTGGCCTATAGAGTCCATGGATTTCTCTTCCTATAGATTCTATAGATTCTTGAGAAGCTTGAAAAATGAGGAATTTGAATGCCCAGGACAAATTTTGAAAAAGGAAGAGACAATTTTAGTCTATAGGACCAAAATAGTTCAAATTTTGTCCCAAAAATGAGTGATATTTTTGGGGAACAACAAAATTTAATCAAATTTTCAATATTTTTCAATAGGGGATGAAAATTGAGGGACTCATAAAAATTATCAATATCCAATATCACTTGGTCAAATTTATGCATGTGTTGATTAACCAAACTACAATATTCATCTAGATCTCTAATTTTTTTAGACCTTTATAATTTATATAAGTAGTATTTATCTTAAAATTCTTAAATTCATTTTCTCTATATGATAATAGGATCCTTGATGATGTCATATGTTGTTGATTCTTGTTTGAGTTGATCTTTTAAGGCATATAGAGATTTATTTTATTCTTCTATTAACATTGGCCATCTAAGAGTGTATAAAAATAAGTTTCAACATTTGAGATCAATTAATGAAGGGAAGTGATGTGAGTATTTAGATTTTTTTATTGTTGAGTATTGTCTACCAGTGGTTTATGGATCTATTTAACTTATAGTATTTAATAGTGGCTTCCCTAATTGTCTCCATTTATGACTGTAAGAGTTTTTAATGTTTAATCAAATTCTAGACTACTTTAGTCTCAATAAGGTGACTTTGTTCCTAATAGACAAATTCAAGATGATGTTATTATTTTTCATTAATCTATTCACTCTATATACAAGATTAATAGTGTTGCACTGATCCTAAAGTTGGACATGGATAAGGATTAGGAAAGATTGGATTGGATTTTTTTAGATAATGTTCTAGCTTAATTTGGCTTTTAGGATAAATTTTGAAAAATCATTAGATCTTACATTTATAAATGTATGTTTTTGGTTCTTGTAAATGGCATTGCCTAACAATTTTTCAAAAGTACCAAAGGAGTTAGACAAGGGGACTCCCTTTCCCCTTTTTTCATTATTATGGTTGAGTCGCTTAGTAGATTCATATCTAACATGGTTGATTCATTAGACCTAAAATTTTCTAGACCATATCACTTTGTTGAGCCCATATCTCATCACCAATTCATATATTACACCATTTTTATAGCTGAGGCCTCTATTCAAGAAGCTATAACTCTTAAAAAATTATTGGTTATGTTTAAGCAAGTTTCTAATCAAAAAGATAATTTTGATAAAAGATTTGTTTATTTTTTTAATACTCCTATTGCTAATAAAAATAATTTTTTTTTCTATGTTGTCAAATTAAATTTTTACCTTCATCATACCTTACCATGCCTCTTTTTAGTAATCAAATTTCATCTACTGAGTGGAATCCGCTAATTAAAAGATTTTAAAGGAAGCTTGTAGGCTATAAAGGTATGATAATATCAAAAGTAGATAAAATTTTGCTCATAAAGAGTGTCTTCCAAAGCCTCCCTATATATATGTTCTTTCTTGTTTTAGCCTTACTAAGGGAATTAAAGACAATTTGATAAAAATTTAGTGAAATTTCCTTTGGTTTGAAACTGAAGATAGAAAAAAATTCCATCTAGTCACCTAGAACAAAGTATACACTCTCAAAACTATGGTGATCTTTGTCTGAGGAAATTTTAGCTAATGAACAAAGCACTTATTTAAAAATTTGATTGGAATTTTTAATAAAAATACCACCTAGAATAAAATTATTAGTTTTAAATAATTAGAGCTTCATGATCCAATGTGCTCACACTTCTAGAATTTTTTGATTTCAAATAAAGATATTATTTCCAAAGGTTTTGAATGGAAGATTAGCAATGGTTAGAAGATACATTTTTTTATATATACTTGGGTGATAGACCATCCCCTAAGTTAAAATGATTGATGGAAACACTTACAAGAGGGTATTTAGATTAAGTATGGTCACAAGGTCCAGGAATACTGGTAGGTGGTTAAAGGTGTTAAAATATGGAAAACATTGACTTTAGATAACACTAATCAGGAAGACACTTTGAGGATATCTAACTTGAAAATTTTTCTATGAAATTTTCATTTACCACTTAGTAATAGAGAAGACCAACTTATTTGGAAGGAGTCTTTCAATGGACATTACCAAGTCAAATTGGGTTACTCTCTTTTGGAACAAAATCATAGTGTTAACTTTAAGTGGGAAATATTAGGGATAAATGGTTGATTCCCAAAATTAATTTTTTCCTCTGGGTTGAAGTCAAAAATAGAATTATAACCATGGATATTTTAATTAAAAAGTTTGCATTTTTATCAATTGATGTGTTTGTCGTGATAAAGATGATGAATCAATCTTTCACCTACTTGTGGATTATTTTTACTCTTGAGATATTTGGATCTATGTTCTTATTAAACTCAATGTTTTTCAGGTAAATGCAGGTTCACTGTTGGAAGTATGGAGGTCATGAAAGTGTCCCTTTAATAATGTTTATCTTAACAAAGT
Source organism: Torreya grandis (assembly GCA_037957365.1). Taxonomy (NCBI): domain Eukaryota; kingdom Viridiplantae; phylum Streptophyta; class Pinopsida; order Cupressales; family Taxaceae; genus Torreya; species Torreya grandis. The sequence goes on along the minus strand of JARHVA010006475.1, from coordinate 467,734 downwards.
ATGAAATATCTCTTTTCCTCATATCATTTGGGACATTTGGGGAGATCACAATAATAAGATTTTTAGAGAGAACAAATGTATTAGAAAATTAATATTAAAAAGGATATTTGAGTCCATCTTGGATAACTAAAATATTGAGCCTAACAAAAAAGGTAAGAACCTACTTCAATATAAAAAAAAAAATCTATATCTAAATTGGCAAATTGATAGTTATAGTCTTGGTAAAACTAATCCTAAATATGAGATTTGAAAAAGAACTAAATGGAAACCCCATCCATTGGGATGGTTAAAGAAAAACTTTGATGGAGATTGTGGATGAAACTCATGCCCAAATGGAGGTGGTGGTATTCTAAGAGATGATTAGGGTAACTTTATGGAAACATATGCTAGATATATAGGGGTTAATTTTAATCATTAGGTTGAATCCCTTGCTACACTATAGGTTCTTAAATTGGATCAATAATTGGGGGTGAAATTTCTCATATTAGAGGGAGATTATCTTAATACATTAAACTATCTATCTAGGAAAAATTCCATTATTTGGACTATTGAACATGTGATAGAGGAAGAAATCTCTATTCTAATATTTAGGCAATAGGTGCTAATCCAACACATATGATGAAGGAAATAGTATAGTGGATTATTTTAAAAATAGGGGTGTGGCCTTTATGTGTCATGTCACTTGGATGGACATTAAATATCTTCATAGGGATATCTTCCAAAGGATAAATGGTGAAATGTCATCTAATATACATAGTATTTTAGGGAATGGGGGATTTCCCCAAGTCTAGGTAGACGAGACATAAGAATCTTAGACTAATATATAGTCTTAGACCTTTGTATGTTTTATATTCCTATTTCAGACACTTAGATAAGATTTTATATCTGAATCTTTTCCTTAAAGTTCTAATTTCTATTATCAAATGTAACCAAATCATAGCTCTATATTTGTTTGATCTTTTAGCCTATTATATTTGGGAAATACTATTTATTCTTTGTTATGGAGTCTCTATGATCACTATGGGGTTATCAAAGAGGATTGAACCCAAATTTCCTCAAGAAGCAAAGAAAAATGAAAGAATTTGGGAGTCCTTGAAATTTGGGGGTTTCATAGGGTTCATGGAAAAAATTTAAATTCATGACATGCATATTTTAACTCTATTTACTAACACCTATGAAGTTAGATCAATAAACATTAATGGGGTCACTTTGGAAATCATGGAGGAGTTGATCGCTCACACTATAGGCTTGGTAATATATTAAATAAAAATATGCAAATATTCTAGATGTTATAAAAGAGATGAGGATTTTATGGAGGAAGGGGAAACCTTGGAGACTCAACATAGTGGATTTGATCGAGAATCTCCATCTAGTCCATTTGGATAAGTTGCTTTTCTTATGATGCAATACATCATACTTGAAGGTAGATGAAATTTTTTTATATCATCTCTATTCATTTTTCTTAGCTATTTTAGGCATTTTATTTTGTTAAGCCTCCCTTTCTACATTATTCACTCACTAGAAACTTCCATTTTTAAATACAAGAATGGTAAGTACCCCATTCCCAGACATGAAAGGGTTATTTTTTAATCTATAAATACTTCAAGGGCATGAATCATTTGAATCCTAATATTTATAAACCTTAGAATAAAATTTTTGAGGATAAACTTGTGGACATCAAGAAAATTAAGAAGTTTTGGATCAATTAACTTGGTAGTGTTCAGAAGAATACCAAGGATAAATCTTCTAAGATCCCATGTAGTAATATTCACAAGAATACCAAGGACAAATATTCTAAGAGACCAGATGTTAAAGGGACTAAAGGTGTAGATTTTAAATCCACTAAGACTCAAGTTAATATCAAAAAGTGGATGAAGAGTATGGATATGACTCCCAATGTGCCCATGAATTAACCAGAGAAGGGTAAAATAGGTCAGACTATGGGTGACTCTAACTTAGTTGAAGAAGATAGGTATGGGTCTAAAGAGACTATATAAAAATATTATATATCTAATACCTATCAGCCTAAGAATCCAAAAGATAGAAAAAAGAAGACTAGAGACATCATTAAGGATAAAGGTAAAACTCCCTCTAATCAACAACATTAAGAGTTGAATGAGAATTTTAATAATTTAGTTAATTTTTTGAAAGGTAATGAAAAAACTAACAATATTGTTGAAGAACTAGACCTTCAAAAGTTCATCATATGATGGTTTATGAGGGAGTTAAATAAACTCAAAGGGAAGGTTAAGTTATTATAGTGGGAGATTGATAGTTTAGAGTTGACATGATAGAGAATGAGAATGAGAAACTCAAAAATAATATAATTTTCCTAGTGATTTACATAAAGGTTGCCATGAATGAGGGGATTAAAAATTTTGACATCCTTAGAACTCACTTGGGAGAGATATTTGACACAAAGGTTTTTGGGAAATGAAAAGGCAAATAGGTTTAGTTTATCAATCACTAGAAAGATATAGACAAAGATAATCTATTTTTACAAATAGAATCTAATCTCACAAGGATTAAAAGTTTATGGGAGGATGTCTCAAAAAATCTTGACATGAATTAGTAGTATGATCTTTCTTATGTTATTTTTATGATTTATCTCTATTGTATCTAGGCTATGTTCTATCTATTTTCAGCCTTGTTTTGTATTTGTCTTTCCTTTGGTCTTTAGTATACCTTTATTTCCTTTTTATTTGTTTTTATCCTAGGGTTTGGGGACCCTAGTTAAGAAAAATACCCCCTCCCTTATCCTTAATAAAAAAAAAATCTAGATTGATTCATAAAGGTGTCATTCAATTGGCCATTATCGGTCTAGGTTAAATTGTTGTCATGCTTTAAATATGATATGGATAGTTATCTATATTCCCTCTTCTAACACAACATAATGATCCATCTGATTCTAATTATAACTATCATGAAGAATGGTTCCCAAATGTTTTTTTAATTAGATATAACTATTTTAAGTATATTATGGTTCATTGGTGGTTGGATTATGCCATAACTTTTTCCAAGTAGATGGTGTTGATTTCTCATGTTCTGGATAATATGGCCTTCATCTATGTGAGTAATCTTTTGGATTTATAATTTGTGTGAATTATGAAGTTAATAATGGGGTAAATTGGTGTGAGGGGATGGAGGGCAGAGTTTTGTAAATAGAAGTGGGGTGTTAGGAAGTCACCATATGTGCAACTTATTATTGGCTTATTATTTTGATTTTTGCATGGATTTTGTTACCGACCTCTTAAATTATGCTTATAACTTCTCTTTTTCCAAATTATCATTCTAAAAATTTTCAATATCTATTCTTTATTTTTTAATTAGCTCTTTTTCATTTTTTTCTTTTTCAACCTAATATTTTTCCAATATTTATTTTTTTATTTTTTTTCCTCCTCTTCTTTCTAATATTTGACCTTTAATATATGATTTGAATTTTTTATCTACAAACTCTTATATCTGATGGGATAATTTTTATCTTGATTGAATTTTTAATTATTTATTCTTTAATCTTCTTATTTTTTTTAATTATATTTTTTCATCTTCTTATTCATGTTCTTACATCATCTACTATTATTTTGATTTCCACTTTTGTTTTTTTGTAATATTTTCATTTATACAAGTGTCATGGTTTATGTTTTACTTTAGCCAATAATATGGCCATAAATGTCCCTGCTAATTTTATTTTGTCAATTGCTTAATTTTTTTAATTTTTTCATATACTATATTTTTATACTACCAAAGCCTCATTGGTTTCTAGTTTATCCCACATTTTTACTTCATGATTGTACTCTATGTCTAATAACTCTTCCATAAGTGTTTATAATTTGGATAAATTGAATCTTTATGTTTTGTATGGCATTTATATTGGTTCTTATTTTTGATGTGTGCATTTTTGTTTTGATCATTCCATGTGTGGTAAGCCATTTCCTATTAACTCTATTTCATTTTTTGATATAGATGATGTGAATGCATTTATTGTTACTATCTTCTTTCCATTATATAATGGTGATAATTTAATTTCTTTCATTTTTTATGTGGCAATTACTTATCCTATTTTGTAAGATTACACCTCAGATTAGAATGGTGATGTGGAGACTACCAAAACTAAAATTTTGGGTATGGTCTCTTAGGTTTTTATATGGACTCATTTTGTTCTTATTCAATGTTGATGCCACCTTGTAGTTGGATTATTTATTTTCCAAAATTTATTTTATGGTATCAAGTTGATGTTTAGTGGTATGGGTTTTCCTAAGAAAATGGAAATTATTTGATGATTTATATTATTTATTATAATTGTTTTTTTGAGACTTCATATGGAAGTGGGGTAATGTTATTATAATGTGGCTTAAATGTGTAGATATAGTGAAGTCAATATTAACATCAAATAATAACTAAATGGTTTGCTTATTAAAAACATCTATAGAAATTTAGGATTTGTTTTCAATTTGTTTATTTAAAATATATTGATATCGTAATAAAGATAAATTTTGGTATTATAGCCTCATGGAATCCACAAATGTTTTAATTTATTGTCATATCTTTTTTTCTTGTCCCCATTATATTTATCCATCTAACTGAGGGATGTTATTTTTAACATACATTACTATGCATATAAGTAATTAGCCATGGCCAAAATCATTATTTACCCATTTTTATTTTTTGACATTGGTGTTGATTTGGTGAAGAAAATAATGTCAAAAGTAACCATCATGATTTTAAGGATCATAAAATCCTCTCTAATGGTGCAGTACACTTTCCCTGTAGCCTAATTTCTTGTGTAATGAGTATTAGGTTTCTAATGGAAGTGATAATGGTGCCCATTTTATTTGTGATGACCTCATGCATTAGGTATATTCATTTAATTTTATATCCCATTTCTTTTAATATTTAAAAAGGCTCTACTCTTCCCTCACTAATCTTGTCATTTTCTCAATGTCATTCACTATAATGTGGGAGAGAAAAAAATAAAATACCATTATGAATGTGGTTAGTAGCATCTTGTTGAAATTATTAAATAAGTATAAGTATGATATATTAGACCATGTATTGATTTTAATCCATAGAATGGAGTGATCCTAGGTGGTCCATTCCCATGTATATTTTCCTATAAATTTTTGAATGAGGTCACTTTGATATATCTTCATCTTTGTATGACCAATCTCAGAAATGTTTTCATGTAGGTATTTGAATGTGTCTTCTAATTTTTTTGCATGATATGGAATGGTAAATAACATGCCCTAAGGGTTAGGTGTTAGGGATTTAATACATACATGATTTTACATTAAAATATACAGTGTTGTATTATCAAACATTATTAGAGTTTCCATCTTATTTATGTCTTCTTATTTGATATATATATTCTCTAAGTAGTAAAATGATCTTTCCAAAGTCTTAATATGATTGAGATTTGTTTGTGAATTGAGAGGAGTGATGGTTAATATTTATATAAATTTTGGCTAAATTTTATATGTTTCTTGTCTTAAATTTTCCTTAAATGTGATTTTGTCTTCCAATCATGTCATGTCTCTCATTAATTATTATTTTAACATTTTTCTTAGTTGTCCTCCATTCCCACCACACATTTAATGTCATTTATGTTATGTTTTATTTTTTTTTTATTTATTTGCATTATGGAATTTTTAAGCGCTTGTGTTTAATGTCTTAATTTATTCATTTATTATTTTTTTCTCCATTATGACTATTCAATGTCTGATGTTACTCATGATTCCTCTTTTTTCCTAAGGATTTGTAACATGGTCAACCTACCTAAAATTAAATGTATTGCATAAGATGTAATGTAATCATTTATTGACTCAACTAGTAGGATTTACAAGGAACATGTTACTACTTCTAACTCTAATTAATTATTTCAATCCTTTTATCTATCCTCAATCCACTATTTTCAAATTTTTAACTTATAACTGTGTATTTTATTTATCCTGAAGCCACCATTTTCTACTTTTCAACTTAGGATTATTTATTTATTTATTTATATTCCATGGATTTATATTTTTTCCATGGTATTATGTAGTATTTGTATGGTATAAAATATTTTTAGGTGGGATCCATTAATAAACCCTTTCCACCCTACACTTTCCAATGTTTCAATTTTTACCAAGTTGGTCTGTAATATTTTTTTGTTGATATATGGTCCCAAGCATATAATTTTTTGTTTTACTAGTTTATTATATTTAATATCATAAATCAATACATGTGATCCTTAATAAAATTCCTTATACTTGAATTTTATGTCTTTCCATGCTTTTTGGCATCTATTTTCTTGAGTTTTGTTGTATTCAGCGAGGAATAGTTTTTCATCCATGTATTCCAGTTTATACCAATCATTAATTTAGTAAGTTATCTTAATTAATCCTAAATTCTAATTCCATAATTAAACTTGGTATAATAAATTCTATGGTAACCATGTATTCTAACCCTTATGCCTACTAAATGGAAAAAACCTTTTTAGTAATTTTTAACTCTTTTTGTCAATACCTTCTTAAGTACTTTGTTAAATTATTCCACCATTATAATTTTATATAGGTGGTAGGGTGTGATTTTTTTATGATTTATTATAAAATTCTTGAGAAATTTATAAATGTTTAAAATGACAAAAGTTTTTCCTTGATCACTTGTTATACTTAAAGTATATCCAAAACATGTAGTTATATTATCATAGGTAAAATTTGTTGTTCAATCTATGTGGAATATTTGGTTGTGATAGCTTCGGAACATCATGTCAAATATTCAATTCATATTATGATAAAATAATCTTTGGATCTTCCTATCATATATTTAATGGTATAATAAAATAAATTACCCATTTTTATAAGGTTTCAAATGTCATCACTAGTCTTAGTGAAATCGCATGTCTTGAATTTGGCTTCCATATTATTTGATAGATATCAAACTACAATGTATATAGGTGGGAATATTTTAAAAGGGTTAGCCACCATAGTCCTTATAATAATACATTCTATGCAATTCTTTCTCCTTCATTATATTCACCTGTATTTACTTTATGAGACTCAACTATATTATTTCACTCATATTCTAACACCATGATCTCAATATTTTATTGCATCCCTTTTATATAATTCACCTTAAAATAATATAAAAGTAAATATTTAGATAATCATTAATTTCTTATTCAATTTGGACTAACCTTATGTAAATTCCCCTGTCACCAAAAATTGTGCAATTAGATCCATGCCCTTTGGGCCTACTTTTACTTGGAATAGGTGTTCTCCTAGGAATTCATCATCTATTTTTCATAGATATTATACATTTTGTAGGTGGGATAAATAATATGAGACATTGTTTAATTTCATTATTTAATGATTATAGTAAAATCAAAGCCTTGGAACAACATTAACCATCTACATATTTGCCATTGAAGCAATGGCCTATTTAGGATATATCTTAATGGTTCATTGTCAATATAGAAAATAAATAATGTAACTAGCAAATAGTGTCTAAATTTTTAAATAGTATACACCATTACCAATGCTTCTTTCCCTATGGTAGATTTTTTTTTTTTTTTTTTTAATTTATTTTTTTTGCTTTGGACAATTTCCTACTTGTAAAGGATATTAAATGATCTATGGTTTGTCATTGTTGTGCCAATATCATTAATTCCTCTACTGGTGCACTAATTGTGGTTTAACCTCTAATAAACCTAAAGTGATATCTAGTAATGTACAGACACATTTTTTCAATTTTTGGGGGTGAAAGTTTATTTTTATTTTTAGAGGATTATTCATAAATTCTTATCTACATATTATGGGCCCAATAGTGTCTCAAATGGTATAAAAATACTAATTTATTTAGATTTAATGTAATTTGTAGCATGTAATATGTTTTAAACATAAGTATTATTTCCTAGATGTGGTAATTATATAATGGCCATGATTATTGAGTTGGTATTTCCATCTAACACAAAATCATATCCTCTTCAAGTCAACCTCAATTCCTTATTTATTTTAGTCATCTCAATTTTCTTTAATATATCCCAAAATATGTTAAATACATCTATAGAAAGACCTATTTTAGTTTTTATCCTTGAAAAACATATGCACCCATAATGGGTTCATGCATTAAAATATTATACCAATTTGGTTTGATTCCCAAAAAATGGAATATCATATAACCCTAATACCCTTATATTATTTATTTGATATTTATATGTAAATGTTTTAAATGTATCTTTTAGGTCTTTGTTGATTAGTGATTTAGAATATAGCTTATTGTGGATAATTTATTCAATATTTCACATCTTTGATCATGTTTCCAACATCTCCTCATGTTAACTTTTATCTGGGAACTTCAATAAATCCACCAACATAGGATTTGTTTTACTAGTATGGTCCACTCTCAACATTATTTATCTTTCCCCTAGAAACCTCTATCAATGTTTCATCCTCACTAGAAAATTATTTTTCCTTACTATAATCCATTTAAAATACATATTTTTTGTCTTTTATGAGTGACATGGTTTTCTCTTTAATACATCTTTCTACCATCTTTTGATTATTCTCTTGTCTGTCATGGTCTATCAAAAAAATGCTTCTTTCCAACCTATCCAGTTAACCAATTTATCAAATACACCTTTCCTAATTTTAAAATACACTCTCATCATGTCCTACCTTTAAATTATTCTTTGTTCTTGTATTTTTTGTAGATATTATGTTGTGAACTTAAAAATCTTCTTCTATTTCCTTGAACTTATCTTTTCTACTAAACCATTTACATTTTTCTCATATATCATCTTTCACTCCACATTCACTTGGTTTATTTCAAATATAATTTAAAAAAAATCCTTATATTTTATCCACTTCCTTATCTTATAAGTTTGTACACATTAAATTCTTCACCTAACTGTGATCCTAACTTGAGATTTCCTCCAACTACTCATTAAATAGCCATAAAATCCATTTATTTTTACACCATTTAGTTTCATTTCCTCTCTATGGTTAAGTGATTTATCTTTTCATGTGCCACCTTCTTATGTACCTTCCTATATGTATAATACCTTATATTATGTATAAGTTAGTATTTTTTTTCTTACCTACTTTAATATTATCTTGTATTCAACCTATTATCCTTATTACCACTATAAAATATCTACATAATTTCCTCTTGCGAAATTAACTCCTATTTATTTCATTAAAATATTACAATTTTTATTTTTATTTTAGTTTGTGTAACCAATTATATGCTTTTATGTAATATTTTATCTTATTGTATGTAATCTAACAAGATATATAGAGTTCATTATGTCTACAATTTTAGGCACTAGTTTTTTTTTAGAAATAACTCAATGTATTTATGCATAAATTTGTTCACTTTTAATCTTTATCAACCAAAAAAACCTAACCCTTTTATTTTCATACATTCTTAATGTGTAAATTAATCTTTTGCATCCTTTTTGAATGATGGTTGAATTGACTTATCTTTTTCCATTTATGAAAACTTAATTATATAAATTTTAAAACTTGTGAAAAAACTATTCACCCAAATACTTAGATATATATATATAGAATAATCTCAAGTTACTCATTCAATTTGCATGAATAGATTTAAATAAATGTATATCAAATAATTCATCCTAAGTAATTAACACTAGACATATAGTTTTTTAATAAACTCCTCAAAATAGTTACCTTTATATAATTATTTAGTAGTATTTTATTAATAAAATAAATAAAACTTTGAATTAGTGAAACAAAATTACACAAAAAATTAAAAATTTATACAATACTTTTTATGGCTCAAAATATTGGTTTGTGCATAGTCAGTACATGTGATCATTAGAAGTAGGGTTTAATCTAACTCCCATCGAAATGTCCTTAGAGGAATTCTCCATCTAGCTTTTGAAACTTACATGTACTAGTATCCAAAATATTGTGAATAATATATGGTCCAATCCACCTTATGTACAACTTCCTATGGTGCTTAGAGTTTTAACCCATTTTGTTTAATAATTACATATTATTTAATAGGTATAAAACTTTATATGTATGTATGTATATATATATATATATATATATATATATATATATATATATATGACATCTAATCATAGATATGAATGTCAGTATTAATCGACTAATATTTAAATTTTCAATTGGAATATAATAAAAATAGCATGTAGGACCAATAATAATATACTTATCTTTTTATGATTTTTGATTGACTAACTGATTTTAATAGTGGAAATCAGGATAAGATAGGATTGTGACAACTCAAATCCATAGGAAGACTCCATGGATAGTTATTGATAGGTCCAAATTACTTGGAAAACAACCTAAGACAAATGTGTCTATTAGTTATAGACTTTTCCACTGTGACTATGATGAATATATCACTACTCTTCCACTTATGCTTATGTCTGATAAAAAGGGATGAGATATTTTAATTATGTATTTAATTATCCCATCTATATTTAATATTTTTTAATTTTATGAGGTAAAATCCATGTTTTATAGGGAACTAGAACTACCAGAGTGCATTACAATTTTTTTAACAAGCTATAAATAGGGTTGAAGAGCTAAAAAGCAAAAGATTTACAATATTAGAACATGGGAAAAAAGTAATAGAACCAAAAAAAAGAGTTATATTACTTATATTTATTATGATTTTTTTCTCCTTAAGTATATATATGAGAGTATAAATTTGATTTTAATAATTAACAATTTTATCTCTTTAATTTATTTGAAGTGATTTAGAATTGGCTTGTTACTTATCTTATTGAATGATTGTTGATTCTTGAATATGTATCATAGGTGCCCAAAGTGTTTACAAAACACTTCTCATTTCTAAATTTTTGATAGTTCAATGAATGAGTTGTAGGTTGTGATAATCCTATTATATGTTGATGGAATAGAGGTAGAACAAGTGATCTATTTCACAAATTTATATTAATTTTGTGGTTGGGAGCCACCGTGGCCAAACAGCTAATCTATGTAAAATATGAAGTATTTTGTGTTAAGAATAGTGAAGTATGATCAAAATCTAATATAAGAACTAATAGAAGATGTATATTTAAAATGATGATTAAAATAGTGTGAAATGATTTAAAAATGAGCAAAAAGAAGGGTACGGAAAAGAAGAAACATGTTGTTGATCTTCATTCCAAACATCATGACAAAGTTCAAATGTCATCTAGACATACACCTAACCAATGTATGACATGAAGTATCATAAGCTCAAATCATATCACACACTAAGAAAACATCTAAACATGGTGTGAAATAATGTAAATAAGAACCATATTCACTTTAAATATTTAATATTGCAAGCAAATACCATTATCCTAAATGCAAAAGGAGTAAAGAAAATGAAATGAACCTAAGAATTTTCAATTAACCTAACATTGGCACAAGTCAACAACCCTAAATTCAAAGGAGCACATCAAAGATTCAAAATAACAATTAAAATCTATAAATTAAACCAATAAAGTGAGAAAAAAGCCATGATAACAAACACACACATAAATATTGGACAAACTTTGCAGAATTCCTTGCTTGTACTACTTTTTCCAAGTTTACAAAGTAATTTTATATCTAAAAACGTCATCCTTTTTATAGCTAAAAATACTCCTTTTATATAATTCAAGGATATGTGTTGGTTATTAATATCCAGTATTAATAGTACAAGTGTTAATACAACTATCCTTTCCACAAATGTTATAGAATACACTAGACTTTACCTATTGGATTGATCTATATGAAATGTGTTTTACAAGCCACACATGACTTTACCAAAGGAATATTCCATTTTAAAAATATATAATGTTTAGCTATAGGAAGAATATTCTTAATTCAACTAATCTTTGGGACTTTTGTGTTGCTTAAGTCCCTTGTTTCTACTACAATATTTTCATTACTCTATGATGTTATTCATCAACTAGCTTCAAATTAACAATAGGTTCAATGAAGAGTTCATTTTCTTGGTATGCCAAGATTATAATATCACTATAAATTCTTCCTAAACCCTCTTTGATGTTATTTAATTTAGTAATTTTTTCTTCTACTATAAAGATAATGTCCATGATCCTATTATTATTAGTATAAATTTTACCTATGCTTTGGTTCCTTACCCCTTACGTAAACTGGGGTGCTTTTTTCTTGAATTTATCATCTATAATTAGACCAATTGGAATTTTTTTTATGGGATCCTTAACTAATCTTCCCAATGTGTGAATGAATCTATCCTCTAATTATTTGAGATCATTTGAAGATCTCCCATCTCTTAGGACCACTTGCTCTCATATTCCCTTGAAATAATTTTTTGAGCTATCATTGCTAGAAATTCTATTAAATTACTCACTAGTGGACTATAATTCAGTTTCTTGGTCAAATTATCTTACAACTATGATAATTCAATCTTCCTTAGTTGGCTCAATTATAATTCTCATACGATTTAATTAAGGTTCTTGTGCTTGCTAGGTTTTTTTTAAAGGATTCATTAGTGATTTAATGGTGGTAGCTTGTCAAACTCATATGAACTTCATACTTCATATTTTATTTAGATGGACTATTTATACCTTTACTTTGCCATAAATTTTTAAAATCTCTTGAACTAATTGGTTTAGCTTATATGGCTCCACTGTGGCATCTCTATGGCATCTTTATGGAATTTTCATGGCATTTTGCTAATTGATATTCACAAAACGGCCATTACCTTTTTTAAAAATTCGTTCTTGATTTTTCACCATTGGATCATCCATATACAAATAAACATAGATCATTGATCTCAATTTGATAACTTGAATTCCATTGGCTTCTCACCACATTCCCCATAGTTATGACACTTGTCACTTCCACATTAACCTTAAACTCTGTTGAAATGTCAACATTGATTTTACACCATTGATCTTGATTACATAGATCAATCATGCTTTGTCAATCTTTATCTACTTAATTGTATCTCCTACTCCACATACAATTGATCTAAATATGTACACTTGTTTTTGTAAAATCAATCTTTAAAAGATGCTCAATCTTTAATTTGTGTCCCAAAACTATGCCACATGTCATCTCTATGTTTATCTTGACTTTTCCATGTTTGTTATCCACTATTAGATCATAATCATCCAATAAAATTCACTCCATTAGATCTTGATCTATAAGGTCAAATTCCACTTGCTGCTAAGTGTTCTTTGGTTGATATTATGATGCTTGTCACTTTCTCAATTGTCTTTGGGATGTGTTTATGTTTTGAATTGATATGCATCATTGGATCAATTTGGCCCAAGAAAATATGTACCACTAATCTTTGAAATATGCTTAGACTTTAGCTTAAGGTCAGGGCCTTGAATTTTAAAATTTAAACCTACACCATTGATCTCATTCATCTAGGTAAACATGGATGATTGATCCTACAAATAAAAATGATATTTAAGTTAGTACTCAGGAAAATAAATAACATAACACAATGTTTTGTATAATGGTTTTTATTTTGTGTTAATAAACATGATAAAACCTTAAGTCAAAACATTCTAGCTATGTTTTGAGACATAATAAAGGGGACCGCACACATAATAATAATAATAATATATGGTGTAAAGTCTTAGGATAAGGATTTTAGGCTAAGTCTATAAACATAAAAAAAGGTCCTGGTGGTTAATTATGCCATGTAGAGATTAAATGGACCAAAGGTGCTCAGTAAAATAAAGAGACCAAAAAAAAATAGACTAAGGTTTGGTCATGTTAATAAACATGCTTATACCTTAGAATGAAAATAGAACTAAGTCCATGGCATGATAAATTATTCCTTTGCAAATCATTCTTGCCAAATCTGAATTTGATTCAAAGGGGCTTGAGTTAGCATAATTTAAATGAGGGTTTCAAGATGACTTTAGTTTGATTTTTAATAGACCAAAGGCTAGTAAAATATCAAATTGACATTAATCTATGGAATCTAAGACATTGTCCATTCTAAATGGACTCCATTAGAGCTATAACATAGAACATAAAGATAAAATGTTAGAAACTTTAGGCAAGATTGAATCAAAATTATGAACAAATATGTCAACCAGATCAGGTGTGGATGATCTTCAAATAAACATAAAGTGAAAACATTCTAGTGATACTGTGATCAAGTGAATTTTTAATTTTAAGGCATAAAATTTGTATAATTTAACATAAGGGTCCCCATTTTTCAAGAATGGGGGTATGTCGACCTCAAAAAATGGTGAATTCTAGGGGAACATAGAAATATTTTAAAATTTAGAGACTCTAGTTTAGACTAATAATTAGGCTACTTAATTCATTTGATCAAGGACCATTATTAAGATCAATTCATGCTTAAATCAAATCTTGCACATGTAGAATTAGGATCAAACATCAAGACATAACCATGTTATGTGTATGATTTAATTTCACATATGATTGCTATAGGATTTAGAGAAAAATTCCCATATTCATGACATTAACTATTAAAATTGACTTTTAGATTGTAAATTCATTAAAAACCATGATTTAGCTCAGGGAAGTCTTGGGTATTGCTCTATTGCTAGCCAAGCATCCATAACCTTGATCGAGATGACTTTGGCTCCACTCAAGGCATTGATCCATTGCTAGTTAGGTGTCCATATCCTTAATGGAGTTTACTAGAATCACATCTACCTAAAAATCTTTTTAATTTATGTAATAAGCACTTTTTATTTTTATTTTTAGGTATTTTGATTTTCTAGCAAAGGTTGGGAGCTAGGAGCTAGATTAGCTAGGTTTTGGGATTTGGTCAACTTTTTTATCTTCAAACAATAATCCTTGGCTGTAAACTTTGTCCCAAGCAATAAATGTTTATCAAGTGCAAATATGACTATGTCCTAATAATTTAATATTTCATCCTACATGTGCAATCCTTATTATAAATAAGCTTAGATCGTAACAAGGTTTAAAATCTCAAGGAATAATTAGCCTATTTATTAGTCTTTACTAGTTTCTCTAAACTATATCATTAAGCTCACATCTCAATAATCCATGATAAAATAATGCTGATAAACCATACTTCCATTCCTCAACTATGATGTTTCTTTTGAGAAATCATATAAATCTTGAGATGAGGACTATCTAAAAGGAATTAGTAAAATTAAGAAATAAATTAGGGAGATCAAACACACTAAGAAGAAATCACACCAATCGAAAGCAAAGGAAATAGGCAAAAAATATATATAAACACTATGTAGAAGCAAGGGCAAGAAGGAAAGAAACTAGATAAGCCCTACCTACACTAAAACTAAGTAGTCTTATAGTCATTCCATGAAAAGTCTAGGTGGGATAATAGATAAATAGTGCTTGAGGTATTACCCATTGGTGGGTAGTGTGAACTCTGCTCCTTGTAAGTCTTTCATCTTAATGGTGTTGTTTCCAAGTATCTTAGTAATCTAATATGGACCTATCCACAAAGGTGTGAACTTCCCATGTTTTCCCTTAGGTTTGGATGCCTTTTCCCAAAAAATAACTAAGTATCCTAGCCTAAACACCTTTATCTTTGAATGCTTATCAAACCATCTTTTGACTATTGTTTGGTGTCTACTTAAATTGGAAAAAGTTTCCTCTCTTGCAAATTCCGTTTGCATGTTTTCCATCAACCCTGAACTTGTAAATTATTTATCCTTATCCATGTACTCTTGCATATATTTAGAGGTTTGTAACTTGAGTTTTATGAGAAATATGGGCTCTTGATCATATGCTAGCAAGAATGGTGATGCTTTAAGAGCTTACTTGACTCTTGTCCTATCTTCTTAAAGGGCATAATTAAGTAGATTATGCCTTATTCTATTCATTAAGTTTTTTCAGATACTCCATTAACTTGAAGATAATGGTTTGATGAGTAGAGAATAATGTTGTTATAATATGCCCATTCAGTCATCTCAATAGATACAAAATCATGTCCATTATAATAGACTATAGATATGGGTATCCCAAACCTTATGCATATGTTTTCTTCTAAAAAATTGATTACCTCTTTGGTGTTGCACTATTTATTTGCCATTGTTTTAACCCATATGGTGTAGTAGTCAGTATTAGTCAGAACATACTTGTGACCATAAGAGGAATTGGGGTTAATGACCCCCATAAAATCTAGTCCCCATTGGGAAAAGGTTTTATCTATCATTACTTGATTTAGTGGCATAGATGCCTTGGGATCTTTAGTGTTTAAGAATTGACATGAGTGACACTCTAACTTACTTGTGAGTCTCCTTAAAGATAGTAGGCTAGTAGCAACCAAATCTAAGTATCTTGTGGGATGTAGTCCTTCTAGATGTATGTCCACTTCCAAGTTTTTCATAGAAGGTGATCAAGATCTTAGCCACCTCTTCCTTGGAAACATACCTTAATTAAATGACTTTAATTTTATTCCTATATAACACTCCATCCTTGATAAAAAATGAACTGATTTGAGCCTTAATTATCTCTATTACCTCTACTTAACCTTAGAGGAAAATATACATTAATTATTAAATGAACAATAGGATCATACCAATCATTAGATTAAAATATTTTTTGATCAACGTACATAACACTCAGTTTGGGATTAGTATTAGAAATCAATTGAATTAAACCTTGGCATCTTACAACCTTTATAGTCTTCATTTCCAAATTATATTTTTGGATAGCATAAATCCACTTACCTCTCCTTTCTCCAAGTTCATTTTGACTTATCATGAGATTAGTGGTAAGGTCTAATAGGATTACATACATGTTATTCTTAATAATATAATGCCTAAACATTTTCCCTACTTTGACCAAATCACATGATTGTGTTTCAATCAAAGAGTAGTACAAATCAACATTTTTAAGGTTATTCTCATAAAATTTATTATATGGTCACATCCATATATCTTCTAAGTTAGAATTATAGCTATTGTGTGATCTTAAGTAAAGGAGTAAAGATAAAAATATTTAGTAAAGTCTAGAATTATTATGACTAGGGCTTGTCCAATTTCCTCTTTGATGTATTTGAAAGCCTTTTTTTCTCCTCATTCTATGTGATTGTATCATATTTCTTCAACTTGTCATTCAAATGTCTCACTATTTCTACAAAACCATAAATAAACATTCTTACAAAGTTTATTTTACTAAAACATGACTTAAATTACTTCCTACTATTAGGGGGATCTATATTAGATATAACATATACTCTATTAGGGTCTATAGA
The DNA here is from genome assembly GCA_037957365.1 of Torreya grandis. Classification (NCBI taxonomy): domain Eukaryota; kingdom Viridiplantae; phylum Streptophyta; class Pinopsida; order Cupressales; family Taxaceae; genus Torreya; species Torreya grandis. The sequence goes on along the minus strand of JARHVA010006475.1, from coordinate 450,559 downwards.
TATTACCTTATTAGTTATAACATGTCCAAAGAGTTTTCCCATAGTAACATAGAAAATAATTTTCTTTGGGTTGAGAGAAATCTCATACCTTTTGCATCATTAAAATACCTATTGTAGATGCATAATATGGCCCTCATTATTTTTAGGAAATACATTTAGATGATCTAATTATATGATAATGCACTTACCTAAAATACCTTGGAAAACATGATCCATAACCCTTTGAAAAGTGGCTCCTATATTTATAAGTCCAAATTGCATTCTTTTGTAGAAAAAGGTGCCATATTTAGTAGTAAAAGTAGTTTTCATCCTATCTTATTGGTTCACCATCACCAAGTTATACACTAAAAATCCATCAAGAAAATACATCATAATATAACCTTATACATTTTGGATCAGTTGGTCAAGAGAAGTCAAAGGATAGTTATCTTTTTTAGATGATCTATTCAAATTATTAAAATCAATGAATAATATAATTTCACCATTTTTATTCCTAACTAGTACTAGATTATCTATTGAAGTGGAGTGCCTAATTGGAAACACAATCTTGGCATCTAAGATCTTCTTGACCTCTTTGTATATCAGTAATTCTAAGACTAGGTTGATAGGCCTTTGCTTCTAACTAAAAGGTCTATAGTTTTCCTTTAAAGGTATGGTATGTGTTGTGACCTTTGGATCAAAGATATTTAGATCATAATAGGACCATGATATGACATATTTATATTTGTTCAATAATTCTTTGGCTCTTTTGGACTCAATGTTTGTACATGTTGTATTGATATTAAGTAGTTGAGGTTGAAATTGAAGTCCAAGATCAATTACAATATAATCTTTCCCACTTACTTTAGGAATCTTGATGATCTTAACTAGTCTGTCTATGTTAGATAGTATCTCAGAGGCAATCATGCCTTTGGGTATCTTATTTTCATTCAATTGAATCACCTTGTCATCAACTTTTCCAACTTTTTCAAGAGTGTTTTCATTAACTTCTTCTATGACATGAACCTCAAATGCTCTTGAGCTAGTCATGAAGTCTAGGATATACTCATCATCACTAAATGCATGTAGATGATTTACATTATCGGGGACTAAAGGCCATGGAACCAACTCAATACTAAAGTTATGGGATTCTTGGCCTAGCATAAGATTGATAACTATTGAGGCAAACTCATCAACAACCTTGTTCTCTTCCTTTGGGATGGAAACAATGTTAAAAGCATCAAAATATTCAATAAAATCATAGAATATAAAATTGTATCTTTTAATATGTGATAACATTAATTGTTACTTAATTCATATTTAATTAACCACTAGCTCTGATTCAATATATATGATCAGTTGCTTGCATTTATATTTAATGACAAGTTACAATCCTAATATTAAGGCTTCATATTTTATAAGATTTTTAGTGCAAGGAAACTAAAATATATAAGAAGAATGATATTATTTACCAATAGGGTTTTTGATAATAATTCCTACTATAAATCCAAACTTACACCTAGCACCATCAAAATGTAGTTTCTATAGTCGAAGCACAAAAAGAGAAATTTTAGAGTCACATAACTTAGAAATCTCAAGAGTGTACACTCCTAGATTAGAGTCTACCATGTTAACCCTTTCATTGATAGCATTTTACTTGGTGATCATGTGATTCATTTTAGGCTCCCTTTCTATCCTAATTTTCTTGGGAACTTCCTTCCAAGGCAACCACATATGTGAACAATCTATTGACATATAACCATTCAACCTCATAGTCTAGTCTCTACTCAACAACATCCCATAAGCATCATGGATGTATACCACTTAGATATCAATGAAATTTTGGATCCTTGTCTCTGAGGAAATTTTCATGTGAAAATTTAACAGCTCACCAGTTACTTTGACTCTTGAATTATATAATCGAGTTAAAACTCTATCAAATTTAATTAGAGTCAAACCAAGTTGTAAATAATTACCTATAGGCATAATGTTTGTAGATGAATCTAGATCTAAAAAATAATTATGCAAATTATTACCAAAGATTTTGACTATTAAAAATAAATGTTACATCTAATTTATTCTTATGTGTTAAAACATTAGCATGTGTATTATTTTGTGGTTTATTAGGTTTTTAACTCAAAGATTCAAACAAAAAATCTGCTTATTCAATAGTTTGTGTCAACTCATGTAATTTGATGTTAGCCTTGATATTTTTCATGTCATCTACAATATCATATCCATTCCTATTGGGATAAATAGATGTATTAGTATTATGCTTATAATTACTTCTTGTAGGAATCTCTAGATTATTGTCTAAGATAGTATCAAGAGGAGTGCCAAAGATATTTGGAAGAGTTGAATTGTTTAATGGTTGATTTTTCTCCCTATTTCTCAGAGGATTAGTATTATTCATAAATTACTAAAAATCACAAATCTCTTCAAGAATATCCTCAATCTCATTGTCCTCTTGGAAAGGAAACTCAAATGTCTCCACCATGAGAGTTGAATCAGATGATCTAGATGACCTTAAAGAATGAGATGTACATGCATCAATATATTTATTAGGAACAAATTCAAAAGTATCTAACTCTTGTTGAAAGGATTCAAAAGCATTAAAAAATTCAACATAATCTATTTCTCCATGATTATAAGTGCAATGAACTCTACAATAGTTAGGTAAAGTAACATCAACAAGATTTATATCAAGCACATTCTTGATATTATATGGCTCATTGTTCTTGTTTTTGTGGTAGTTGTCATTCTAAAATTTCTTAGTGGGCCTATTGAACCTTTGAAAGGAGAAATTCCTACACATCTCTCTCTCGTATTTCCTACATGCTTTTATAACTAAAGGAAGTTAGTAATAAGCTTTTGAACCATTTTGAGGATAGAGTCACTCTCATTATTTGGTGTCTCAAAATTATGAACTTGAGTATTAACATTATATGTAGGCATTAAAGATTTATAATGTTGTTGATGAGATCTATTGGCACCATTATTTAGGAATCCTAGGTTTTGAGTAGGATGTTCATAACTCAAAGGTAGTTGGTTCAAGACTAGAAGTTAGTTTAGGGTAGGCACATTTTGGCTGGCATTGGGAATTATATTATCAAAAGGTAAATGTAGATTCACATTAGAAATAGAGTATGCCAATTTTATTTTGGGTTTTATCTAGTCATTAATGATCATAGCCTCATCATAAGATAAAGCTAATGTATTCACGGGCCCAAAAACACTCTTTGTAAACATAAAAGTCATGAGATCTAGGGCATCCTTATAGATTTATAAAGTTAAAGATTCATCAAGTTTATAAGAATCTATGGTCCTATTGAACATCTTTTGGAATCTAGAATTGAAGGATCTTATGGCCTCATTTGCGGTTGTTTTCACTATGGTGAATTTCTAGTATAGGATACAAGGACTAATTATTTTACCAAATTGACCAATGAAAACATTATTAAAATCAACCCAAATGATAATTTAGTTTTTAGTAAAGTTGAGAATCCATTCATATGTAGTATCATTGAAAGTAAAAGGGAATAGTCTACATGCTACATCTTAATGAGTCACATTCAACAATATTTAAGCAACTTTGAAAGTCTTAATGTGTTCTTCAGTGGTTATAATGCCACTAGGACTAAACATTGGCAAATAATTTTTAGGATTACGAGGAAGGTCATGTAACACACATGACACATTGATTGAAGAACCACCTAGCCAAGACATACATTGATAAGGATAGAATACATGAGCACCATGAATTGGTGAAGTTGCAAAATACTTTGAAAATATGTGATTACCTTTGTCTTTCCTAGTTCTCCTATGAAATTCTAATGAAAGGAGAGCTTATCTAGTCTCTAAATGTGACCTTGTCCTCATTTTTGGTAATTATAGCTTGTGGGATTTGAATTATATTTGAAATATGATGTGGCAATCTTATATTTACAAGGAGCAATGACTAAAATTTCACATCAAGTAAAATTTTTAAATATTTATATAAAGGATAAAAAAGGGCAATAATATTTAAATAATTTATCTCAAATATGTATCCAAACATGTAAGTATCATTGATATTTACATGTTCAAGCTCAAATAAACTAAAATTTATAAAGAATCTCTAAATATTTGATCAAAACAACTATTACTAACCTCAAACCTAATGAATTGACAAATCTTTAAGCCATCTTTACCAAATTTAAGAATATAAATTTAAGAAATATTGATTTTTATCTAAAGGAATCACAAATATTGGTCTAAGACCATAAATATCAATGATATTTACACAATTGCGAAAAGAATGAGCGAAAATACATTAAATATATAAAGATCTAACTAGGCCCTCCTTCTATCAGTAGTGAACCCCTCCTATTAATGCTTGAATATGTATCACAGGTGCATAGAGTATTTAATAAACACTTCTCATTTATAAATTACTAAAAATTCAAAGCATGAGTTATAGGTTGTGATAATATAGTTATCTATTGATGCAATAATGGTATAATAATTAATCTATTTCACAAATTTATATTAGTTTGGTGGTTAAGAGCCACCATGGCCAAATAGGTAATATATGTAAAATACAAAGTATTCTATGCTAATAATAGTGAATTATGATGAAAATCAAATCTAATAACTAATATAAGATGAATATTTTTAATAAAAATTAAACTAGAGTGAATTGATTAAAAAATAAGAAAGGGTATGGTAGAGAAAAAAACATGTTGATCTTCATTCCAAGCACCATGGCAAAGTTCAAATTTCATCTAGACATGCACTTAACCAACATATTAAATGAAGTATCATATGTTCAAATCATATCACACATCGGGCAAACATCTAAGGAGGGTGTGAAATAATGCAAATAAGAACTAGATTCACTTTAAATATTTACTCCTATAAGAAAATATCATTAGCCCAAATGCAAGAGGAGTAAATAAAATGAAATGAACCTAAGAAATTTCAATTATCCTAGCATTGTTACAAGTTAACAAATCTACATTCAAATGTGCAAATAAAGAATTCATAAGAACAATTCAAATCCATAAATTAGACAAAGAAAGTGAGAGAAAAGCCATGATAACATGCACATAGATAAATATTAGGTAAACTTTGTATAATTCCTTCCTTGTATTACTTGGTCCAAGTTTACAAAGTAATTTTAGCTATAAGAACTCCCTCCTTTTTACAATTGACAATACTCTTTTTATCTAATGAAAAGAAGTGTGTCAATCAGTCATATCCAATCATAAAAGTATAAGTGTTATGGTAATTGTCCTTTCCACAAATGTTCTATAATACACTAGACTTTCCCTAATGGACTGATCTATAGGTAATGTGTTTTACAAGCTATATATGCCTTTAAACAAGGAATATTCCATTTTCAAAATATACAATGCTTAGCTACAAGAATGATATTCTTAATTCAATTAATCTTTAGGACCCTTGTGCTTTCTAAGTCACCTGTTGCTATTGTAAAATCTTCATTGCTCTTTGATGTTGTTCATCATTTAGCTTCAAATTAATAACAAGTTCCATGAAGAGTTCATATTATTGATCTACCAAGCTTCTAATATACCTATCATTTCTTCCTAAAGCCTCTTTGATGTTCCTAACTTTAGTAATCTTTTCTTATGTTATTAGGATCATGTCCATGATCCTATTATTATTAGAAACAATCTTACCTATACTTTAGTTCTTTATGCTTTGCATAAAGTAGGATGGTCTTTACTTGAATTCATCATCTATAATTAGAACAATTAGATTGGTTGTGGTGGGATCCTTTACTAAGCTTTCCAATTCATGAACTACTTTATCCCATATCCTAGGACCACTCGTTCACATCTTTCCTTAAAACACTTTTCTAAGTTATCATTGCCAGAAATCCTATTAAATTTCTCACTAGTGGACTCTAATTCATCTTTTGGGTCAAATTATTTTGTATAGGTGATAATTCAATGTTTATTAGCTAAATTATAATGCTCATAGGGTCTAATTAGGGTTCTCATTCTTGTTAGGATTTTTATAAAAGTATCCTCAGAGCTTTAATGGTAGCAACTTGTCAAACTCATACAAACTTCATGCCTTAGATTTTATTCAGATTGCATATTTATACCTTTTCCTTGTAGATCTATACAATATCTTGAAATGATTGGTCTAGCTTATTTGGCTCTATCGTGGTATCTCTGTGGCATCCTCATGGTATTTTTGTGACATTTTACTCATTGATATTCAAAAAGTGACCTTTGCCTTTTTAAAAATTCTAGCTTGATTTCACACTATTGGATCATCCTTATATAGATCAATATCAACCATCGATATCAACCCAATAACTTGAATTTTATTGGCTGATCACCACATTCCTTATGGTTATGACCCTTATTACTTCCACATTTTCCATGAGCTTTGTTGAAATGTCAATGTTAATTTTTGCACTATAGATCTTGATTACATGGAATAATCACACTCTATTTTTCTTGGTTTGATTAATTATATCTCCTACTATGTGAACCATTAATTTGAATGTATACACCTTAATCCATACTATCAATCTTTAAAAGATGTTTGAGATTAAATATTTGGCCCACATCTATGACACGTGTTATCTCCACATTCATATTGAATTTTTAGCAATTGATACATATATTTGGATCATCTTCATCTAAGAAAAAATGTTTAGTTGTATCTTGATCTACAAGTTCAAACACCATTACATGCTAAGTGTTATTTGGTTTAAATTTTAACACTTTTTAGTTTATCTCTTATCCCTAGGTTCTATTGAAGTTTTGATTTGATACATGTTGTTGGATCAATTTGGCCCAAGAGAATGCATACCATTGATCTATGGAAGATGCTTTAACTTTAGCTTAGGTTCAATGCATTAAATTTTCAACATTAATCTTACATCATTGATCTCATTCATCTAGGTAAACATGGATTATTGATCCTATGAATAAAAATGATGTTTAAGTCAGTGTTCGGGAAAATAAGGATCTTATCATAATGTTTTAGGCTATGTTTTTTATTTCATGTTAAGAAATGCAATAAAAAATTAGGTGAAAACATTTTAAGATATGTTTTAAGACATAATTGAGTGGACCCCACACATAATAACAAGACATGGCAAAAATTCTTAGGAAAAGGATTTTAGGCTAAGTCTATAGACATAACAAAAGGTTATGGTGGTTAGTTAGACCATTAAGAAATAAAAGGGACCAAGGGTGCTCAATAAAATAAATATACTAAACCAAAAAAATTAGACTAAATTTTGGTCATGTTAATAAACATGACAAAACCTTAAGATAAAAATAAAACTAAGTCTATGGCATAATTAATCATTCCCACACAAATTGTTCCCACCAAATTTAAATTTGATTAAAAGGGACCCAAGATAGGGTAATTTTAATGAGGGTTTCAAGGTGACTTTAGATTGATTCTAAATAGATTAAAGCCTAGTAAAAGATCAAATTGACATTAACCTATGGAATCTAAGACATTGCCAATTCTAAATGGACTCCATTAGAGCTACAAACTGAAATATAAAGATAAAATTTTATAAACTTTATGTAATATTAAATCAAAATTATGAACAAATATTCTAGCCAAATCAGGTTTGGATGATCTTCAAATAAATATAAAGTGCAACGTGCTAGTGACACTATGATCAAGTGAATTTTCAATTTTAAAACATAAAATTCACATAGTTTATCACAAGGGTCCCCATTTTTTAGAAGTGGGGATATGTTAACCTTAATAATGATGTTGAATTCAAAAAAAAATACTAAATATTATGTCAATGTGAAGTAGTGTATAATTTCTCTATAGATAATTGCAATATAGGAATATGGAATTACCTTTGATTTTTATTTATAGTGAAACAATTTGATAATTTCCTATAGCTTACATTATTAAAAATGAAAGATGACCCAAATGAATATTTTAAATATGTGAAAATCCCATGAAATGGTATGGGGATGAGGCTATAATAGGTGGATAGGTATGTGATAATAGACATGAGTGTATAGTGCTGACCTATCTGAGAGACACAAGGATAGTTGTCCTGAGGTTAGAAGTATTATGAGAGTATTATAAATAGGTTTTAGCATTGAATTAGAAATTCATATGTAGTAATGATGAATAAAAATGGTTCATGTTTGCATATAGATAAATTTCTGAGAGGAATGGTGAATATGAGATGTGTACTTGACCTAAATTCAAGTGGTTTGAGATGTGTCAATAATCAACACTATCAATTACCTATGGCTAAATTTAGGTATCTACATTCCCATATTATATTAATGGAATTTATAGAGTAAAGGATAAACAAAATCTTAAGTGTGTCAATCATACTTTGTAATTTAATAAGAAACTCTAAATGTGAAAGACACTCATTTTATCAAATCCTAAAATAACATTGAAATTTGAAAAATATGAAACTTTGAAATTTACAAATTTAAAAAATTGAAAGAGAATAAGGATTACCCATAAGGAGGTGAAACCATATTTCCATGTAACTTTTTAAACATTATGAAACATTTAGATAAAATTTATCCCTTATAAAATCACTTTGAGAGATTATTCCTCATGTTTTCACCATTAGTAAATTGAGAGATAAACTATTAATTTTTAATAATTAACAAATCCATTGAGTTTGAAAAATGCATACTCCAACTCTTAGGAAATGGTAAAATTACCCAATGTACTAATACAAAACAAGGTGTAACCATGATGGGTTCAATAAAAATGAATCCAAATATATTGAGTATCCCTATAATTGGATGTAAATCACCCATAATATAAGATGGAACCAAAAAATATGTTTACTGGAATTAATATCGAGGCCATTGAGGGTCATTAGAATCAAATATACATTAATTATAATATAATGAATAAAAACACTATATATAGATATAGATTATATTTTCAAGATAAAAAGGGATTGAAGAATATTCATTACCCCATTGTGACTATAAGGCTAATAAGTTTGAATTAAAATAAAAATTATTTTTTCTTATATCTATAAATTATATTGTAGTGCATATGCACATGAATTAATATCATTCATTTTGAATTTAAAATATGTATATATGTTTATGAACCTACCTAATTCCCATTTATTCCATTCCAAATTATATATAAATTCATGCCTCTATATTCTCAAATGAAACAAAATGTCAAACAATAATTTGTGTTATTGTAAATATCTTGCATATGCTCATGCATATACATTCAAGTGTTTATAAATATTTACTTAAGCTTATTTCATGTGAGTTAATATTTAGATTATATTCCCTAAAATATGTATTAATTTTCTAATATATTTCATTAATTTAATTTATTAATTACTTTTAATCTTTGAAACTTATTCTTTATCATATTATATTATTTTTAAGTTAATTTAAATTTCTAAAACCTATATTTTGTCATAAAATATTTTTATTGAATTAATTTAAATATTTTAAATGTATGATCTATCATCAAATATATTTATTTTGCTTATAGAGGCTTGGATATCTAAGATGATCCCAATGTAAGTCCCCCTTTTGAGATGAGGGATGTAGCTTGGAAGTCACTCATCTCAAGAGAATACTTAATGATATCATGTGATAAACATATATTAATGTATAATAATGTCAACATTTAGAGAGTATGATATCATAATAAAATGATTATCATTGAATCATGTATGTAACATATCGAATGCCAACTATACAAGTGGTATACTTATATAGATACACAAATGAAGCATGAAATAAAGTAACCATATCTGAGTAATACTATAAGAAAAGTTCATGATATGGGGCATGAAACCATTAACCAAGATCATAAATCATGAAAATAACAACACACACTGTTACACATAAAGGAAAGGGTTTCATATAATATATATGAACATGTCACAACAAACGAGGCCAAGTGAAACACACAAAGGACATTTAAATTTTTAAAAACAATGGACATAAATATGTCACACACAAAATTAAAAGTGTCCACACACAATAATAAATATATGCGTAGCATATCATGCAAGAATGTAAAAACATCAAATGAACATATAATAAGTGAAAACTACTCTATGTTATCCATATGTATCAATATCCCATCAATAAAATTTACATATCCATGTATTACAATGTAATATATGATTAAATAGTAATACACTTGTATGATATGTAGTTCATCATGTTAGAGAGGTCATATAGAGATATAACCTATGATAATGTAACCTATAGAATGAGATGCCTCTATCATAGACATGACCAATGGGTATAAGGGATTCCAACATATAGGAATCCATGTATAGTATTTATGTACTATGTCACACTCATATACCTTTTGAAATGTATGTTTATCAAAACTAATATTGCATCTATAAAATATGTGATAAATAAAATATGTAAAGAAGTAAACTATAAACATATGTCATGATCATGTCTTGTTTTTTTATTTTTATTTTTTAAATGTTTTTGTATCTTTTTACTTTCACACACACACACACACACACACACACACACACACACACGCACACGCACACACACACACACACACACACACACACACACACACACACACACACACACACACACACACACACACACACACACACACACACACACACACACAGATATAATCTATGCATGGTAAAAAAAAAAGGGCTTAGAAAATTAATAACGAGAGGGATTCAAAAAATATACAACATGTTTTGAGGCATAGTGTGAACAATATGTGATGGCATTCAAATGTGGAGTAAGTAAAATAAAATAATATTCCTACACTAAATATGTGAATTTTAAAAATATAACTTACTATCATATGTGGAGATAAGAGTGTCTATGGGCCTAGTGGAAAATAATCAATATGTGCTCATGTAGAATTCAATATTAAGAGTGTAAAATCATCAAATATCAAATGTTATCAAAAGGATTTTAGAGTGAGTAAGTATCATGTTATAATATATGTGCATTAAAATTATTTAAAGATGTTTAGATAAAGATAAGTAATCAAAAGGAATGGCTGAATTAAAAATGCCAAGGGATAATAATAACATATGAACACATGTCCAAACATAAAATAATAATGTAATGAGTGTATATGATGAAATATATGTACAATGGGACATATTAAAGTGTAACCAATGGCTTGGTCAACATGACATTTCCATTGAATTCCTTCATAAAATATTTAATTACATGAATTTATTATTAAGCCATAAATTGAGATGGGATGCCTATATGTAGGTCCTATATAATCAAGAGTATTTTGATAATACTTTTAATAATCACAATCACAATCATAATCATAATCATAATCATAATCATAATCATAATCATAATCATAATCATAATCATAATCATAATCATAATCATAATCATAATCATAATCGTAATCATAATCGTAATCGTAATCATAATTGTAATCGTAATCGTAATCGTAATCGTAATCGTAATCGTAATCGTAATCATAATCATAATCATAATTGTAATCGTAATCATAATTGTAATTGTAATCGTAATCATAATCATAATCATAATCATAATCATAATCATAATCATAATCATAATCATAATCATAATCATAATCATAATCATAATCATAATCATAATCATAATCATATGTTTAGTCCTAAAATTTTAATATGACAACACTATCATATTTTTCATCTGTGCATAAAAAACCATGACACCTATTATCATTTTGATGTTTCATATTTCATATGTATTGTATCCTATGTGTATTTTGTGATTATTAGTTTTATTTGTTGGTATATTATGTAAATATGTTTTTTCTTTTTTTCTTTTTATTGTTATCACTCAGAAGTGCACCCTACTAAGAATGTGTGTGTTCTCACTTCCATTGATACAATGGAAACTCTCTAAGGTGTGTGAAATTTTATTGGATAAAATATATAGATTAAGGGATACTTATATTTGGTAAACTCACTACTTCTCTCTAAAATATTTAATTATTTACTTTATTTAATAGGAAAAGGGTAGAAGGAACAATGATAAAGTTGAAAATAGAAATCAAAACTAAAAATTGGGGTGATTCCCTAATGTTAAGTCAATTATAACTATAATTTACACACTTTGAAAGATAAATAACCTTTAAAAATTCTATTAATTCTCATGTAATGGATGATGCATAAGTATTTCACATAGAGGTCTAGACAAACACTCACACTAGCTTAGAAGGAATGAACAATCATTGAATTCACTTCTAGATAGGTAGAAATCAAGCATAGACATATGGTATGACCTAAAAGTAATCTCATTTTATGTATAAAGGTGATATATTCAGACATAAACATAGGAAAATCAGTCATTCACTAAGTTATATCAATGAACATTAAGAACACACTTCATGAATATCCTAAAAATGGAGGAAAATCATCTATTTATCACTTTAAAGGTGAGGTAGTATATTTTTTGTCAAATTTTATGTAATCCAAAGGCATAATAAATTTAATATTAATTCAAAAATTATTTTACATATAGAAAGGAAGAAGAGATAAAGAATACAAGAAGCTCTGGATGAGTCCATTTTTGTCCTAGTTCAGTCCTACTTCCAACTGAACCTAATTGAAATTTCAAAATTCCAAACAACTTCCCAAAATTCGAACTTAGTAATTTTAGAGTTAAAACATTAATTAAAATTTCTCTCCTTAGAATATGGCATGAAAGTGAGTGAGAGAAGGTAGTTTGAATGTTTGAAAAGTTAAAGGTTGTTACATTTGTTTGAATAGTCTTTAACATAGAGAGATCTTTAGTTAACTCCTTGTGAACTATTTAAAATATTTTTTATCTTAATTTAAATCCTTTTGACCTTTCATGCATATTGAAGTTTGAATTCATTTACCTTTATTTATATATTAGATTTTTGACTGGAGTTCAACTTGGATTTTGACTTCAGTTATCTCAATTGCAACTTGCATGCATGTTTGACTTCTTGAATTTCTAAATTTAGCCCAAAATGGGGCATAATAGGAGAAAGATTGCAGGTTTATCCTTTAATGAATATATTTAATGAAAATAGGGCCTCAAATCTTAACCAAGACTTTAATTTTACTTTTCCACTTTTGCATATTTTAAACTCCACTTTTTTAGGGCTCCTTGAAGGCTTCTTGTAGTTGACATGACTTCTCTAAATTAATCCCATACAGGGAATAGTAGAGAGATAATGTCATATGTATTGATGATTTTATTAAACCTTCATTAAATATTATTTATAATTATGCATTTTATTATGACAATAACAACTCTCCATATTATTTCTTCTTGGCAGTGTACATCTTCTACAACTTGACAATCTTCTTTAATGCACTGTGAGAACCCATAAATTGATGATTTTACATGGTGGAAATACCTTTAAATAAATTTTCATAAAAATGGTTGAAAATTCCAAACAACTTCCCCAAATTCCAACATAAATAATTTTGGATTTCAAACATTAATTAAACTTTCTCTCATTGGAATATGTCCTAAAAGTGAGGGAGAGAAGGTATATTTAATGTTTAAAAAGTCAAAGTTTTTTTCATGTGTTTGAATAGTCTTCAACTTAGAGAGATCTTCAGCTAACTCTTTGTGAATTGTTTGAATTCTTTTTTATATTCACTAAACTCCTTTTGACATTTCATGAATTTTTATGTTTGAATTAAGTTACCTTTATTTGTATCTTGGACTTTTTACTTAGTCTTATTTACTTAAAACTTGTATTTTGACTTCAATTATCTCAATTACAACTTACATGCATGTTTGAATCTTTGAATTTCTAAATTTAGCCCAAAGTGGGGCATAGTAGGAGAGATATTGCATGTTGATCCTTTAATAATTATATTTCATGAAAATAGGGACTCAAATCTTAACCAAGATTTCAATTTTATTTCTCTATGTTTACATATTTTGAACTCCACATTTTTATGGCTCCTTGAAGGCCTCTTGTAGTTGACTTCTCAAAATTTAGCCCAAATGGTGATTAATAGAGAGATAATTTCTTATTGATTGATGATTTTATTAAAATTTCATTAAATATTATTTATAATTATGTATTTTATTATGATAATAATAACTCTCCTATACTTGTTCTTCTTGGGAGTGTACATCTTTTACAGCTTTACAAGCTTCTTGAATACACTGTGAGAACCTAAAAATTGATGAATTTACATTATTTGATTAGGGAAGGATTTTAAATATTATTGAAATGTCATAAAAATTGTGTCAAATAAATTTTCATCTCCAAAATCCATTTACAACTTCAAAAAATACCATTTTATGCTCCCTTGTGCTATCTCATTCTCAAGAAACCCTAATCTAGATTAGTGGGTATAAAATGAGTTATAGGAATTGAAATACATTAATAATATTATAATGAAATGTCTATCAATGGTTCAAACATGTAAAATTTATAAAATCTCCAAAACACTTCATCAAACTCCCAAACAAAAATTCACAAAAAATGCATACTTGTTGCATGTAGGGTGACCAAGAAATGGTTTTCAATGAGATGAGCCTATTTTGTATTGGTTTTATTTTAATAATATTTATTTATACCTTGACATAAAATATACACACTCTAAAATCATTTTTTCCATTGGAAGGACCTAAAACACTCATTTATAACTCCTTTTGTGAGCAAAATAGTGAGAAACCTTGGTTTCCTTCATAATCAGACATGTGTTTTGGATTTTTTTCTCAAATAAGGTAAATTAAAGACATAAAAAACTTTTAAAAATTTAATTACATTAAAATTTACCTCCATGTAAAATTTCAAGAGGTTTAATTTAATAAAACTCAAAATATGCACTTTTTGGTAGTTCTTAGCTTACATTATTTCATTTCTAAATGCCTATAGGTCTACATTTTGCCATGTTATTGAGTTTAATGGTTCATAAATACCTAATTATTTTTTATTATGACCTATAAAAACCTATCTAATCATTACAACCATTTTATTTTCTCAATTAAATCTCCTAAGCCACCCAAAAATTGTCTTTTCTAACTATCTCCTTTGTTTGCTTAAAACCCTGATACATGTACCTTTGCCTTTATCCATTATTTTATATAAAAAATTTATTTATGAAGACATATAAAGGTAATTTATGTTACATAATATATCACACAATTTTTTTTTCAATAAGAAACTCAAAAATGTAATTTTATCTCTTAAAACTAAGCCATTGGGGTTTAAGAAGGGTTTTATAACACCTATTATTATTAAAAATTGTTAATAAAGTTAAGCCCATATAAAATAAAAAAAATGAAATGAATATTTATTTTATATGGTCCTAAAAATCACCCAAATACCATTAAAACCAACCCTTATTCACCTTCATGTACCGAGCATTTGAAAATTGTCTTCACTAGCTTGTAATTAGCTAATTAGAGGAATAGAAGAAACCTCTACCAAAATTTGGACTTGTGAGTTATTCCTGAGCATGGTTTTATAAATATTAATGTTTTATGATATTTTGGAGAATTTTAAAATATTTTCTCCATAAATTTATTTTTATTTAAAACCCACACATAAGCAACTTTGATCAATGGTGGTGAAAATTGTCAACACATACCCAATAAATTCATCCCATTTTAAAACTGTAACCATTGCAACTTCATTCTCAAATGTGAAATTGTAAAAATATTTAACCAATGTTTTCCGCATTAATATTATCCATAATTTTCCTAGTTTTTCACTGTTTTGATCCAAAGTAGGGTCAATGTGAAATATGAAGGAAATATTTGTAACCCAAGTGTTACTAGTAGCTCAAAGAATCCAATGCAACAATAATTTCTATCATACCAAATACTTAAAATAAGTTTAATGTTACATATATTACCTTCATGAATAGAATTAATATCAACATTAATACATTTATTTCCATTGATGTAATGAATATGAATTAAAGGTTATATATATTGAGAATACATTTTATTTTCCTTATTTGGAAGCACAATTATGACATTATCCTTTTTTAGTATGTCCTTTTTTTTATTTTCCTTTGTGAGAAACCCTTTCTGATGTAAGGAATATGAATTAAAGGTTATATATATTGAGAATATATTTTATTGTCCTTATTTGGAAGTATAATTATGACATTATCCTTTTTCAGTATGTCCTCTTTTTTATTTTCCTTCATGAGTAACCCTTTCTTAACAATGTTTTATTTATTATCTTGAGTTTTTTTTTTCAACTTCTCTTTTAGTGATCACTCTTTCAGTAACTTTTCTTTTTAAAAAATATCATTTTTATTTGTTCTCTATGTGATATTTATTGTTCTAATTTTTTATTTTTTCAACCTTTCTTGTTCTAATTTTGCTTTATACATAATTTATTGTTCTAGATTTTTTGTTTGTAACCTTTCTTACTCTATTTTTTCCTTTTCAAACCTTTTTGTATAATGCATATTTCTTCAATCACTCATTTTATATTTTTTATTCTTATATTTGTCTATTTTCAATTAATCCCTTTGTAAAATTTGATTTATAACTATTCATTTTATTTTTCTTGTATTTTTTCCTTACAAGGTACAACATCAATCATATCATTTTAAGGGTTATAAGTATGTGGAATACTTTCTTCAACCAATGTAAACCTTAGACATAGAACTTGAATTTTAGTTTTTTATTATTGTGAAATAATATTGGAATAAGTGTTTTTACTCACATTATGTTAGATATCTTGCATTATACCCTTTCCCTTGTTCTAGGATTATTTTGTCTTCATATTAATTTTTATTTTTTCCTTATTTTTTATATATGAATCATCTCAATATGTTCTCCCATAAGTGTGAATAGATTATGAGATAAGTGTTCATATGGGTCAAAAGGATTCAAATTTAGCTTATGTAACATGTCATCTACTGAATCTTGCATATCATTGTCATTGTTATCATATAATTATATAACTATATAATTAGGATATTTAGAATTGATTAAAAAAGTGAAATATAGTATTTTTTCCTCTTCTTATTAGGTAATTGGTAGTAATATGTTTAAATCTTATTTAATGCTCATGGTTGTTAAATTTTCATATTATTTACTTTAATCACCCACCTCATATTTATGCATTTGATATAGTGGGTTGGGTTGTGTAGGTCATATAGTAGGATGATCTTCATATTTTAATTTAATCATTTTCAAATATATGAATGGGGTATCATCTATTGGAATTACATACTCATGCATGTTATATATAAATTTTATATATCTATAGAATCTATAAGGTATAACCTCCATCCCTAAATCCAAGGTCACCCCAAAATTAATTTGTAGTCTAACTAGTTATGCATGACTTGAAAAAAATTAGGAACCATCTTGAGACCCAATATTAATTAAAATGTGATAGTCTTAAGCATTTAACAAGTAATATTATCAAATACCTTGATAATATATTCTTATTCTTGAATGTGGTTCATATTGATATCCAATTACTATAAGAGAGACTAAAAATATTCATCCATAAACCATTATCAATCAATGCATGCTTGAATATATTTCTATGCATCTTAACTTGAATAAATAGTGTGATATAATTATATATAATATGTTTAGAACATAATTAATCCTTATTAACAATGATGATGTTCTCAATATCCTTGAATGTATTCATGATAGAATAAAATGATGATGCATGTGTATCATTGGAAAGAGTTGTATCATGTAACATTTCATATAAGATATCTTGGTAGGTTGTTGATATATTTAACAAATAAAAAATATAAATTTTATTAGGAGTTTTCCATGATTGGTTAATGATATCATAAGCCTTATATTGATTGGATTGCCTTGAGGGAGCTATAAGGGGTCAAAGAGGAATATTTTTACCATTATTAATCTATCATAGTATATGAGGGATATGAACTCATCTAGTGATGATATAATGAATAGTGGAATATAAAATAAAACATGGAAGAATAATGGAAGTGGGATAGTAAGTTAAACAAATTTTAGGTCTAGGAGTATTAGAGGAAAAATGAGTCATACATACCCTTTATCACATGGTGGTGATAGGTAGTAGTTTTGATTAGATATTGAAATAATATGAATTGGGGAAGGCTTAGGATGGTATATTATACATTTTATCTTTTTTATGATATTTGAATTTGATTAATTCAAATATATAATGAATCCAAATAACACATTACAAAGTAACAAATAATGTGATGATTAGATATATCAAATGATAAAATCAAAATTCAGTTTCTCAAATATATTACTCCTAGCCACATATAGTGAACAAGGCCTTAACGCAAAGTAATTACTAAGGAATACACCATCCCATTGATACACTATACTATGTATGAAATATGTTCATATTAACTTCCAAAGGCTAACCACTTACTAGATCACTATAGAAAGAAAAGGTCAAGAGGATTCTTATGGCTAAAAAAGGAAAAAAAATGCATTTCCAATGTATTGTGATGTATGTGGAAACTAGTGTCCCTATATAGTGTTTTATAATGGATTGAGTATTCCATAAATATCCCTCACACCTAAACATAGGTAGAACTAAAGACTGATTTCCCTAGAATGATAACTCTTATGAGTTTTACAACTGTTGTAACATAGTTATAGAAAGAAACAAACATAAATTGAAAGGCCATAGTAGAAAAAAAATTGTGCATAGAAATTAGGAATTAATGAGAAAAAAACATAGGTTAAAAATAAAACATATACAAACACTCAAAGGAATCCATTAAGGGATGATAACATCTATTTTTAGTGTATGGGAATCATGAATTCAACTAAAAGCCTAGAACAAAAATTAAATAATCAATGCTCAATTTTGTTTATACTAGTTTAAAAATATGTTTTACCATGTTTTTATTTAATAAATTAATATTGTCTAATAGGTATAAATATTAATATTTTAATTAAATGACATTTAAGCATAAATATGAATGTAAAACAAAATTAATTGAAATTAAAATTGAAAAGTGGAATTTTATAAAATTATAAGTTTAAAAGATATTAAGAAACTTAGATTTTTTGTATTTATGGTTAAAGTAAAATGATGTCATATAGTGGACTTTAGGATAAAATTATATTGTGATAATTCATATCGAGAGGTAGAGACTGTAGATATTTATAGATAGGTTTGTGTGCCCTAGATACTTTAGGTCAGTCATGTCTTTTGACTATGGACTTGTCTTATTTTTTAATTTGATGGGGTGAAAGTTACATTTTATAAGGACCTAAAACCAAAAGTTTAACCAAAAATTGTAAAAAAATAAAAAGGATATAAATAGTACCATGCCACACTAACCAACTAACCATCAAACTTTAGCAAATTTTTGTCAAGATATACAACCCGAGAATACTAAGACTTAAAAAGATAGAAACATCGTAGATTTCCTAGAAGGATACATTGGATCCATCTTTTCTCCAATAGGTGTTTCATATTTATTATGTTCGTCTAATTTTTTCTTGGTGTCACTAGGCTTACATATTGTTTGGATGTTATGGCCTTACAAGAAATTTCTTTTGTTCTCCACTAACCCCTTTCCCTTGTTAGGTCTTTATTTATATTTTTAATCAAGAGAAATTCCTACAATGATAATGATTATTTCCTTTCCTCTTTTGTTAGGGGTGTCCTCTATCCTATACTACTACCTTCTACCATATTTAGATTTACCAAAACCTCCCTCAACTTATCCACCTCTAGCTTTATGGTATTCTACTATTACATTAAAGGGACCAATTGCCTTCCCATTCTCTAAAATTTATCATGAAATTATAATAGCTTCATCCTAATCCCATTAAATAAGTCCATCATTTCACTGTCTTTAGCCCTCCTCCAAACTTCTACCACCTTCATTTCATAAATATTGAAATTGGGGTTTTTTATGCCTTGGTGGATATCCAAGATTTTGCTAACCTTTTTCTCCCATTCTTTCTCATTGGATGGATATTCATGGGAATTTATTTTTCCATTCTTACTATCCATTCAAGGGAGAGGATGGGAGATTGGGTGGGGTGAAGGAGATGACTCTTCCTCCCAGTCTTAAGCAGAGTTATCTGGGGCCTCCACCAAACATTTTTCCTTTCTAATTTCCCCTAGGTTGATCTGAATAATCCTTATTAGTTTTCCTCTCTTGGTTAGGATTAATATTAACCCCTAGTTAATTAGGTTATAGGAGGGATTTTCTTATAAGGTCAAAATAGATCATTCAAGGGACATAAGGAGATAGTAAGGGAGGCTTATGCAGTGAACCTTAAAGTGGTTTAAAAAAATGAAGTGATGGGAAAATATATGTAAATTTTACTTCCATAGTTAAATATCTTAGTACCTAAAGGAAATTATCTATCCACCTCCTTGGAAGGTAAAATCTAGGGTACCCATTCTTGTTTGTTTTGAATGTAGATTCTATTTCAAAGAATGTTGTCATTAACTCATGCTTTCTCCTCTTATACTTGAAGGCTTTGGTTCCCTCACATGACATGCATATTACTTCCCAAAATCACTAATTATTGACATCAACTATGATTCCCTTGAATGTAACTTGCCTATGTTTGACTTCATAGTAAAATACTTGGCCACCATTTCATGACAAACTTAAATACAAATCATAAACTCAATAAGCCCCAATTTTTTTAGCTTCCTCTAGACCTTGAAATTAATTTGGATTTCATAACATGATATGTGATCACACCTAAACCTATCAAACCCCATGATTATACTCTTATTTTAGCTTATGTATTATGTATTGAAAAATGTTGAATGTTGAATGATAGCTTAAGCTATTCCTATTTTATTTTGTCCAACTACTATTACTATGATGATCTTTGAGATGTCATATTCCATCCCTAAATTTGAATTATCATATTTGACTATGATGAATATATGACTATTATGTCACATGTGAATGTGTTTACTAAGAGTTATGAGATATTTATATTATGTATATGTCATGTAAAAATATTTTTTTCCTTCTCTTTTCTTTGTAAACCCTAGGGGTGCTTATAAGATCTATAAACCTATAAAAAGAGAGGGAGAGCATGATAGTTTGAGCTCACCCAAATCACCCCATTTGATTATTAACCATTAATTATATATATATATATATATATATATATATAGAGAGAGAGAGAGAGAGAGAGAGAGAGAGAATTTTTGAGGGAGTTAGGCCAAATGTAGTTCTACCACCTAGAGTGATTGTGAAATTATATTCCTTGGATATATGCATGTAGCTTAAAAAAATAACTTATATACTTGATAATTTGAGATATTGAGTTTATTTTCAATGATTTTAACTTGGCTTGTGACTACTCTTAGTAAAATATCTTGAATTTGGGAAGAATAAGGAAATTTTATTATTAATGTGTAGTAGTGTATAAGTGCTTAATAGATAGTTACTATGATTTATGAATGCTATTTGTTATTTATTTATAGTGAAACATTTTGATAATTTCCTTGAGCTGACTTAGAGAAATGTATCACTAGTATGACCCAATTTATTATTTAAAATTTAAAGACTAACCATTAAATAACACAAGGATGAGGCCACACTAGGTGGATAGGTACACAAAAGTAGACCTCTCTTTCTAGATTGGACTATCCTAGAGAAGCATGGAAAACTATCTTAAGGTTAGAAGTAGTTTGTGAGTGATATAAAGAGGTTTTAGAATTTATTTGGAAATTCCTATGTAACAATGATGGAAAGTAGAAGGATCAAGATCACATATAAATAAATGTATTAGAGTAATGGAGAATAATAGATATATATTTGATCCAAATTAAAATATTTAAAAACTCTTTCATAACTAACATTATATAGTACTTGTGACCATATTTCGTTATCTCAACTTAGTATATCTTGATTTATAAATAAACATCTTTTCCCCTATGTCCAACACATTATTTTTATGTTTTTTTCATGTTATAATTTTTTCCCCATCCTTATGTATCCCTTAGATCCATATAGAAAACAATATATTATCATATTGATTTTTTTACTCTAAGAGTAATTTGTAAATTGAGTCTTAGTATCCCAAATTTATTATGTGTGCAATTCCCAAAGATGGAACTTGTAACTCTATTGGTAAAATTAAATATGTCATATATAAATTGGAATTATGTATATCAAATGAATATATTTTAAGTGGTCCTATATTCCCATGAAATTATCAATATAATATCATCCCAACTATGTCTACACACAATAAATATATTAGTGTGTAATCCATAGTATCTTATTAGAATATTATATAGCTTCAATCATGTGTGGGTGATATGGGTATGTTTTATTATGAAAAATAATAAAATCCTCTTATGATATGTGGTGTATAAAATAAAATGGATTCATCTATAACTTTTAAAACTTAAAGGAAAACAAACCTTTGATATTATGTTTTCTCAGAACAACATTTATGCATTGGTTAGTGCCAAATTATTATTACTTTTAACCTTAACCTAATGTGTCAAATAGTCAATGTAAGTTATAATGTATCATGCACTAATTTTATGTTTATGTAAATTTATCAGTCCTAAAAAATATAATTATTAACTTGAAAATAGTTCCCATGTAGTAATTGTGTTTAATAACATCTCATTCCTTTGATTATAAATAGCTACACTTTGAAAAATATCAGACTATTGTGCATATTATTTTATTTATTATACATTGTTGGTCACCAATGACTGGATATTAATATTTTTTACATGGTTTATTACCAAATGTAATATCTTCTTATATCACTTTCATTACATCCATGCAACATGCTTATGTTCTCATGATCTAAGTACATCTAAGGATAAATTTACCAAAGTTATATTTTTTTTCTTTAACTAATTGATAAGGTGTTGGATTTATAGAATATTATTTCTTATACTTGATATTCCACCCTTTTGGGACTAAAACATATGAAAAAATGTTGTTATTTTATCCATCTCTTCTATAACACATTGAATTTTGTATAACTATTCATTAGGCATGTCATTATCAATATAATAAACAAATTCCTTTGTATATATGTTTGATAAATGATCATGTAATACACTTAATCTCCCATGTTTAACCACAATTGAAAAATTATAATAATTTAAAAAACACTATCGATGACAAAATTGGCATGTGTAAAACTAGGTTGTTCATAAGATACTTCAATGCCTCATGTTCATTGAAGAATAAAAATGGTGTTGCTAATGCAAATGTATGAAATGTTTGGAATGCATAAACCATGGAGTAAATAGGTTGATCCATGTTACCTTCACCCATTTTCATAATTACTTACCAATATTATATACTTGAATCATCCACATGTATGTAAAATAGCCTCTTCCATTATAATAATTATAAAATTGGTATTCTTTCCAAATTTTCTTTGAGAACCTAAAATGATTTTTATTTATCCATACATATAAACTGGACATATTTTTAAAATAATCAATCCAATATATAAATTTTATGTGCATATCCATTGATAAAAATATGGTGATATAAATAAATACCCAAAAATGTGTGAACATCCTTTTGATTGTTGGATGCATATAACTTTATTGATATTGTAATCTTGGTTGGGTTAACTAACATGCCTTATTTAAAAATTACCTATTAAAATAACATAAAAATTTTACTATGAATATGTATTTATTCAATTTCATAAATATTTTTAATTTCCATATCCTTTCAAAGATAAGGCACAAATTTTGATATTCGTGTTTTACAAATCCATACATGAAAGTATGCTCATAATAAATTGTGAATGAATTCATTAATTAACTTACCACTATGCATGAAAAATAACACAAACATAATTTTTAATACAAAATTAATTACATTATAACAAAAACATCCTCACTCAATTTTAAATGGATTTTTTTCCTTATCTTATTTAATTATGTAGATTCAATGATATTTAACAAAGACATCAATGAAATTGTAATTTGTTTGACCAAATACCCCTTCCAAAAATTTTGGGATATGAAAATGATCCTAAATATACACATAAATTAACACTAAAAATTCACACATACTTTAATTATACCATCTATTTTGATGCTTATATGGATTAGAATTAACTAGTCAAATTTTGGCATTGGGTAAATAAGTCATGATTTTAGGATTTTAGAATTTTAGAAATTTTCCCTTAACTCATGTGTATAAGTTAGAATTCATTTATTCAAAAAAAACTTATTATATTTACTCAATTTATTAAGTTAATTTTTATTTTTAATGATAAATTTAGTACCTTCATCTCACTATAATTTGTAGGGAATAAATCTATATATTTATTGAGTAAATCATCCATATGAGCTATTATGTCATATTTCCATTAGTCACAAATATTTGTGATGTGTGTATTTTTATATATTCCAATTTCCACCTCATTTATGTGTAAAGGTTAGTTTATTTACATGTATCCACCCACTTGTGAACTCTCCATCTTTGTTTACCCATATATGTGGTGACATTAAAATGGTCTATACCATCAGATTTTATCTCTGTATCTTATGAAATTTTATAAATTTACTTACTTTTCTAAGTATTGTGTCTAATTCATCCCTATTCATAGGTTCCTCCTCTTTTGGTATACCTTACCTTCCTTCTAGGAATAAGTGTGTACTTATGTACATTTTTTATTTGATAGGGTAAATAGTGGGGTTTGAAAGGTCCCAGAGCTTTTTACATAGGAGAGAAAGATAAATTATGAATTATCTCATGAAATTAATCTATCAATGTCCAAATTGGACCAACACAACAAATCCATGTCTTAGAAACTACTTATCATGAGACAAAATCCTTCTTCAACCAAACCAAAAAACCATCTTCTTTCAACAAACAACCCAACTAAAATCAGGTAGTCTTTTATGAAACTTCCACTTAGTGATATCCACATTTTTTATTTGATACAATAGTTCTATTTAATGATTATAGATCTTCTATGGTTTTTCCTTTTGAATTTTTGTTTAGTTTAGTCCAAACCCCCACTTGAAACATGGATCTAATAAATCCTTACATAAAGGGATGGAAACATATAAATGAAAGAGTTGAACTAGATCATTAATAACTTTAGATCCTACATTTACATGTGTATAATTATTCATTATATATTTACCTAAATCTATCTTCTAATTTTACATCATTTATAAAATATATTTTATTTCTTTCAATGGTAAATATATTTTAGGTTTAACTATACTAAATTTGAGAGTACATGTGAAATATTCCTTCACCATTTCCCATTATAATTTATTTATTTATGTGTCACTCAGTATATATCATTTTCATTCTAATAAAATTAGCATTTCATAGACAACATGTACCTGCAACCGTATATGAATTATGAATTTACTTTTTGTCCAAATATTCTTCTAAATTTACTTTTTATCTATGTATTCTTACATGAATAAAGGTATTGTAATAGATCATTATCACCTACATAGAATGGTGCCCCTATTTTAACTACTTATTTTGAATAATGTACAAATGAATCATTTATGCTATCCTAATTTGGTATATGGTGTCCATGTATTGTCCACCATTATGTGACCATTCCCCATAATGTGTTAACCCACATCAATCTTCATTCCCTTTCTAGTGGTAATTGATGATTTTTATCTTAAACATAATCTATGTCATTTTTTGACCTATTAGAATTTGGTAGCTTTATTAGAACCCATTTACGTGTAAAGAATACACTATTATCCACTTGTGCCATGTGTGGAACCCATGTCAACCTAGCTTATTTTACAAGTTGAGTTATTATCCTTGGAACATTACACATTATCAACCCACTTCTTGTTGATCCTATATGTAACTCTTGTACTCATGCATATTTATTTTATATAACCCCATTTGCCTCTTTAATCCACCTTTCACATGCTACAATTTTGGCATATGACACATATACTCCACTTCAAAAATTAAATATCCTAACTTCATTACTATCCAAACACCTTTTTCCCTGTGTAATAAAAATATAGATATTTTTGGTTTATTCACCTATATCAACACTCAACATATGTATTTCCATGTTTATTTTCAATGGTAATCACCACTATTTTTTCCCCACTCTCTAAAATCATATAACTCTATTTGAATCACATATTTTTTGGATTTCATAACAACAAGGCCTACACATTAATGTTAGGTAATAATTATCTACTTTTTTCTCAATTAATTTAAAGTATATGATGAATTTTATCTAATTATATCTAAATCTATTCCATTCAAGAACCCTGTTTATTTCAAGTGAGTATTTTTAGCCATAAATAAAAATCTGGTTGATGGGTAAAACTTCAAAATTCCCATTATCATCTATGTAGTTTTGGTTAGGCTATTTAATTCTCCTCAAGTTTCCACTAGGATGTTGTTTAATTCCTAATAATTGATCTTACCATCAACGACAAGTTATTTATCACACCCATCATTATTTGTGCATATAATTTATTTTACATCTTTTATTTCAAGCCATTATGTGTCTCAAATACTTTATTTTAGTTATATATTTAATATTAGAGCAACTTTATTTTTCAATAAAGTGAAAAATTATGGAATTTATTGCACATCCTTCAACCTTTTCCCTTGTCATTAGTTTTCCCTTATCAAATTATAGTTTTTTTTTAATTTTTTGTCCTTGAGTTTTATAATTATCTCCTTAGCTTGACTCAAGATTAATATATGGAATGGTTCAGATGTATATTTTTTTTTACCACTTATTTGGGTTTTTGTGATCTTGTATCCATTTGGTTTAATTTATTGAGCATCTAATATACATAGTGATGTTAAATTTGGGATCATTTTTATATTTATACATGTATCTCCTACTACACCCTTAAATTATAAAATATATTTGGATACATGTGCCTGATTTATGGCTAGCATAACCTTATACATGGTTATAAGATAATTCCTATATATTCATATTATTAGTAGTGTGAACCTATGGATTATCTATAGATTTATTAGTATATCTATAGGAGGAAACGGTTAATAATATAATAACAATATAAAAAATATTTTATTATTACGAGGTTGTTGAGGTTTCCCCCTAGAATTGGATTAGTCATAAATTATTATTATTCTACTCTAGTTAAAATCACCTTGTGTGGTTCTACTTTATTTTTATGTTATTATTATGATATGATTTTATTTCTTACCTCTTGATATTTATATTTACACCTATATTTATGGATTCTATCTATCTAATTATTTTTATTTTAAGAAGTTGATGATTAAAATTGTTAAATCAATTGAATTGACCCTTTCACCTATCATTAAGGTTATGATAGAATCATACTAGTCTAATAGTTAGGCTATAAAAAGTCTCAAAGGATATAGAATATGTGCAAGGGGGGTTTATATATCCTAGGAAATAACAAATGTGTCAAATATCAATAATATTTCATTATAATTTTAGAGACCAAATATATATTTGAATCAAATAAAAGAAACATATTATTAAAAATATAATCCAACCTATCTGATAGAGAAAGCCTATAGATTAGATAGTCTCTTGAAGGAAAGATTTATGTTCCTTATAATATATATATGTTTAATACAATTTCTATAATCTTATAATGTTAATGCTTTTCTCAAAATAAATCAAGGAAAATAAAAATAAAGAACTAAAAAATAAATGATACAACTAACAATGTAAACCAATGAATGAAATGAAATAACAACTAACACAACTCAACTAGAAATTACATTAAATAAAGATAATAATAAGTAAAAAACATGACATGTACTCATTTAAGAAATAAAAACATAAATAAATACAAAATTACCTAAATAAAACTAGCATATTACTAATCTAAGAAAGAAACACTAAACCAAAAAAGATATAAGAAAGTAATAAATTAAACAACATGAAACTCTAATAAGATAAATAAATATATTACTTCTAGACTTAAACTATTAAATGAAGATCAACTAAGTTATAAAATTAAATAAATAAATAAATAAGAAATAAAACAACAACATATAATATAATAATTAAAAGTTAGAGACTTAAATATTGATAAAAAAAACTAAACAACTCAAATTAAATAAAGCCTAACTAAATGAAGAAAGAAAAGAATTAACTAATCTAATATAATTAAGAAATAAACTAAAATAGAATGTGAAATAAAATTAACTTAAACAAAATAAAAAATGAAATACGAATCTTAAATAAGAGTCACCTTAGCAAAATTAAATGGTATTTTATTGACGAATAATATTTTATTATAAATGTATTTTATATAACAACAAATGCAATATGAATGGATTAAAAACATATCACACTTAATAAAGTATTCATCATTATTTTGTCCAAGTATTTTAGATTATGCTCATGATTGTAAATCTATAATCATCATAAAATATTAAACCTAATAGCTTTTATATAATTGATTTATAAACTAAATATAAAATTTGGATATACGTGCATTGATAAAAATGTCACTTAGCTATTAGAGAATGTGTTGTTGATCTATCTTCAAGAGTTGTACTATCTCATAGATGTTTCACATAAAATATTATGATGATGAAATTTTGAATCAATTAAAAGTCTTCAATAATACTTATGTAATGTTCCTCTTTTTGATATGTATGCTTGATCTTAATACATAATCATTTATTCAATAGATAATTAAATAATAATCTATAACTAACTTTAGCTAGTTATTAGTTAAGGCTAATTGAATTTTAAATAAATTCAATTATTTTATAACTTAACTATATTTAAGACTTAAATAATAATATAAAGATAAAAATAGAATATTAATAGATCAAATAAGGATAAACTCTAAATGGGTGGAGGCCCATAGACATTACTACCATTTAAGTAATCAAATTTTGATAAATATAAATATGGCATAAATAATTTAAATAAAATTAAATATGTATAACACTAAGTCCATATACATTAATCCATGTATAATAATATATGATCAAAAAATATATATATCTACTAATGTAAAAGTATTAACCAGTATCAAATGTCAAAAATGAATAAGTATGTTGAAGAATAATAGCATGAATGTATCTAAAAGTATCAAAACAACATAACTATAATTGACCCAACCATCCAATCATCTTTAGTATCAGATAACATCTCAATCAATGGATGTCTTTTATCTATTTGATAACCTGTATAGTTCATTTTCGTAGCTATAAATTTAACCAATTTATTACTACATTCATTGTCTTCACCATCTACATCAAATTTCACCTTCTTGACCATTCTAGTAATTATAGGTGATGGAGAAGGGCTGAGATCTCACCTCTTACATATTGAAAATATTTCCCTCTCCTTATCAATGACATGTGAATTAAAATATGTAAGACTTAACTTATAATAACCATTAGCTACATTTGCAGGATCAAGAGATGGATCTTTAATATTCAATGGTATAATGTCTCAATAATGCAATTTGTTAGTCAACTAAATATCATATTAAGGTGTAGACTCTCAATTCTATGGTTAATTTTGAGGTGTGAGATTTGGATCAAATTACAAATTTTTATGCATGTGTTAGGAATAACTACTTGGAGTTCCTAATCTATGAGAATAAGCTCTCCAAGAAAGTCTTTTCCAACCTTAGTTTTTGTGGGTATTAGTAGGTAAAAAGGGAAATTAATTGAAGACATTCAAAAAAGTGGGGTTAGATGCATCATAATGTATTGACATATAAATTCCTTGGATATAGGTTTGATGAATAATTATAATAATTCTCCTACCCCTAAAATTTTGTCCCCTATGAATAAATATTTATAGAGGTAGATCCTCCTTGTGCCAATCCTGATTATGCCCCTATTTGTTATCATGAGAATTATTGGAGTGTGTAGGAGTCCAACCTAACATTTTACTAAAAAAAATCTGATTACTATTCCACATCAATTTATGATAACCATCCATGCATAAACTCATGTAAGGAAGATTTAAATTTGAATATACAACTTATATCAAAATTCAATATTGATCAAATAGACTTGTTCTATTTTTATAGTTATAAACTAAAATATGATTATATCATATTATGTGAATGTTTTAATGAATTCATGTACTACTCAACCACATCATCATCATAATAATAATTTCAAATATAAACATATTATATTCTATCTAAGACCTAAAAGATTATGTGAATCACAAGAACGTATCCATTCAATATACTTGTTACTATAGGTTATCCCATAATGAATAAACATTTATTCT
Organism: Torreya grandis; assembly: GCA_037957365.1. Lineage (NCBI taxonomy): Eukaryota > Viridiplantae > Streptophyta > Pinopsida > Cupressales > Taxaceae > Torreya > Torreya grandis. The sequence goes on along the minus strand of JARHVA010006475.1, from coordinate 420,446 downwards.
CAACCACTTTTGATAGATAAAAATATTGTCTCTAGATATTTAACTCACACCTAAATGAAAATCTTAATTTCAAACCTTATAACCTTCAATAGATAAAAGTGAATCCATCAGATATTCTACTATAAAAAATTTAAAATTACTCAAAAAAATTGAGCTATAATTCCAAAACATTGAGAATTATAGTTGAAATTATAAAAACTTAAAATATTTGAAACAGACATATTTTAATAGCATATCATCAAACTGAGATCATACCACAAAATGCCATACAACTTATTACCAAATTTTTGAACATGATATCCTTTACACTAAAAACTATATATAAATAAATAAAAAACACTTAATTTAAAAATATATCAATAATATTTTATTAATAGATCAAGATTGACATTGAATCTCAAAAATTATACCATTTTACCAACTATCATTCATATAACAAGAATACCAAAACTGATGAATTTTTTCAAAACCAAGATACATATTAGGTTCAAGAATACTATTTTTTCAATAAAACATTATCATCATAGAAATATAAATGATAAATAAATGATAAATAAACCTTTAATAAAATATTCTAGACTTGATATGTAACCAATACAAAACATTAAAAATACATCCATAATCATGAGTGAAGACACCAAAAATCATCTCAAACTTAACATAATCTACCAGAACCCATAATATTTAACTATTTCAACTATACAAGAGATATTATGTGTGTAAAAACTCTATCAAAATGTCAATCAACTACCAAAAATTATTATACATAGAGATTTGATACCAAAACATAAGAGCAAAAAACCTTCAAAAAGTTTGTCAATATCATACCCATCCTTCTCATATTATCATTAAATCATCATATATCATAGAAATTTATCATGCAGACAAATAAACCCTTTTTAATGGAGAAATATTTTCAATAAACATAACAAAAATCAAAACACATCTCCCCCAATACCAAAATAGTATAAACACATGAACTAGTAACAAATACATTACTATAAAAATACTTATACATATGTAACTAAAAAATAAACCATAAATATAGCTCTGTTGTCATAGATATTATATCCACATAGTATAAACCAAAATCAAGTATCCAAAATATATCTATAGGAATCAATTAATCCATTTCAAAACTCAAACATAGAAATACAAATCGATTTCCAAATTAGACTTCATCAAATAAACAAATACTGAGCAACCCAAAATGCATTCAAATAAAATCATGTCAAGTTGTGAATTATTACTACTATCAACTATATTCTTGACATGAAAATTGGATAACTCATAAATTTCATATTTTAGGTATATCAACAAACCTTAAGTCCAATTATTATTCAAAATGACCAAGATATGAGAGCTTACCTCTTCTACAATTCCTAATATTTATTTTTACTTCCAAGTTATTTTCATTCACATCATGTCACTTCTACTTGAATATTATGAATAATGGAAAATAAAAAAATTAATTTCACCTTTTGTATCCATTCAAGTCTCAATAATTGCTTATATGATATGTTCCACTCTAATTGGTATAAAATTCTTTTAGTTCCAATTTGGCAGCTTAGTCAACTTCTTTATCAAATTGCCAAATTGTTTTGCTATTAAAACTATCACCAAGTACCACATTAAAAATTGTTTATCAATGCATGTACATCACATTCAATGTGATCAAAACCAAGTTGTGTCAAATAGATCCCCAAAATCCTTTCCAAATAACTTATGACAAGTCTCATTTAAAATCAAATACAATCTTCTAGCTAACACATGATTCAAACCAAAGTTTCAAATCAAATTCATTAACAAAACCATAATTAGGTTTTATTCACTATATTACTAACACCTTTAGTATTTCATTGCCATGAATATGTAGGTACACCAATCATTATAACCTTACATTTTAAGTTTAAGAAAAAAATGATTTTAGATATAAACAAACCTAAATTGAATGGTATGGCTATTTATTTAATTTTAACAAATCAAAACACCCTTTCTACCTTAACATTATATAATTTAAATCATGATATATAACCACTATATCACAAATATCATTTCATCAATCAACTTATGTAGCATCAATCAATGTTTTTGAAAATTAAGATCACAACACATTATCTTTATGTTGACAAACATATCATTAGAAGAATCATAATTTGAGATGAAATTAACTATTTCAAGAAACCTCATATGTCATCCATATATATTTTATTTTATCATTTAATTCACTCATTCCTTTGAAGCCACTTAATAATGTCAGAGTAAAACTTCATTAAATGCATAAAACATATTAACATTCATCATAATAATTAATACTCAAATGAAGAAATGAACTAATACCCCCACACTAGTAGTTTTAAATGTCATGACATGAGTCATCAATATGATAGAATACCTTGGATCATTTCATTTTATATAAAATATAGGTGTCCCAAAATAGGCATATCATAAGCGATATCAAATGATCAATTTTGGAAAGTTTTTTTAGCTACATTTTTAGGTTGACTTTTGTGTTTGTTTCATGTTGATGGATTTAAAAACATTAATTTTGACCTAGATAGAATTTTTTCTCACAATTGTATTAATTAATGGATTTTTTTTAAATTACAATATATTAGTCATTAGAGTTGTCTTGGAATTGAAATCATAACAACATATATTTATATCAACCTTATTTTTTTCTTTGTTTTTAGTTTTAGTTTTTAGGTTTCTTTACACTTGAAATATATACCTGTCATTAGATGCATCTTATAAATATTATTTCAATGGTATGATTCTCTAATAAACACATTTTTAATAGTGAAACTTAAAATATTTACATGCATGATTATTAAACTAGGGGTAGAGTCGAGGTTTTCAACACATCGATTAAAATGTCAAATAAAGAAGAGATAGAGTGTGAAATTCATGGATCTTATACTATAAGATTTATGATATAGATGATAGATAGAGATAAATTTATTATAATGTGTAAACCATAAAAAATTTAATGGCCAATAAATGAGACCTAGATAAAATGAATTATAAACTAGATGAGATTAGGAAGAGATTTGATCAACATTTTCTACACAACATAATATTGAAAATCATCCTCATTTCACCAATGAAAATTCCATAAGAGGTGGATCATATTTTCATCTCTATCCAAAACATAATTCCCTACCATTTTTTGGTTGTAAATTGAGTGATTAGAACATGCTAACCAAAATGGACATCTATAAGTTTGAGGGAAAATATTTAATTACTTGGATCAACTAAAAAGATAATTTATTTGATGTACATTTGGTATTGATGGTTAAGATCCAAATTATAATAGTATATTTACTATTGTTATGATCCTACCCTTGTGCACCTTGAATTTAATTCTTTAATATTGATATAAGGTATTATTTATTTATTTTTCCACTTCCCTATTTAATTGGATCATATTGTTAAATTTTGATGCTATGACATTTTATTATAGTGGTGTATTTACCATGTTTATAATTCTTCATTGGTGATTTATGGATTATGGGATGTATTTTATATTTGATATTAGTTTATTATTTCTTATCATTTTATCAATTATTTTTTTAGATATTACTGATGGATCCACTCGATGGTTGTAGGTATTGACCATGAGCTAGGCTGGATGTTGGCATCAACTTTTGGGGTGACAGAGTGTTTTTGAGAAATCATATGAGTTTTTATAGGTATATTGGTATACTTGATCAGTGTTGTTCCTTTTTTCAATCATATCTTTCATTATGAAATAACATTTTATTTTTCCTTATTAGTTTTTGATCCTTGTATGTCCTAACATTTTATTGTTTGCTCCTATGTGGCTATTTAGATTTCATCCCATCTATTTGGACTTCCATTTTATCTCTCCTATGTAATCTTCACCACCTTGACTTCACTTGATTCACCTCATCTAAATTTAAATCAATAAGGACCTATCTATGCCTATTTCCCCTATCACCCCTTCCATGTGACTTATTCCCCTGATGATATGGAAATCGTTAATAACTATCTAATCCATCATTGTGACTTTTAAATTAATAAAAATAATAATTAAAATAATATCCATTATCATTATTTTAATTATTATTAATTAATTTTTGTGCCTATTATTGATATTCATTTTAATAAACATATATATTTTATTATTTAAAATTCTTATTAACTATGTTTAGTATTTTATTATTTTTTCTTGGGCTTGAAATCGATATGAGGTCATTAATATTGTGCCTAGGAGTAATGATGTGGGGAGTGGGTTTATGCCATGGGAGAAGGGATTAAATGGATTTGGGATAATTTTCTCTCTCCACGTTTAATATGTATTAGTAGAGAAGTAGGTTAAAGGGTATGGGAAGAAAGAAGAGAAGTTAGAGAGATGACACATTAATGCATAGGGAAGGTGTGAAATGGAAGGGGTATGGAAGGAAAAAGGATGAAGAGAATGCACATAGTAGAGATGAAGAGTAGAATGCAATAAGAAGAAAAGAGAAATGAAAGTAAGAGAAGGGGAGTGGAAGATAAAAATTTAGGGTAAGGAATAAAATGTGTGGGAAAAAGAGATAAGGAGGAGGCAATGAGTAGGAGGCATAGATAAGAAAGGAAGGAATTAGGGGAGGAAAAAAAGGGCTAGAAGTTACATAGGGAGGGATGTGAAAGGAAAGAGTTAGAAAAATAATGGAAGATGATGTGAATGAAAGAAGGAAGTGAGGAGAAATTCATTGGGGAAAGAATATAATTCTATCTAAGAATGGAAGGAAATATATAGGAAGAAGATGATGTTACAGGAAGAAAATATAGGGGAGTATTGTTGCTCATGACTTGGGCATCTTTACCCTGGTAAATGCACTCCAACTATATGATAGTTATTTGTTCCTAGAAGGGGGAATGAGGAGTATCATAATTAATATATATTATTGGAAATGTTATTTTGCATATTAAATTACAAAATTAGAGTTAGCTAAACTATTGGGTTTCATACATAAATTTTTTGATATACCTTTCAACCTGATGAATGTATTATTGTTAATGGATCGTATGGTTTCCACTTGACTTGTTTATGACATGACCTATTATGATAGACCTTGATACTATGTTTTAGATAGATGAATATTTATATTTCACCAACCCCCACCGAACATCAATATATAATATGGACTGGCAATATTGGGTGTTTCCATATTATCAATTATTTAAATCAAGTTAGTTTATTCTATGTGTGCTAGATATGGTTGTATAATGCACCTAGATCCTATCATCAATACCCACTTATGTATAATACATTCTCATCATTATATTGACCCATGTTCATGCTTTAGAATTTAGGGCTACTCTATTTACTTACCATTTGGTTTGACTTATGTGTGTACCCTAATGGGTAGCCATACCTTGTTGTAGTTCTATATGGAAAATAAATAGGTTCATAAATAAATTATAAAATGACTTGGGGGGGTCTTAACTCCTTAAGGTAGATTTTAATCATGATCATTATATATATTTATTTATTATTTTTTATTATCCAATTGGGGGTTATTATTCAATTTTATGAGAAGAATAATGTAGCTATATATTTCATTATCCCTTCAACATGAAAAACTATATTGGGTCATATTGTAGTTGTGGACATAATTAAGTGGGCATTATAGATTTCTTAGATGAAACACTTATTATAATCCTTTTATTTTATGGTTGTGTTGTATATTCAATGATATTTTTAGTTATTCATGTTTTGAAATATCTCAAAATGGAGAGGAACTCATAAAATTTTAATGTGAATAAATGTGGGAATCGTACGCATATATATTCTTATATGTGAGTGATTGTCTAGACCTTCTTTTATATATCTAATCATTCACACCCTCTTGACTAAGCTTAAATGGATAATTTACATGAATATAATTTTGGGTGAAATCTCCTTGTTTTTCTTCTATTGGCTTATTTCAGTTCTAGTTTATGGTGGAATTTTTGTATATTTGGTGTATTATTAAATTGCAAGAAAAGGATGAAACCCCATTAGTATTGTTATCTTATAATGAGGATTTTAGATTTTAATTAAAACCTGTTAAATAACCATTAGCACTCTTTTAATCTTATGGATATAATTTTTATATTCAAGGATCATATGAGGTCATGAGACCTCATGATGATCCACTAAATCTCCTTTATCGATAATTGGAATTTAAACCATTTTGTTGTTTGAATGTTTGTTGGGATATTTTAGTTATCACCATTATAACACTTTTTGGCCTTATTGAGATTCAAATGAGTACATGATCTAAGTGTTTATGATTGATTGTTTCTAATTTTAGATTAACTATGTTTCAAAATTGATTATGGTTTGGATTGATTGTCACAACCCATAACTATTACCCTAGGATTAGGGTATGGCCAAGTTGTCTGAGTATCCTACTTAGTTATTTTATTTGTGGTCATATTACCTAGTTGAGTATAACTACTAAATTATATGTGATTTTTTTTATACTACCTTATGATTGCCTAAAGTGTAACCTAGTGAGTGACCATGCCCTTTTGTTAGTGTATGCATTTTTCTATGATGCCATTGATTATAATCCAACTTATTTAGAACCTCCTCCTTAATGTTATTCTTGAAACCACCATCTAGCTAATTGTTGGCATGGTAAGGGACATCAATGGTTAGGTTCATAGGGCTGGTTGGGAGGGTTGTGTAGTTTAGTGATTTGTTGCTCCATACATGAATGATCTTATGAACAAATGAAGTAAGTTAGTATTGAATGATTTATGTTTTAGATTAAGGTAAAAATAGGTTTTGAAGGGACCCTGAAACCCTAATACAAAGAAAGAAAGATGAAGCATTTACGACCATAGGCAAAACCTAAAACCTACTACAGAGAAGTAGCATAAACAAGTTTTATATGGACCTGAAACCACCTGAAAGACCACAAGTCAAAACCCAAGTTTAACATAGACCTGGCTACACCATAGTCAAAAGATTACAAAAAACTAGGAAACAAGACCAGATAACACAACCAACTAGAAGAACCATGCTATTCTTCCAGTCCCAAAATCATTTTCACTATTTCCTTACCTTTCATAGTAGTATCTTGAATGGTAGTATCCACTGACATGGATCCCTCTTGCGTAGCTTTCTTTCTTGAGCTCTGTCTCATCCTCTTGCTAGGCCCCTCCAAGGATTTGATCTCCTCATTAACTCTTTTTCCAATATTAACAGCTGCAACACATATGTTAGATGTAACTTCCTCCAATTTCATTTTGCTCTCCTTGATGAGTTCCCTTAGGTTGTTCTCATAGTCTTTGAGCTTGATGGGGATGTCTCTCAACTAGTTTTACATGTTATTGATTTTGTTCCAAACTACCTTCTGGTTGTCTTCCATAATTTCCATTTTCCTTTTGAGATCCATTATCTCTTTAAACATCCATGAATCAAGTTGGAGGATAGCCTCTGCTTTACAATTAACCCATCTCGTAGGTGTGTGCCTTCCATCATTCTACCTTTTATCACTCCACTCTTCTGTGTTCTTATTAGGACTGTTCTCACCTTCTTCAATGTGATCCTCTCTTCCCCTTTGATTCTATTCCTTAGTTTTAGCTTGAACTTCCAGGTCCATTTCTTGGTTGTCGGCCTGAACTATGTTTTCCCTCTCATTTATTGAAATAGGGTCCTCAACAGGGTCATCCAGGACTTTATCATCCTCAAACACTTGCCGGTTTTCCTTAGAGTCATCTTCACTATTTTTAGACTCCTCCTCTATGTTGACTCCTTCTTTCTCATTCTTCTCTTGAACTTCTTCTTCCTCATTGGAACTTGTATTCCTACTTTATGTTCCTCCCTCTTCCTCCAAGCTTTCCTCCCCAGACTTATCAGTTCTCTCCCACTCTATCTCCTCATCACCATCCTAATTCTTGACATTAGGGGGCTTGATTTTGATTTTATCTTTCCCTTCAACAATTTCACTCTTGTTACTCCATGACTCCTTATTTTTCCCCAGATAAGGGTTCTTAGCAATGGCCTTGTTCTTGCAATATCCTTCAGTTATCAGAATTAATCCTTCATGCATAATAGGATGTGTTTCCTTCTTCCTGTGAGGAAATAAACTTTGGACCAAAGAAAAATACAGATAAAAGGGAAAGGAAATTCTTACTTTGTGTTTGAAATGATTTAGGAATACAAAGTGGAATTTGTGGACTCTCTTTCTTCTTCCATCGAGGATGAAGTACTCTCAAATACAGCATAAGACATCCCTCCATATGCCCTTAATATGTTCCAGTTCAAAGAAATCCCAATTCTTTTCCAGCTTCTGCTTCTGAGTTTGAATGATTTATGTTATTCATACATTCTTTTCTTAATTGATGATGTTTAATTATTATTTGACTTCAGACATAGTTAGTATTTTACCATGATTTGATGTTGGATAATTATTTTGATGTGCTAACCTATACAAATGGGATGTAGGAAAAAAAATGAAGTTTAAAGACTAACAAGACAAAATTGTACATTGATGAAAGTAACTCATTACTTATGTAAAGTTATTAATTGTTATTTAGTTTATCTTCCTTTTTCTAAAGTATTGTGTTGGCATAACCAACACACTATTATTCTTGATTTGATCATGTGATCTTATTAAGTTGTTTATACTTGATGTTGTTACCAACTTAGAGTAATCATTGGACTTAACCATCATAGTTTTGGTTTATTTATTGAGGCATATAATCTCGAGTAGTTGGTTAAGATAGTTTCATAGATCTCATGAGTAGAGTTATTCAGATTTATGTATATATTAATTGATAAAGAAACTTACTAACTTTGTTAATAAAGTAAACATGTGTAATAATTATCTTAGATGTATTTCAATTGATCACTTAATTTGGCATTTAGACATACATGAGTATGTTGGCTAGGATTACTAGCAAGTTGGAAGCCTAAGCCAAATGGTAACTATTAAGAATTATTGAATTATTGCTTGGGATGTGTGTGTGTGTGTGTGTGTGTGTGTGTGTGTGTGTGTGTGTGTGTGTGTGTGTGTGTGTCTGTGTGTGTGTGTGTGTGTGTGTGTGTGTGTGTGTGTGTGTGTGTGTGTGTGTGTGTGTGTGTGTGTGTGTGTGTGTGTGTGTGTGTGTGTGTGTGTGTGTGTGTGTGTGTGTGTGTGTGTTTGTGTGTGTGTGTGTGTGTGTGTGTGTGTGTTTATGCTCATTGATTTTAATTTATGTTGGAATTTACTAATATGAAAAACATAAATTAAATTTCATTTGAATAATTGAGTTTATCCTTGGATTGCTAGTTGATTTCCATTGCTAATGCTATATTGGTGAATCATCTTGCTACTATCATTACGGAAAGTATGGAAATTGATGTTATGCACTCTTTAGTATGGCATTTATTCCTTATGTAACCTTCTAAAAATTCCATATACCATCTTGATTGAACCAATATGGCATTTTTGGCATGTACATTACTTAGGTAAATTAATCCTATGTACTTGGTATTTGTGTATGTTTGAAAATGCATGCTCAAATTAATGGAAACCTAAACCATAGTTTGATTGTTATCTAACAAGTGTTATATACTTGATTCATGGATATTTATGTATATGATTATGATCCATTTTCCTTTATATATATTAGATCTACTTCTATCATAGAAAGAGTAGATGGAGCTATGCCTTATTTGGTTTAAAAATTATGGATGGAATATAGAATATTTTGTATGACTAAACATGTTGTGGTATTTGCGTACAAGTTTAGATAACCAAGTTTATTTAAGTTTGGGATTGAATTGCCAACTTGAGATTGAAGAAAGTAATCTATAACTATTATAATAAGAATGGTTGTATACACATTTAGCTCATGTTTTTTCTTATGAATAACACACTTACCCAATTAAGAATAATATATATTTAGTGTGATGTTAGATGAAAATGGGATTAATTCATTTCTAACCCCTCGTTTGTAAGAATTATTCATGCTTAATAATCCCTGACCACATATGGCTGGAAATGCTAATGTGAGTATTAAAATGGAAAGGGCCTTTATGCCTTCCTTATTTAAACAAATCAGTATTATGGATTATGTGTTGGTTTCAGTGTTTCTTTTGGGTTGTCTGATCTCCCATTATTTATTATATCATATTGTCTATTTGCCAATATAGAATCCTTTATATCGATTCCATGTATGGCTGCCACCATATCATTATCAGATAGATGATGAGTAAACCTAGTTTGTACATTCAACCATTATCTTAGGTCACAAAAAGAATGATTTTTTATTGATCATAACATCTTCATATAAATGAACTTTTGTTATAAGATTATTATTCATCGCATGGTTAGTTTGGACTTAAGATGATAGTGGGTTATTATATGTGTTTTAAAGGGTAGATGTTATGCCTGATTATCATTAGGGACATTATTCTATTAGTTTCCATGTCATGGTCTTATTATGACCATTAATTACTTAGAGGGTTAAGATTTACCTTTCTAGTTCTGCATACGTGAGTACATTACATTGGTACCACTTACTCTAGTAAGCAAGGTTTGGGTTCATTATGCATCCAATGTGCACTATGATATACAAATTCAAAAAAAATTGGGGTTGTTTCATCTAGTGTTAGAGTAGTGTTTCTACTCTAGGGAACTCTAGGATTTGCAGAGTTGTTTCATTATGAGTAATGAGTTGTCTAAACTAGGCAAAATTATGAAGCAATTCCCAAGACACCTAGCCTTCAATTTGGAGGTTAAGCTGTTGTGTTATTTTTTTTATTATTGTAATGATCTATGCATCACTTGAGAGGAATGATTCCAAATAATCTAGATTTTATCCTATGTCAGTGGTTTTTTTCCCTATCCTTGGTTTGGGTTAACCCTTCCCAAATCTAGTTGCATCAAGCAAGCCTCACCATCGACCATTAGCTTGTATGGGTAGGTCAATAGGAGTAAGGTGATACAAGATTCACTCTTAGAATCAATGGAATGATGTTTGGGTATCTATGGTTAGCTTGTATGGGCAAGCCTTCCTTAGATTGTTGGAACATTATGACCTAGAAAAGATTGAGGGTTCAACTTAAATATGGAGGAAATTATAGGGTACAAAAAAGACTAAATTTCTTAGGTTAGTTATCAAAGTTTGAGCTATTTGCTCTTAGAAAGGATTACCTTGAGTTGTTGGTAATCTATAAACTTGCATGAATGTGCTCTCCAATGTTCATAATATGGATGGTTTTAGTGGAATGGACATGTCTCCATGGTCTGAGTTGATTTTGGATAGCAAGGCTACCCCACCTCTTTTTATGATTATAACAAGTTGTTATATATAAGTTTCAAGCAAATTCATTGTGGTGATAGTTGTGGTAGATAGCTATAGATTTTAGCTTGACGTTGGGGTCACTATAAATAATTGGAGGTAGAAATATCACAATTTTATTGTGATGGTAATGATTGGGAGAAATTGGCTCATCCAATGTATTGGAATTTTTAGCAAACCTAGAAGGTTTTGATGTCTAGTTTGTTACTTGGTTGGTTGAGTTACAATAGTTATGTATCTTTGAAAATAGGAAAACTTATGTAGAGCTAAAAAATTATGCATTTACACTAAGTTAAGATTGGTTTTGTTAAAATATTTTAGGTTAGTTTGATGAAGAAAATGGATTCATAACTCTAGAAATAGGTGGATTTAACTAGTTTTGGCATGTATCTTATGGTTATGGATTGATTTTACATCTATGATGTATGTTTTATTTGTGGATATGCTTGATTCTATGTGCATTTTGGTTTCTCTTGGGTGGGTTATTCACCCATGGGGATGTATATTTAGACTTGATTTCATATTGAGATCTGCAAGGATGTCTATTGAGACATTAGATATATCCTACATCCATGATGATATTTATTGTAAGTTTTGATTGAACTTGCTGATTATGGGAATTATGATTCCCAAAATAGTGATTTTATATTCACCTTGAGCCTTGGCTAAGCTCATCATTTCCGAAATTGATGTTACATTAAAATAATCAACTTTATTCAACCATTAACATATTGGATTTAGTCAATCAATTAAATTAGGGTATAATTTTATTGTTGGAATTCTATGATAATGCTTAAATGTCCATTAATTGCTTGCATGAACAAGATATATAATGAGGCTAAGGTATGTTATTTTGAGAGGACCAACAGTGTGGCTCAATCCTAGAGGGCCTAATGGGGTGAGTGTGATTGACTTGCATGAGTAAGTTCAGATTTTGGGTTTTGATTATGTGATACCATTGATGGGTATTTGATGACTTTTTTCTTAACATTTACACATTAGGTAGAGTGATGTAGATTCATAAACCATTATGCTTCACATTATTGTGTGTTTGACTATTTTAATGTGGGAAATACTTTGGCATAGTTACCTATGCATAATTATGAGTTTATCTTATGTTAATATTTCATTCATGAGCATTATTCTATGTTTATTATACAAGTTTGTGAGATGTGAAAGTGCTTAACCATGTGAAGTGTGTGAACTTTTATGCTATCTAGTTGGTTATCCTAGTATTCCAACTATTTTATATGTGTGATATTATATTGTTTAATCAAGACTTGTAAATCTAAGCACTTGTGTTTTTTAACTCCTTGTTTAGAAGCCAAATGTATTGTTTAGGCTATTAAGGTATATTATCATATTGAATTTTTGTAACCCTGCTACATTATTCTAGCTATGAGCATCGATGCATGTATGAGCTTGAGTGTAAAGAAAAATTAATTAACATAATGGTTAGACCAGGTACAAGATAGGGAGTGGAGTCTCTCATAGGATATGAATCGACTCTTCCCCTTTGCAGGAGGCATCCTCCTAATTCATTTAGAGTGTGAACCATGTGAGCCACATATAGACCTTAGGACCCTCTTGTATAATGGTCACCTTATGGGTTAATGTTCCTTTTTCCACTTCTCAGAGGTTGTTTCGAAACAACCTATGTGTAATCTCTTTGTGTAAACCTTATGAAGCACCAACTAGTCCTACATTATGGATGAATATGCAAATCAACAAGGAGTTACTAAAATGTATGCATGTGTTAGCATGTGCATGTATACATGTTATGATTGAGGTATTACTTTTTATATCTATTATACATATATTCTAGTACTAATATATTTCTATATTATTTTATGAAAGACTGGATAGTATGCTAGTGTTGTGTTTGGAATGAACACTGTAAGTCCTGATTAGGTAAATCTTATATTTTGGGTACCCATATTTATTTTTATTTTAATATTTTCTATCATGAGGTAAGTGTAGTATGATGTTGGAACTATGATTCTTGTAACCATTATGTGAGCTCAGAAAGTGTTTGGAGAGCATACAATAAACTTTTGGGTAACATGTTAGGCTTGGATTGGCTTGTCCTATTATTTGATGTGGATAGTGTGGGATGATGCGTTATCCCATAGATGATATTTATTAGTTAGGAAGTAATCATTCAAAATGGATTAATATACTGTGATAACACTCTAGGATGAATGTTTATTAAATTATGTGAAAGGCATAATGTGTGTTGGTATAGACACTATTTTAGGTTCAGATTCATGTTTAAAATTTTAATGGGATGGTATAATATGCAATTGTTATTTTAAAAGTTGTAATTTTCTTTGGTATGTCCTCCTCTTGATAAGAGGGATATCTAGCTAATGTTTCATTCTCTAGAATTTGTTTGATCTATATAGTTAGAATTTGTTAAAGCTACCCATCTTTCATAAGCTCTTCGCTGAAAGAGGTATAACTAGAAGGAAACAAAAAAATTTGTTGGTCTTTGTTGATGTATGGAAAGTTTATTTCCATAGCTATTAATGTTGAGTTGCTTTGAAAGTCATGCCTATATGGGTGGCTAAATTTAAATAATTTATTATAACTATGTTAAAATAATGGAATACCATTAGTTTATGTGCTAATTATGAATAAATTTAAGGTTGTTAAACCCTTTCATCAAGGCTGTGATTACCATTTTTGGCTATTGGTTTATGACTTATGTGTCATAAAAAAGGAATTTTACCTTGAGTTGAGGTATGTGTATGAGCATTTAACACTAAAATAACGTATGATAGCTCCTTATTATTATTCTAGTGTCATGTAATGACACGTGAGTCGATAAGATTTTTATTATGGTTGTATTATGATTATGTTGGTAATAACAAATGTATTTTTACTTGGATGGTGTATTGTATCCTCTTGCTTAACTATTATGTAAGCCAATGGTTTTTCTAATTATACTATGATTGACTAAATGGAATCTTTATTTAGAAAATGATTAAGTACCTATGGACAAAAGAGATCTTGGTTGATGATATAGTCATTGGGATGAATCCCCTCTAAGAGGGGGAAGATGTTACGATCCTTCACTTGTGCACCTTAAATTCACTGGTTGAACATTGATATAATGTATGTATTATTGTTTTTTGCACTTCCCTATTTAATTAGTTCATATTATTAGATTATAATGCTATGAGATTTTATTATAGCATTGAACCATGTTTATAATTCTAAATTGGTGATTTATAGATAATGAGATATATTTGATATTTGATTTTAGTTCATTACTACTTATCATTTTATCAATTTTTGGATCAAATACTATTGATGGATCCACTTGGTGGTTGTAAGTACTGATCATCAACTAGGTTGGATGTTGGCATCAAGTTTTGGGGTAGTAAAGTGGTTCTGAGAAATCAAATAAATTATGATAAGTAACTTGGTATACTTTATCACTCTTGTGCCTTTGGTCAACCATGTTTTTTATTATGTAGTCACATTTTATTTTGCCTTATCACTTTTCACTCCTTATGTGTCCTACTGTTTTATTATTTTCTCTTGCATGGTTATTTGGTGTTAATCTTATCCATTTGGACTTCCATTTTCTCTCTCCTACATAATAATCACCATCTTGACTCTTTTTGACTCACCTCACTTGAGTTAGAATCCCTAAGGACCTATCTAAGCCTATCTCCCCTACCACCCCATTTCATGTGATTTACTTCCCCGATGATCTCAAATCATTAATAACTAGCTAATCAGTCATTATGAATTTTAAATACATAATAAAAATTAAAATAATATCCACTATCATTATTTTAATTTTTATTAGGGCCTATTATTGATAGGCATTTTAATTAATATATATTCTATTATTTAAAATGCTTATTAATTATGTTTAGTATTTTTTTTT
The DNA here is from genome assembly GCA_037957365.1 of Torreya grandis. Taxonomy (NCBI): domain Eukaryota; kingdom Viridiplantae; phylum Streptophyta; class Pinopsida; order Cupressales; family Taxaceae; genus Torreya; species Torreya grandis. The sequence continues at coordinate 405,253 of JARHVA010006475.1, read as the reverse complement.
TGGATATAAATTGGTATGAAGTCATTAATACCATGCCTAGTGTTGGGTGAATATTTTGTCAACCAGGTAATTGGTGAGAATAATAGGTCTCTTCAACCATAGCATAGGGAGATTGGTCAGCCAGGTGTGTAGGTTTACAACATCAACAGGGGATAAATCTCTCCTCTCATCAAAGGAAGGTTCCCTATAAGTATGATACGCTATATACTATATATATAAGTATAAAATAACACTCAGGGGTAGGATACACCATCCATCTCTCTTATTTCAGAGATGATGTTAACAAACAGAGGATAAAATGTTGGTGAAGACACTGAAGGCACTTCTCTTCTTTCAAGAGTGTTCTTGCAGGGAACAACATGAGTTATTTCAAGTAGTGACAAGTAATTAGTAACCAAGGGCATAATAACTAGCAGCTTGAGATGTAGCACAAAGTCTCCACCTCGACTGCCCAAGAGTGAGATACGAAGGAAAATGGGGGCACAAAGTCATCCCAAGGTCCTTTACACAGAAATAGAATATGAAGGATAATGAGGGCACAAAGTCATCCCAAGATCCTTTAAACAAGAATAGAAAGAAAACACACTAAAGGCAATTATGGGGGCACAATGTCTCTCCACAGTTGGCTTCAAGACACCTTCCTAATTACTTCCATTAGTTCTGCTTGTTAGATGAAATAAACAAGAACACATTTAGAAGATAGACATAAGAACAATCTCCTAAAGTGATACAAGCTATAACAACACAAAGTCTACAAGTCACTTGCGTTCTCATTCAAATAAAATAATATGAATAATAATCTGAGCTCAAAGTCTCAGTATTCACCTTTCAATTTGGATAGAGTTTTTCTTCTACTAATGGGAAGATCTCCTTTGAATATAGAGAAAAATTACAATGTATAGCCACCAAGCAAGGCTTGGCACTCTTTCCCATGGGATGACCCATGCTGCAGTCAACACCTTCAATGCATTTTCAATTTTGTCAAAGAGGGACATGCTAGAATATGGTGGCTACCTTAACTATGGTATGTTAATTCATCTAATATGTCTCTTCCTTAGTATGGACTATCTATTCCTTTTCTTGGTGTCTACACAGTTGTCCCTTTGCCTTTACTTCATGGAAGATAAATAGGCCATGTCCTTGATTTAACATGTTTGAGAGTCTACTTGATCCACTATTTCACCTACTGTAAATAACTCCCTTGAATATATTTTGGCCTTTCCCTCTTTTTGTGATGATTTGATCCCTTGTGCTATTTTTTCCCTTTTTGGTTTTGTCTTTTCCTGGCATTTGAGCTCTCAAGGCTATATCCTCAGCTTTGCTAGATCTTTACACTCTTCCATTAGTAATTCTTCCCTTTGGCATTAAAGTTCTTTAAATGCATTTGAGTTTGTTGTCCTTCTTAGCAATTCTTTCATGTCTTTCCCACTTGCTTTGGCTACTTTTTATTGATCTCAACAAGTGACGTGGTTTTTTCCACTTTTGAGAGTCCTGCAGAAGATGACATGTGGCAACTTTTGCTGAGCTCCTAGAAACACTGTAGAAATATTTAGGACTCATTTTGGATTCATGTAGATGATGAAACTTGCCACACTCCACTTAACCTTAGTAACTCACTTGGGGCCCACCATAGTCCTTATGAAATGGAAGGAAGAAACTATGGATGTTGACACTTGTCAGCTTCCACTGAGTTATAATGAAACACGTGACACATTCCATAGCTTTGAAACTTATAAGAATCTTGAAACATGGATGTTGACACTTGTCATGCTCCATTGAGTTACAATGGGACATGTGGCATTTTTTGATGCTTCTTAGAAATAAACTATAAAGTATCTCGATAGACGACACTTGGTAACTTTCGCTCTCAAACTTTTTCCTTTCAGGCATTCCTTTCCTTAGCCACTCATTCCATTTAATTTATTTGGGATTTATTCCCAGGTGAATTACTTCAGACAAAATGTCCAAAGGATTTTTGCCTTAGTCATTTTCCCATGGAAAATACTTTCAAAAGATTTCTTTTAGACTCACTCACTTAGTCATTTTCTTGAAGGATTTCCAACTTTGTCTACTTTTGTTCACTGCCCTCCACAAGGGTACTTGTCCTTTGAAATGGTTCACCTACTCCCCACTTTCCCTTTGTAAGGGTTGTCTAACCTCCAAGGTTGCCTTTCGGAAAAGTTGCAAGGGTCCATTTTGGCTCCTGCATACCCTCTGTAAAGGCACTTGTCCTTTAGGCTCTTGGAAGACCCCTTTAAACTTCTCAATTGAAAAAATGGCTAAGTGTTGAACCCATTTCTTTCCTATAGAGTCCATAGAAACCAACCTATAGAGTCTATAGAAATGAGTTTGTAGATCTAGGGGAGTCCATAGAAATGAGTCCATAGGTTTCTTCCTATGAATTCAATAGATTTAAGCATGTAGATTCCATAGTATTGAGCCTACAGAGTCCATAGATTAAAGCCTATAGAGTCTGTAGATTTCTAAAAAGTTTGAAGAATGGAGAATTTGAATGCACAGAATAATTTTTTGAAAAAGGAAGAGAGGATTTTGGTCTGTAGGACCAAAATAGTTCAAATGTTGTCCCAAAAATGAATGACATTTTTTGGGGACAACAGCTGGTTCCAGTTAGGGAAATTCCTTCAATTGAAAACTTGGAATAGCTAAGGGGAGTAGAAACCAGAATCTCTAGTGCCTTGAAGTATTCCATTGGGATATGGACTCATGCTACCCAAAAAAGAAAGGCACCAAAAATGAAAACAAATAACACAAAGTAGAAACAAAGACTATATAAATATACATATATACAGGTGAAATTATCTGATACTTCAAGAATTGAAGTGATTTAGATGCTACCCATTATGAGACAATGAAAATGGTGTTCCATTCTGATAAACTAGTAGGAAACCATTTTATCCCCAAAATCAGTGATGGGTAAATGGAACTCTCCACTAGGAATCACATTTTTTGTGCACTCCTTTTGGTTCTCTCTTCTTATGCCATGGTAAGATGTGGTATTCAATCTAAAAATCATAACTCCTTGCTCTCTTGGTGAAGGGTTCCTTTTGTTGACTTTAGAGTACAATAGTATGGTCCACTACCATAGCTTGTTGTTCTACTGGTTCAGTCTAGCACATGTTTTGATTATCAGCATCAAACTCTTGACAAACCATTAGCTCAAAATCTCCTTTGGTGTGAAGGAATTTGACATCTTGGTCTTGAGCAGCCTTCAATCTGAGCAATAGAGATTCATATTTAGCTATGTTGTTTTTGTTGCTAAATTGTAACTTATATAAAGGAAAAATATCTCCTTGAGGAGATATCAACATAGTCCCGAATCTAGCATTGGTAGAAGAATTGCTACCATCAAATTATAGGATCCAAACATCATTAAAAATTGATCTTCTATTAGATTTCTCTTTATTAGAAGTGGAAGATGCTTTTTCATCTGTACTGCACCCTACCAATTCTTTTAATGTCTTGTTTGAATCAATTTTTAGATTTCAACCTATAGGACTTTCATCTACAGAAACATGAACACCCTCTATGGCTAAGAAGTAATTACCCCTACTTGAAGACTCAAATAGAATTTGAGCTTCAGGTGTTGATGTCTAAGTGACAACATATTTTGCCTCCTTTTCAAGAAGCTACCTCTTCATGATGCCTTTGATAGGGATCCTTGATTCAGATAGGTCCATGCTTAGTTCTCCTCCCACATCCTTGTAGAAATTTCATCCAAGAAAAATTCCATAGGATGCTGGGATGTTAGCCACCAAGGCAGTCATCTTGATTCTTTTGTCTAGAAAGGTTGCAAGTGCAAATTGGGCATCTTTGATTTTCCCCAGTAGTGGTACTTGCTTTTTCACCATGGAGAAACATCTACCAAATGTCTTGGTCAATGTGAGACCAAGAGATTCTACCACTTTGGCAGGCATGACATTGTCTGAAGCACTAGAATCAATGATGCAGTTGCTCAGTTTGTGACCATTTATCAATAGGGAAACATAGAAAGGCTCCATTTTGCCAAGGGTAGTAGGAGGAGTAATGACAAGGTTGTTTATGGTAGACATGTTCCTTGGGGATCATGAGTTACCTACTTAACTTCTTGTCTTGCAGGGATGGTTGTAGTCTTCACACACTCTACCAACCTGTCCAACTGCTCAGGATTGGCTTTTATGAATTCAAATTTAGTCATTTGAATTTTTGTTTTCTTGACATGGTCAATTATGTCAAATGACTGAAATGGACTAGGAAGAGAGGATGGGAGTTTATCTTTTTGGTTTTTGGGAGGGAGATGACTGATCTGTGAGTTAGAAGTAGAAGGCATGGGGATGTTTGATGTATTCACCTTTTTAGCAGTCACAAGGTCCTTTCGCTAGAAGAGCAGAGTGGTTCTACACTTAGCAATTGAGATTTCTATTTAAGGTCACTCCTCTATCTTTTATTTATCATTTGGTTAGGCTGACTGGTTCTTGGACCATGTGAAAATAGCATATGATCCTTCAACTACCTTACCTTCATTTCTGGGTTCATCCTGATAATTTAGGAAACCAATATTAGAGTCACTAGCTAATTCTTCTTGGCCTACTGCAAATAGATCAACATCATTTTCTTTCTCAAACTAAGGTTGGAAAGAGAAATCATGTTCAATTTCTAGATATCCAATTGTTGAGTTAGTTGGAGGTGCTTCAAGGGTAAGGTTCCTTTGTGGAGGAGGAAGATGATTTGGTTCCCTTGACTTCTGGTAGCATTGCCTTGATATGGCTAGTTCTAAAATGTCCTCCTTGGCATATCCCGATAAAGAGAAACAAACATACCTTGGGCTACTTGTCTTTTAAAGGATAGTAGTTCATTTGCCAACTTTTACACCGTTTGATCAGTGGTGCCTGTAGATGAATTCTCAGAAGATGAAGAAGATTTTCCTCTATTAAGATCTCTTCTTATCTTCCCTGCCAAGATGAGATCATCCTATACCTTAGTAGCCAAGTCCTAAGCAGCAGTAAGGTCTATGTGTCTCGCCCATCTCGACAAAAAAATCACTTCAGGTAGCTCTAAGTTGATGAAGAAGTAATTGAGATTTTTATGTGTTAGCTGAGCAATGGCAAGAATTTGGTTCCTAAGCTTGCCAAACTTTTCTATGAAGTCCCTCATCAGTTCATGAGGTTCCTTCTTCATCTATGTGAGTTGGGCCAACAAGGCATGTGCATCTTTTACATGTTTGAACTTAGCTTCAAATTTAGCTTTGAGAGTGTCACAGTCAGTCACTGACTGAGCCTACAGATGATAAAACTAGTTTATAGTAGCACCTTGTAGTGTTTCCATGAAAATCCTGACTATCACATCTTCAAATTCCATGCCTATCACACCACAGGCTATGTTGAAGGCTGAATTGTGTTCATCAGGGTGAACTCTCCCATCCCCAAAGAATTTAGGGAAATTATTCCATAAACTTCATGGGCATTCATGTAGGGGTGGAGTGAGGTTGAGTGGGCCAAATGAGTTACCCCAGGGCCTTGAGCTGCCATGATTGGATTATGGAAAGTAGGGATAAAAAATCTAGGTAGATTATGTATAGGTAAAGCTCTGGTGATAGCAGAAAAAGAAGCTCTACCTTGTATTGGTGACCTAGTATGGGTAGGAGGAAGACTCTTAGTTTGTTGAAGGTGAGGTTGTGGAGGAAACAAATCAAAATTACTTTGTTACACCAAATCAGAAATAGGGTCAACAACACCTTGAGATTTATAGCTTCTTATATAGCGTGGAACTACTAGATTGTAAGATAAAAATGAGAAAGAACTGGTCCTACTTCAGCTTGAAGCTTGAGGCATCAAACTATTGTTCTTCCTCAGTGGATCTAGTTTGTAGACTAGATTATATAATGGGAACAAAGGAAGATGGTGAGGCTATAATGATAATGGGTAAGACATAGAATGGAGTCACCATAGTCTATAATGGATAAGGGTAAAGACTATTTTAATATGAAACTTGAGGCTTTAGACTGCACATTCATCCCCAACAAAGTCACCAAAAACTGTTACACAAAGCTGGGAGGAAAAATTAACAATGGGAAAGCACTGGAGTAGCTCATTCTTCCATAATGGATCTAGTTCGCAGACCAAATTATATAATGGGAATGGATAAGGCTATAATGATAATAGGTAAGACCTAGATGAGAGTTTCCAGAGTATACAATGGATAAATATAAGAACTGCTTGTTCAAAATCCATAATAGAGTCACCAAAATTATTGGGTGAATATTTTGTCAACCAGCTAACTAGTGAGAAAAATAGGTCTCTTCAACCATAACATAGGGAGATTGGTCAGCCATGTGTGCAAGTTTACTACATCAATAGGGGACAAATATCTCCTCTCATCAAGGGGAGGTTCCCTATAAGTATGATGTGTTATATATTATATATATAAGCAAAAAATAACACTCAAGGGTAAGATACACCATCCATCTCTCTTCTTTCAGAGATGATGTTAACAAACAGAGGAGAAAATCTTGGTGAAGACACTAAAGGCACTTCTCTTCTTTTAGGAGTGTTCTTGTTGGGAACATTAGGAGTTCTTTCAAGTAGTGACATGTAACTGGTAACCAAGGGCATAGTAACCAGTAGCCTAAGATGTAGCACAAAGTCTCCACCTCAACTATCCAAGAGTGAGATATGAAGGACATTGGGGGCACAAAGTCATCCCAAGGTCCTTTACATAGAAATAAAATACAAAGGATAATGAGGGCACAAATTCATCCCAAGATCCTTTACACAAGAATAGAAAGAAAACACACTACTAAAGGCAATTATGGTGGTACAAGTCTCTCCATAGTTGGCTTCAAGACACCTTCTTGATTACTTCCACTAGTTTTGCTTGTTAGATCAAATAAATAAGAACACATTCAGAACACAGACATAAGAACAATCTCCAAAAAATGATACAAGTTATAACAGCACAAAGTCTACAATTCACTTGCTTTCTCATTCAAATAAAATAATATGAACAATAATCTGAGCTCAAAGTCTCAGTATTCACCTTTCAATTTAGACAGAGTTTTCCTTCTAGTAACGGGAAGATATCCTTTGCATAATGAGATAAATTACAATGTATAGCCACCAAGTAAGGCTTGGCTCTCTTTCCCATGGGATGGCCCATGCTACAGTCAATGCCTTCAATGTATTTTTAATTTTGTCAAGGAGGGCCATCCTAGAATAGGGTAGCTACCTTAACTATGGCATGCTAATTCATCTAATATGTCTCTTCCTTAGTATGGACTGTCTGGTCCTTTTCCTAGTGTCTACATAGCTATCCCTTTGCCTTTACTTCATGGAAGAAAAATAGGCCACATCCTTGATTTGGCATGTTTAGAAGTCTACTTGATCCACTGTTTCACCTACTAGAAATAACTCCCTTGAAGATATTTTGGCCTTTCCCTATTTTTGCAATGATTTGAGCCCTTGGGCTATCTTTTCCCTTTCTAGTTTTGCCTTTTCTTGGAATTTGAGCTCTCAGGGCTATATCCTCAGCTTTGTTGGCTCTTTACACTCCTCCATCAGTGGTTCTTCCATTTGGCATTGAAGGTCTTTAAATACATTTAGGTCCATCATCCTCCTTAGCAATTGCTACATGTCTTTATTTCTTGTTTTGGTCACTTTCCACTAATCTTGGCAAGTGACACATGGTATTTTCTACTTTTGAGAGGCCTGTGGAAGATGACACATGGAAGCTTCCACTAAGCTCCTAGAAACACTGTAGAAACATTCAAGACTCATTTTGGATTCATGTAGATGATGACACTTTCTGTACTCCACTTAACCTTAGTAACTCACCTGAGGTCCACCACAGTCCTTATGAAATGAAAGGAAGAAACTATGAATGTTGACACTTGTCAGCATTCACTGAGTTATAACAAAACACGTCATACGTTTTGAAACTTTGAAACTTATAAGAAGCCTAAAATGCAGATGCCAACACTTTTTATGCTCTGCTAAGTTACAATGGGACACGTGGCATGTTTCGATACTTCTTGGAAAGAAACTATAAAGTGTCCTGATAGATGACACTTGGTAGCTTCTACTCTCAGGTTTTTTCCTTTTAGGCATTCCTTTCCTTAGCCACTTATTCCCTTTAATTTCTTTGGGCTTTCTTCCCAGGTGAATTCCTTCAGACAAAATGTCTTAAGGATTTTTGCCTTAATCATTTTCTCATAGAAAATACTTCCAAAAGAATTCTTTTAGACTCTCTCACTTAGTCATTTTCTTGAAGGATTTACAACTTTGTCTGCTTTTGTTCACTACCCTCCGAAAGGGTACTTGGCCTTTGAAATGGTTCACCTGCTCCTTGCCTACCCTCTGTAAGGGCTATCTGACCTCTAAGGTTGGCTTTTGGAAAAGTTGCAAGGGTCCATTTTGGCTCTTACATGTCCTTTATAAGGGCACTTGTCCTTTGGGTTCTTAGAAGACCCCTTTGAACTTCCTGATTGAAAAAATAGCTAAGTGTTGAACCCATTTCTTTCCTACAGAGTCCATAGAAACCAACTTGCAGAGTCTGTAGAAATGAGTTCGTAGATCTGGGGGAGTCCATAAAAATGAGTCTATAGGTTTCTTCCTGTGAAGTCCATAGATTTAAGCCTATGGAGTCCATAGTTTTGAGCCTATAGAGTCTATGGATTAAAGCCTATAGAGCCCGTAGATGTTAAAAAAGCTTAAAGAATGGAGAATTTGAATGCACAAAACAATTTTTTGAAAAGGGAAGAGAGGATTTTGGTTTATAGGACCAAAATAGTTTAAATGGTGTCCCAAAAATAAATGACATTTTTCAGGGACAACACCTAGCAGTAATGACATGGGGAGTGGATCAATGTCATGGGAGAAGGGAGCCAAAATTTTGGGGATAATTTTCTCTCTCCATATTTAATATAGATTAGTAGAGAAGTAGGGTGAAGGATATGGGAAGTGAAAAGAGAAGTCATAGGGAGGATACATAGGGGTAGACATCGAGGGAAAGAAAATAAGTAAATGAAGAAAGGAAAGGAAAAAAATGTGTAGGTAAGTTATTAAATAGAAGGGGGTATGGTAGGAAAAATGATGGAGAGAACACAAATGGTAGAAGGGAGAAGAAGATGAAAAGTAGAATGCGATAAGAAGAAAAGAGAAACATAGGTAAGAAAAAGGTTGTGGAAGATAAAAACATAGGGTAAGGAATACAATGCATGGGATAAGGAGAGAAGGATGAGGAAGAGAGTAGGTGACATAGGTAAGAAAGTAAGGCATCAGGGAAGGAAAAAAAAGGGCCAGGAGTTACATACAGAGGGATGTGAAAGCAAGAAGGTAAAAAAAGAATGGAAGATGATGCATATGGGACATAAATGGAAGAAGGAAGAGAGGATAAACTACTTAGGGAAAGAATAGAACGTTGGCCAAGAATGGAAGGAAATATATAGGGAGAAGAGGATGTTTTAGGAAGAAAAGACATGGGAATATTCTTACTCATGACTTGGGTGCCTTTACCCTAGTAAGTCCACTCTGACTATATGTTGGTTATTTTCACTAGGGGTAATGAGGACTATCATAATTAAAATATATTTTTGGTAATGTTATATTACCTTTTAAATTTAAAAAGGAGATTTGATTGAACTATTGCGTTTCATATAGAATAATTTTGTTATACCTTTTAACCTGGTAAATGTATTATTATCGATGGACCATATAGTTTCCACTTGAATTGTTTATGCCACGACCTCTTATTGTAGACCCTATTTCTACATTTTAGATAGATGAATATTTGTGATTCACCAACCCCTACCTTATAACACCATACAACATGGATTGGTAGTATTGGGTGTTTTCATATTATCAATTATTTGAATCAAGTTGGTTTATTTTATGTGTGCCATGTTATGGCTATATAATGTGCCTGGATCTTCTCATTAATCCTTGCTTATCTATACAATGTTGTGCTCATTATATTGATCCCTATTCATGCTTTATGATTTGGTGCTAATCTATTTACTTACCATTTGGTTTGACTTGTGTGTGTACCCTAATGGGTAGCCATACCTTATTCTGTCCATACATGCAAAAGAATCCGGTTCATAAATAAATTGGAAAATGAGTTGGTTGGGTCTTAACTCCTTGAGGAATATTTTAATCATGATCATTATATATATTTATTCCCAATTTTCAAATATCTAATTAGGGTTTATTATTAAATGCTATGGGAAGAATGATTTTTCTATGTATTTAATTATCCCTCCCACAAGAAAAACTGTATTGGGTCATATTGCAGTTGTGGACATAGTTATGTGGGCATTACAGATTCCTTGGATGAAACACTTATTGGAATCCTTAGATTTTATGGTTACCCTACATATTGAATGATATTTTTAGTTATTTACTCATGTTTTTAAATACATTAGAATAGATAGGAATTCATATACTTTTATTGTTAATAAATGTGAGAACCATACTTGTGTGTGTGTGTGTGTGTGTGTGTGTGTGTGTGTGTGTGTGTGTGTGTGAGAGAGAGAGAGAGAGAGAGAGAGAGAGAGAGAGAGAGAGAGAGAGAGAGAGAGAGAGAGAGAGAGAGAGAGAGAGAGAGAGAGAGAGAGAGAGAGAGAGAGAGAGAGAGAGAGAGAGAGAGACATTGTCTAGACCTTCTTTTATATATCTAATCATTCAAACCCTCTTGAATAAGATTGAATGGATAGTTTACATGAGTATGATTTTAGGCAAAATATCCCCATGTGTTATTCTATTAGACTATTTTAGTTCTATTTTATGGTGGAATTTTTGTATACTTGGTGTATTATCAAATTGAGGTAAAAGGGAAACACACCATTAGTACCATTATCTTATATTGAGGGTTTTTTATTTTAATTAAAAATTATTAAATGGTTTGTATCCCCTTTTTACTCTTATAGATCTGATTTTAATATTTAGGGATTAAATGAGGTCATGAGACCTCATGATAATCCCATAAATCTCCTATATCAGTCATTGACATGTAAATAATTTCATTGTCTGAATGTTTATCAGGATCTATTAGTTATCACCATTATGAAACTTGTTGGACTTATTAATATTCAAAATGAGTGCATGGTCCAAGTGTTTATGATTGATTATTTTTTATTTTAGATCAATTATGTTTCAAAATTTATTATGGTTTGGATTGATTGTTAGAACCCATAATTGTTACCCTAAGATTATGGTATTGTTGATTTGCCTGAGTATCCTTCTTGGTTATTTTATTTGTGTTCCTATGACTTGATTGAATATGAATACTAAATTATATGTGATGTTTTCTATACTACCTTATGATTTCATGGTGTGTACCCTAGTGGGTGATCATGCCCTTTTGTTAGTGTATGTATTTTTATTGTGATGTCTTTTGGTTGGAATCCAACTTACTAAGAACTTCCTCCTTAACCCTATGAATAGAACCACCATATATCTAATTGTTGGGATGGTAAGGGTCACCAATGGTTGGGCTCAAAGGGCTGGTTGGGAGGGTTGTCCAGTTTAGTGATCTACTACTCCATGCATGGATGATCTTATTACCATATGAAGTAGGTTGGTAATGAATGATTTATGTTAATCATGAATTCTTTGATTAATTGATGATGTTTAATGATTATTTGACTTTAGACATAGTTAATATTTTACCATGATTTGATGTTGGATAATTATGTTGATATGCTAACCTATCCAAATGGGATGCAAGAAAAAGAATGAAAGTTTAAATAATAACAAGCCAAAATTGTACATTTTTAAAAGTAATTCATTACATATGTAAAGTTATTAAATGTTAATTAGTTTCTCTTCCTTTTTATAAAGTATTATGTTGGCATATCTAGTGCACTATTACTATTGATTTTATCATTTGATCTTATTAAGTTATTTATAATTGATCTTGTTATCATCTTAGAGTAACCTTTGGACTTAACCACCATAGTGTTGGTTTCTTGATTGAGGCATATAATATTGATCAGTTAGATAAGATAGTTCATGGATGTCATGAGTAGAGTTATTCAAATTTATGAATATGTTAAATGATAAATAAATCTACTGACTTTGTTAATAAATTAAATCAATGTAATAATTATCATAAATGTATTTCAATTGATCACTTAATTTGGCATTTAGACATACTTGAGTATGTTGGCTAGGATTACTAACAAGTGTGAAGCCTTAGTTGAATGATAACTATTGAGAGTTATTGAATTATTTCTTGGGATATATATGCTCATTACTTTTATTGTGCATTGGATTTTACTCATATGGAAATCATAAATTAAATCTTGTTCTCATACATGAGTTTATCCTTAGATTGTTAGTTAATTTCCAATGCTAATGTTATATTGGTGAATCATCTTGCTACTATCATTATGTAAAGTGTGGAAATTGATTTTATGCACTCTTTGGTATAGAATTTTTCCTTATGTAACCTTATAAAAATTCTAGATACCCTCTTCATTGAACCATCATGACTTTGTGGGCATGGATATTGTTTAGGAAAATCAACCCTATGTACTTGGTATTTGGGCATGCTTGAAAATGCATGATTGGATAAATGGCAACTTGAACCTTAGTTTGATTATTAGCTGATAAGTGTTATATGCTTGATTCCTTTGGATTTACATGTATGATTATGATCCATTTTCCTTTATATATATTAGATCTACTCCTATGTTAGCAAGAGTATATGGAGTTATGCCTTAGTTGGTTTCCAACTTGTGGATGGAGTATAGAAGACTATGTATGATTAAAATTGTTGTGGTATATGTGAACAAGTTTAGATGAGTAAGTTTATTCAAGTTCAATATTGAATTGCTAACTTGAAATTGAATAAAGTAATTGAAACTATTATAATAGGAATAGATGTATGCATGCTTACCTCATATTTGTTTTTATGAATAATCAAATTACTAAATCAATAAGAAAATATATTTATTGTGATGTTAGATTAAAATGGGATTACTTCATTTCTAACCCCTTGGTTGTAAGAATTATTCATGCTTAATAATCTCTTACCACATATATGGCTGGAAATGCTAATTTGAGTGTTAAAATGGAAAGGGTCTTTATGCCTAGCTTATCTAAAACAATCAATACTATGGATTATGTGTTGGTTACAATATTATTTTGGGGTTATTTTATCTCCAATTATCTATTATATTATATTGGATATTTTCCAATATAAAATCATTTATATCGATTCTATAAATGGCCATCACCATATCATTATCAGCTAGATGATGAGTTAGACTAGTTTGTACATTTGACCATTATCTTAGGTCATGACATTTATGATTTTTAATTTATTGGAACATCTTCATGCAAATTAATTTTTGATGTAAAATTATGAGTCCTAGCATAGTCATTTTGTACTTAAACTGATAGTGGGTTACTATATGTGTTTTGAATGTTGTATATTATGCCTAGTTGTCATTAGGGACATTGTTCTATCATTTTCCATGTCATGGTCTTGTTATGACCATTAATGACTTAGAGGGTTAATATTAACCTTTTTATTTGTGTAATTGAGAATGCTACACTAGTATCACTTTTTCTAGCAAGTGAGGTAATTAAGTTAGATAGTTGGTTTTAATGGGTTGGACCTATATGGTAGATAAGTTTTGTAAAACTACCTTTGTAAATTTTTTCAAAGCTTGGGCTTCATGAAAAGTTTTATAACAAAGATATATTACATTTAATAAAGTTTTATTGTAAAATCAATAAAATGTAGTTTTTATATGATTTTAAATACCCTCTATATGAATTTAATTAGCCAAAAATATCCAAAAATTAGTTTGTACAATATACTTTCTAATTAACCCTACTTTTTATTACTTTGTATGGTACCATCATGCAACTATACAGTTCAAATATGTAGTCATAATGTCTCATGTTTTTAAAATATATTATGTGTCTTTCAATTTGATACTGATAAAATTTAAACTATATAAAAAGCTATTTGTATAGATTTCAACTCTTCTTTGTATAGTTTTATGGCACTTTGAACATGAAAAAATTCTACAATAGTAGTGGTATGGCACTAGAAACAAATATGGTGTAGCAACAATAATAGTTATATGCTTTAATTTTTCATTTCATAAGTTAAGTATACCCTAAAATAAAGAACACATAGTTTTGACCTAAGAAAATCATGGATGTGTGTGTGTAACTTCTTTTGTACAATAAATTGAAAATCTAGTGCAATTTTTTACATTCAAATATTTATTTTTTATTTTACAAATTAGATAAACAAGGTTTAATTATAATATTCTCTCTCCATATTATCGAAAATGTTTATAGATTTATTGGTCAATATTGTTTTTAAGTCACTCTCCAAATAGAGCTCAAGAGTTCAAACCTCTAAATTACATTTTTTATCCAATTTAATTTTTGTCATAATTTGATTACATTTGACATTAAGTACCTTGTATTGCAATGCCTTTTTTTGACAAGTCATGGTTTTATCTAAAGCTGCTAAAGTGACTAATCAATTTATATGTTTTTGGATGTACTAGACACAACATAATGATTTATTTTGGGTTTTGAGGATTAGTATTATAATTTTTACATCTAAATGTATTGAAACTTATGTATAAAGGTGTATTTTCCATATAACCTAATACCTTCAAAATGACAAGTTTCATAATGTCACCTCATGCTTGTGACATTGAAGATAACAACATATTTTATAGGTCCATTAAGATCCTTATGTTTGACAAAGTATAAGTGTCATAGTGGAGGTTGGATTTTTTTTTGGAGGACTGAGGTCTATTCCCCTTCTCCAGTTAGTTATTCACTTAGAGTTATGGTCAAATCCTTGAATAACATTTTTTATATTGATATATGATTATTTCAATTTCTACTTTTGTTTTATTCACTCCATTTATATTCATGGTGAGGATTAGGCTAAGTAGTCTTTATTTATTTTTTATGAAAGGGATGCTCACCTCTTACCTAATAGGGATAAGATATTGTATGGTCTTATATCAATCATCAATGATTATATGAGTTGATAGGGGTTGATTTAACCTTCAATGTTGAGAAAAGGTCATCAATTTTTGTTGGATATTAAGATGTGTGATGCATAGTACTGCATAGCCAATTGTATGAGTTTTTATATGAGACCTTATTAGATAAATGTGGTTATATATACTTTGACCTCATTTTATTAAACTAAGGTATGATGATCATGTTATGTGAGACATTATTTGGATCGATGTGGTTTAACAAGTTTTGAATATGTTATACTACAATATAGTACAATGATCATAAGAGATGAGTAGGCCTTGATTGTGTTCATTAAATGCAAAAACTCAAAAGGTGGGATTTTGTATGGAGTGATATCAGCTTTGATCAGTATTAGGATGCACAATGTGCTAGTTTTAGGTATGTCAGATACTTTTAATGACTTCATAGTCATAGTTTTAAATAATATTATATACCCTTGTTAGATCAAGGGGTTCATTGGGTCATTTTATATAAATCCTTTCAATTTGATATTATTACTTTTAATAATTTATTTACTTAGATTTAATGGGTTAGACCTATGGGGTAATTAAGTCCTATAAAACTAATTTTGTAAAAAAAATTGAATCTTGGGATTCATGAAAAGTTTTTTAATGGAGATATATCAAATTTCATAAAGTTTTGTTGTAAATATAATAAAATTTAGTTTTTTTACTTATACCTATACAATTTATTATCCCACCATCATTAATTATAGGGTATATGAAAAATCATTGGCCAACATAAGGTAGTACTTCACAAGCATGTGATATTAGAGCACTCAAACACCATTAGTTCCTCAACCTACTAGATTTACTCCTTAAAAATTGAAGATAAAATGAAAAGGGTTATGTTTTAAGTGTGGAAAAAATTATGGACATAATAATTAATGTGATAGAAAAATTATTCTATATGTAGGTGATAATCAAGATGAATATGATGAAGAATTAGAATAAAATAGTGCTGATGATCCAGACGAGGAGACAATAGATACCTAAAAAACTAGTTATTTAGATGTATTTTCATGTATTAACACTCCATAAAACCAATAGGCAGTTAGTTTCCAAAAAAATGAAGGTGATAATGTTAATGGATTTGATATGTACCCATAATTCCATAAAAAATGAGCTAGTTGACTTCTTAAATATTTTTGTATATCTAGATCTAAAATTTCAAGTCATGATTTCAAATAATGATTAAATAAGTTGTATGGGAATATTCATAGTATCATAATCACCATGGGAGACTACCTAATATATCAGGACTATTTTAGAAAATATAGACTTATCAATAGTCCAAATTTTTGAAAACTATGAGAGATAAAATGGATTGTATCAATATTTAGTTAGACTTATTTCAAATAAATCACATCTATCTAATGTATTTGTATTAAGTCCACATTATTCAAAATAATCAGAAATAATTAGTAATCTATTTTTTGAAAAAAATATCAAAAATAAATAGGGTTTTACAATATACTTTTCAAGAATTAGTTAGACTTATTAAAAATAAATCACATCTATCTAATGTATTTATAATAAGTCCAAATTGTTTAAAATAACTATAAATAATGAGTCACCAAAATTTTGAGAAATATCAAAGAAAAAATTAGATTGTATCAAGATTTAATTAGACTTATTAAAACTAAATCACATCTATCTAATGTATTTTGAATAAGTCCAAATTATTTACAAAAATAAAAATTTTAAGTAGTCCACTTTTTGAAAAATATCAAAAATAAATTAGACATTATCAAGAATTAGTTAGAATTATTATAAATAAATCATGTCTATCTAATGTATTTGTAATAAGTCTAAATTATTTAAAATGATAAAAAATAATTAATTGTCCACTTTTTGGGAACTATCAAAATTAAATTAAGTTTTATCTATAATTCATTGGACTTACCAAGAATTATATAGACATATTACAAATAAATCACGTCTATTTAAGTGTGCAAAATACTCACATCATGCCATTAGAATACATGTGGCCTTTCTATCTTCAATCAAATTTTTACAGATGTTCAAATTGGTTCACATATTATGCATTGATATAATAATCCTATATGTTTTATTTAATAAAGAAAATTCATACATCAATCAGACCAATCAAAGTGAAAATAGACATTTAATGTAATCATGTTTTGATCTCCAATTTTGATTAACTAGTATGATTACATCATCTACAGACTCCTTGTGCCATATGTCGATATGTGTTTAGGCCACCTAGGATGATTGAGATACCACATGTCATAATTTTATTATATTTTGAACTATTTATTTTATCTTCAAGTGATATCCATATGAATGTCAAAATTATATATCACACAGGCCACATGTCGATCACTCAAAAACATGGTAGTTCACCCATGTTGACTTTGGTCTTCATGATAGAGTTCCTAATATTTTTCAAGTGGTATGATCATGGGTTATCAATTCATTCATCGCCTCTTAGATGTTTTTATATTCTCTCACATAGTTGAGTTAATGAAATTATGACATGTGTTATAGTCTTGATCACTCATGATGATCAAGAATTTTATTTTGACTGTTCATCCTTATTTAAAGTTGAGTCATTGAGATTATGCCACATGGTATGATCTTGGATACTAGTGGTACTTAGGAATTTTAATTTGAATTTTCATCCTTTTATTCAATTGAGTCTTTGATATTGTGTCATGTGGAATGTTTTGGGGCACTTTGGATTTTGTACTTTGAGTTTACAATAGGTAAGATTTATGAGTGCCAAGTTGTATAAGATTATTTTATGAGACTTGAAAAGTTTAATTTTAAAAACCAAAAAAAGAAGACCATTTGCTGATATTCAAATGTTTAATAAAAAAAATTGTTGATGCACAAATGGAAAACGGAAAGAATTTTTCACAAAATTTTAACTATGAAGTGGAAAAACTTGGGACACAAATGACAAAGTGAAATTCATAAAACATAAATTCCAAAGTGGGACACTCCAAGGTATAAAACTTGAAGAACATTTTGAAAACACAGGAATACCAAAGTGTATTTTAAAATGCAAAAAATTTGATGAGTAAATATTGATGTGCAAATTATGAAGACCATTTTCTGAAAACCCTTTTATGGTTCGTGAAATTTAAACATAATATTTTGAATAAACAAAATCTGAAGACTATTTTGAAATACTCAAATTTTTAATTGAATGTTATAATTCACAAATTACAGAGACCTTTTGTTGATGCATAGTTAATGAAGACTAAATTATTCTAGTAGAAAATATAAAATATAAATGTTGTATTATTTGTTTTAAGATCCAAAATCTGAAGACCTAACTTGGAATAGACAAAATGTGAATTTCCAATTGAAAAAATATCTAAAAATAAATTAAAAAAAAAAAAGTTATATCCTAATTGAATCCCATAGAATATTTTACATGTCCAATTAACATTTTATATGCCAAAAATATGCACTAAATTTTGAAAATACAATTCATACTTCTCAATCCAAAATTAAGGAAATGTCATTTCAAATTGCCATTGTCATGATAGAAATCAATAGATCCCAATCCTTTATGACCTCTAATTTTTATTTGGTTTCTAACTATATATGATACTATCTATAGGAATTGAGGTTTTAGAGGTGTTAGTTGGGTTTGGCTTCCATTTCTTTTCCAACAACCTTAATAAATTTCAGATTCTTCTACATCTTTTTTCCTTGAATGAATTGGGATGAACCAACCTATTTTGACACTTTTTTTATATCTCTATTTATTTGTAGTATCTCAATATTAAATTCATCTCTAAAAACACACATTTTGTAGTTCACTCATGTAGATTCATCAGGTCAGACAAATAACATATCTTATTTTTACACATCTTACGTTGTATGAAATGATTTTTTTTATCATTTGCTTCTTGGACCAACATATGTATATGTAGATGTAACTCCAAAACCAAGGTCCCTATCATGAACAATTTTGTGCAAATTTATATGTAGGGTCATTTCATGGTGAGTTATAATCCAAAAATATCTTGTATATTCAAATTCATAAGGTACCATGTATTATTTCATAGTGTCATGTATATTTTGTAAGTAATAGGCTAGATCCTTTCACTTACTATATCCATTCAAACCAAATTCATTTAATTTATTTACATACTTAATCAAGTTATCTTTAATTTATTTTTCACTCTTTTTTATACTTCTATTTGAGACTTTTTCAAAAATATTGTGACATTTATATATTTTGGAACATTTGGGATCACCATTTTATTTTTTTCCCCATAATTTAATCAAGGGGAATCAATTTCTATCTCCTATAGATTTTTTAAAACACATAATGGATCGACCTTACTCCATGCATAAAAAAAATAATAACCTTTTGTCAAGCATAATATTTCATTTCCCCCTTTATCTAGTAACTATTAACAAAGTCTTTGAAATATATTACCTCTCCAATCAAATATGGCATGAAGTTTCTTTTATTTTCAAATGTCCTATAACTTTCCATTATCTCTACCACACTCTATACATATTTCATCTTTATAAATTTATAAGGTTTCCAAATGTGTTATCAATGTCCTCATGGGTAGGTCCTATAGGGAGATATCCACCCTTCACATTGAGGAAAATACCTTTGTACATAAGGAGAGATAAATATTACAACATAGAACTATACAAAAAAACTTGATTTTGTGAATTTTTTAATGTAATAGAGTTACATTTAGTTCTATATAAGGTTTGACATTTTTTAATATAATAATAGATGGAAGGAAATACTTGTTCTTATTATCCCCATAATAGTTGTCTAGTTGAAAGTATAGCCTAGAAGGATGTTTTTTAAAGGAACCAATTAGTTATGCTTGTTCTATGTATTTATTACTTTCAAAGAAGTTGTTACTAAAAAAGAAGTGCATCATATAATGGATATTTTGAAGATATAAGTTTATATAGTAAAGATCCATAAGTATCTAGTATTTTTTTTTCCATATCCTTAAAATGCTTTTTAATTGAGGTGATACTAAAGTTAGACTCCCCAATAACATACATTAAAATAAAATATCCATATCCACCTGCACCATGACCATGTGTGATAATCCTTGCCATTGATAACTCTACTATTTTATTGATAACTACTTTAATTTTTTTCATATTCCTTGGAATAAATGTTATTTACATTATACCTTATCATGAATGACACTAAAGTATTATTTAGTGTATTTATTTGACATTCATTTATGTGTGTAATGTATTTATCTTATATAAATTCTATGATTTAAGTGCATCACAAATTCTTGAACTATACAATCTTCCCAATATCTAGATAGGGACCTAGAGCATTTTTGTTGAGTCAACAAGATACGTGATTTACGCCTAGTAAATTCATCAGACTTGGTAATGGTCACATCATAAAAATTAGTTCTCCACATGTTATTGAATTTTGGCTTGAAAATTTATGAATATTCCACATCTGCTAGTTTTGCATTGATGGGGTGCCTCATATGAAAGATGCTATAAGATGTCAATAATTATCTCATGTAGTATCTATATCTACTGGACATGTAAGTCTTGGAGATAAATCTAAAAAATCATCTACCAGTTGGTCTAACAAGTCTTTAGATGTTATTGTCTTCTTTTGTGGCTTTTATCAAAACCTTCCTACATGGAATGCATTTTGTTCCCCATTTTTGTGACAATTTTTAGTGTCATAAAAGCTACTTCTCTTCAATCCATATATTTTAAGCCAAATTTTTTAATAGATCTCAGTACCCTAAAAATCAATGGTAGTTTTGTTTTTATTTTTCTTAAATAAACTAGTAAATAGGGCATCTAATACATATTACCCTCCTATCTATTATGTTAGAATCAAGCAAATTTATCCTTGTAGATTTTATCATCTCAAATGAAAATCCTAATATAAAACATTTTTTGGTACAACATTTATCTACACACACTTTTGTAATCTCACTATCTATGCTTTCATCAAACTCCACTTGGCTGACTAAAGTGTTTGGCTATGGTAATTTTCATCCTAAGTAGTTATATGCACAAGTTACTTTTTTAGGATGTCTTTAGTATCCACTAATTCCCAAAAATTTATAATTTATTTCTCCTTTGGTGTCATGTATGTTAAATGCATTTGTCTACATTCAATGTCCACTATCTTGTTGGAAGGCCATCTAATGATAGATGTTTTAGTTACCTCTATAATTCAAGTCTCATAATGTTGTGGAACATGCCTTATATAAATTACCAATTCATTTTCCACCTTTGGGGTAGTATTTCAACCAAAAATATCCCCCAATTGTATAAATTCAACATAACCAAAAGCAAAATTTTCAACATTTTCAAGAGTTATACATATGTTCAACAAATGTACCCTTTCCCTAATAAACTAATTTTTGAAGCTTTGAAATGTGACATGATCATTGATATGTCAAACTAATGAATATAAGAAAGGGATTTTTTATTGGAATGGTTGTATATGTATAACTAAACAAAATTATTGTGTCCTTCTTCCATGTCATCCTATGTAAAAAAAATTATTTGTGACATGTTGCATCATTTTTGTGCTCCATATAGTAAAAATATGAACTACATCCCCAAAATTATCCACAAAATCTCTAAAAAATAGAAGAGGTAAAGTCAAATAAAAATATTTTGTCACATTAACACTTACATATTCAATAGGTATTTTGTCATTGTCGCATGTGTAAGTGATATTTATGGATTCCAAAGTGTTAGCATCTAGACCTAGAACTTTGTGTATTCTTCCTTAAAAAATGACCTTACCATTATTTATTAGAGAAACATAGAGTCCACATTTGATAGTCATTGATGTATGATTTTTCATCCTATACATTTACAAAGACAAGAGAAGGTTTGCTAATTTAGGTATTTATAAAATCAGTCCAATTGATACCTATATGTAGGAGATAAATCTTTATTTATACCATGACACAAACATAGAGATATGTTAAAACCTAATAATCCTAAAAAGGTAATTTTTAACACTTTTTTTTACTATCACTATTTATATCAATCTCAAAAAATAATTGTTTCTAATATCATATACTACATACTCCAATCCTAGTTTCATCTTAATTTCCAAGTCTCGCCTAAGAGATACCATTCAAACATGCATAAGAGTGGAATAACTGAGTAGAGAAAGATAGTTAATTATATCAAAATTAAGCCATGTATTTTAATACTATATAAAATGATATTTAAAAATAGGTGTTTTGACCAAAACCATGGAAAATCATTAATTACTTATATTTTTCAGACCCTATATGTGATTTAAACCTTTGTAGTGAAGTCAAGAGTTTGAATTTATCTCCTAGGAGATACCTTTCAAACATCCATAAGGGTACCCTTGAAGGTATTACAAGGCCCTTGAAGGTATGTTTGAAGTTATTACTTGGTAATACCTTGAAGGTCCTTGTAATATGTTCAAATATACCCTTATGTATGTTTGAAAGGTATCTTCTAGGAGACACCTTAAAGGTACCTATAAATTCAATATAATTCCCTTAAAGGTATATATTTGAAGGCACTATTAGGTAATACCTTGAAGGGCCTTGTAATAACTTCAAGGTACCTTCAAGGTATCTCTTAGGAGATACCTGTTAGACCCCTAAATGCCCCTTTTAAGAGCATCTCTTTAAAGGCACTATTAGTTTATATCTATTATTATCAAGAGCATCAAATATGTTTCATGTTTGAAAGGTATATCTTAGGATATAACTTCAAGGTACTAGTATACCCAACATCCCCCACTCTCAAATTTATTTCTTATAGGGACCCATTACACCCTAAAGAGAAATTAGTTTTGGTGTGGGAGTCGTTATTTACATTTGAATACATGATTAACAAGACAAGGCCTATGAAGTTATCATTTATTTAGTAATAATATTTTGTTAATATGTGATTCTCTAAGATTTAATATAATTAACATTTTTTGGTTATCTTAGTATTCAATAATTTACTTTTAGGCTAACCTATTAATGGTTGTAAAAGGGCTTATGTGTACGTAGGTTTTGGAAGATGCACAGGATAAGACTCCCCAATCAATCTTCAACATTTTGATTTTTTTGAACTTCTATGTAACTTCTTAATTATATGTTTTAATTATTTTGAGATAACCAATTAACTAGTTTTAGAGTGTTTTTGTTGCCTCATAGGTTGATCTTTACTTGGATTTTTTTCTCCATTTTTCCTATATACTTTTTGGGTCATCTAACTCTACTATGTGGTGTCTACCCACTTTCCAAAAACCATTTGAATGCTTATAAAATCCTAAAAGACTCTCAAGTGCATGGATCATTAGGATTTAGTGACATTTTTAGATCTCATTCACCTAGATATTGATAAGGTTAAAACTAATTTGTATGAAATTTTTAGGAAAACAAAGTAGTGATATCCATCCATGTGTCACAATCCCATTGTCCTTTTACTATCAAAACATTTTGAGAAGTATTAAAATATTCCATGGTATAAAGGTGTACAATGATCCCTAATTAATGAATCACCTATGTTATGCCACATATTATCATCCATGTAGTCTAGGGCAATAAAGCAAAGGATAAAAATAAAAGGCCCTAGAAAATGTAGAGTCATGAAATTTCACCACCTATCTTCAAAATGACACATTGGTTGAGTAATACTTGTATGAAACTCTCAAATGAATCCAATCACATGAGCAATTTCAATTAATGATGAAAAATTATTGTATGCATATGAAAAAAAAATATGCATGGTAGCGGGGCTCATATAAGGCAACACTTCATTGGCTAGATTCAAATTAATAATTAAAAAAAGAGAGAAAAGGCAAATGGCCATTACAATCAAAAAGTAAATAAAATCAAATCAATAGGGTTTATGAATCTAAAATTTAATAGAGGCAATCCTCTAGGTTAATTATAATTAAACTATCATTGAGTTAGATATTGCTAAGTAAGTTTGAGCTCTATCACAACCAAGCTGATTTTTTTACAATTTTAAAGAATCAAAACTTAAGTTTAAAAAAATGGCCTCTAATTCACATATTCAATATCCTCCTTCAATTTACCCCATTATAAGGTCAAGGCTATACACTGATACAAGGTTTGACCAGGTTTCCATCAATAATGACTTCAAACACTATTTTACTATATGGGAAGAACTCGAAGAAGTATAAATATGTGGTTCCACAAAGTAATTTTATACCTTAATGAAAAATATAGATATAACTTGGTGGTAATAAATACCATGGGTATACATGATGCAGTAGAAAAACATAGGGTAATGTACTGCATTGACATAGTTTTTGATCTATTTATAAAAGGCCAATTTTTTGGAAAGTGTTTGCACTTCTAGTGCATACACCAATAGATTATGTTAGTGGAAATGTTTTTGATAATTACTATAGACTCCTTTCACATTAAATATGTTACAATCACAACTTATTAAACTAGTGTATGTATTCAAATAATGTAACTATTAATTTACAAGAGTGGGTAAGTGACCCAACCACCTTCATAGTTATGGGAGCCATCAATACTATTTTAATTATTGATTTTAGTATTGGAATCAATATTTTCATGGCCTTGTTGAATATAATTTATGTCATCCAATTTATAACCTATGTTAATAAGGTTTATATACCCCTTTTAAACACCATACTCACCTCTAATAAGATAATTGTCATAGGAGAAATCATTAATGCTAACTTGATTCATCAAGTGAGTATTTCATACAATAAGATGGATGGTAAATTTTATTTGATGTCTTATCTGGTGGATGTAATAACTGGGATGGTCCACTCATTCTTAAAAGAACCCTAGGAACCATCTTTTAAGTATCCCAAAAATATAATTTTGATGAATTCAACACTCTTCACATCTATAGGTTTAGGAAAAATATGACCAAGATGGCAAAGACATTCTACCCTATGGTTTACCAAATCATTTATAGCAAGGATATGCCTAGAGTGTTTGATCATACCATAATAACTATTGATAATATTGGTAATATATGGACTTACCTATATTGTAAAATGATTAGGATAGAAGTCAATATATCCCTTCCCATGTATTTTTCTCAATTGGTCCTAGAAAATATGGAAGAGAAATAGATTTTAGCTCTATTGGTTGATTTCATGGATGTCACCTCAAGGACCGATAAATAAGGGGCAGTATACCTAAATCCCCTCAACATTGGTCAAATCTAATACTCTATATGGGAAAATTTTCAAATAGTGGATATAACAAGAACTTATGACCTCAAATGGTAACCATACATACCATGGGATCTAAATAAAATGGTTAGGAACCACCTGGATAGAGTTGGGTAGGGTAAATATTCACTATGTCCATGTTTCATATCCACATGATATAGTATTCATAGATACATTGAAGGAAATAGATTTACATAAGAGGATAAATAAATAGAATATGCCTCTAGTGGTGGCCATTCATAGACAATATAACTTGGAGACCACCAAATAAGATGCCATGAAAATTGAAAAGGAACATTAGGTGTATAAACCTACTCTATGACCCCTCTCACAGGATAAGATAAAAGAATATGTTGGTACATCTAGGAAACCACATGTGGAGGAGAGGAAAATATCTATCTAAACCCTTATTAAATAGCCTATCCTAGTAGTTACAATTGTCATAACTACTATATTTTACAATACTCCTTAGTTGGGTGCTACTTCATAAAGATCCTCAAGTATGACTCAAGTAAGTGAACCATTTTCCATGTTTCCCTTTCCTCCACTTACTATGCCATAAGGATTAATCATTCCATATTTCTTTTCCTTTATTAATAGTTTGATTCCACATTCATCCCTAGTTGAAACTATTTTTCTTCTACCTTCATCCCCCAATTCACCCCACACAACCACTGGTAATCTCACTTCTTAACCTCTTCCATATCAATCTCCTTATCCTATTGCCACCATATCCCATATCTCTCTTTAATAATAAATCATGTAGGTAGCCTCTAAAGGAAAAATATAAGAATGGTTAAGCATTGGGAAAGGTTTTAAATAAGTATAACCTATGTAATTATTGGATAATGATGAAGAAAGTAGGAAGTTCATAAAAAGAGAATGGTCTACTAAAGAATAATGGGAAGATAAAACTAAACCATCCTTGTTAGAAATTATCAATGAGGCCACTAAAAGTGACCTAGATGATGATTGGTTATTTTATGTAGAAAAATTAGGCCAATATTATAGAGGCCATAACTTTTGACTTGTAGCTTTTTTTAAGCTCTTTCATGTGCTAAAATGACTATAATCACATAAAAATACCATTTGTACAACTTGAGCACGACTTGTGACTTTAAAACTATAGGTGATTATTGATTGCTTGAACAACCCACTAGGCATGTTTTCACTACTTCCGAGTCACTTGAATCCTTCATAAATCAGTCCTATATCATTGGACCCTACGGTGTCCACTTTTTAGTGCTATTTTCCAAGTCACTTTTAGCCTCAAATGGTTAGATTTCCTTAAATCTTTATCTTTTTCCCTATCAACCTAAAATGAAGGCATCTAACCTAGGATAATTAGTTTCCATATAAAATACTATTCAAGGGTTATTTAGAAGGGTTAGCAATCATTCTAAAGGAATGAGCTATAAATACACTAAGCACACTCAAGAAAATTTTCCTATTCTCTACATAAAACTAACCACCACTATTTCTAGCCTATTCAAGCTCCCATACAAGCCATGATTCATCGCAAGCTTTCCAAAATTCATATAGTAATTGAATTGCATACATAGGATTACACAATACACATTCACTTTGGAACAAATACATTGGCCTTTATCCCTCTTCAAATTATTGGTATGTAGGTATCATGTCCACACATGGGGTATGATCATATATTTAGTGCGTAATATACACTAACCCTTTTTCTAGTTGATTCAAGACCTCTTGTCAAGACTAAGGATGAAATAAGAAACTAGAGGGTAGAATAAATTCCACATAGGCTTCATGGATGATAAGGACCTAATATTTTAGGCACAGATCCTCTCGAAGTATCAAAATAGAACCCAAAAATCTCAAAAGAATTAGATCAGAGGGACTATAGTGCCAAAGATAAGACTATTATGTTGGACCTCCAAGTGTATATTTTTTAGTGCTACTATATAAGAAAAAAATATACTTTTGGGTCCTATTTTTGATATTCTACCCAATTAACTTAGTAATTTGCAGTTTTAAAATCCTCCATCTCAGTCTAGAAATTAGCTAAGTCCACTCTCTATCCCCTTGTTTACTAATTTTAGAAATAACTTAAGTACTTCCAAATTTATTAAACAAATAGGTTAATTAAGGCATAATATATTCACATATATTATATATTAATCTAGACCACTTTAATAATTACAAAATTAAACCCTTAGTTTCCCAAAAATTGTAAAACATTTGGTGAACCCAGCTTACTTTGAATCTTCACACAAAAACCCTAAAAACCCTAGGGCTATTTATTTCTAAATTTTTTCAATATTTTTATGATTTTTAGAGAATTTAAAAATTAGTAAACTACAAATTTAAGTGAAATATTTTTAATAATTCACTAAATCCTTAGTTTCCACATATTAGGTCCTTTTTGCATGAAACCACTTCCAAACCACTAGGAAAAATATTCTGCTAATTTTAAAAATATTTTAAGATTTTTCTTAATATATTTCAAGTAAAATATAATAATTCTCAATAAAATTTTCAAATTATTGCATTAATTTTGAAAAATAAATCATTTCAAACCCTAGTTACATCACTTAATTTCCAGTAATTTTCTAGAATATTCCTCTTATTTTTTGCAAATTTTGATTAAATAACAAATCATAAAATCATTTTCAAATTCAAAACTTCATAGTATTGTGAAAATAATATTCATAAAAAATCCCTAGGTCCATACACTAGGTCCTATTATAGTTTGAGGTATCACCTTACATACATAGCCAAATTGCAAAAATAATTCTTATTTCCAAATTTTTCTTACATTTCTTGCAAATATCAAGGAAACTATAATAGCCCCTATCATGTACATGAATGTTGACATTTATCACGTGTTAGTACAAAGTTTCCTTCTTTGCTTTGCATGTTTTATTTTTATAGTATGGAATGATATCAAAAAACTATTGTTACATATGTTGAGACACTTCTTGCCCCATCTCCCATGGAACCTGTCTTCCATAGTGACTATTGTTACATGGTTGATTTCACCATCCCACAACCCATCACAATATATCCTAGCTAACACCCTTCATCCCTCCACCTCCCCACCCTATCAATTATCTATTCTCTCCTCTTATACACACTACTAATCCTATATGGATAGTGGATAATGTAGTTAGATATATTACTCAACCTACCATTATCCCACTTCCCAACCCTATCAATTATCTACACTCTCCTCTCACACACACTACTAATCCTATATGGAAAATGGATAATTTGGTTAGAGCTATTACTTGACATGACATTATCCCTCCCCCACCCACCAAGGAAGCCCATAATCCACCTATTCCATCCCATCCCTAACTCAGTCCTATTACACAACTAGATGCAACCAAGGTATATGATATTATGGATTAGTTGTGCAATACTCTTTAAAAAAATTTCAATGTTAGAATTGATCCAAAAATTTAATGTGTTTAAAGATATTCTTTATCAAAAAATCACTTAGACTTCCATCCTAGCTAACTCTGAGCTTGCTTATTTTACATCCATGCTTAGCACACTAAAAACTATCAAAGATTCCATTTATTTTGATAAAGAGGACACACCATCCCAAATAGTTATTGATCAAAATTTACGACTATTCATACATATTCAAATTAAAACTAGTATAGTAAAGAGAGTTTTAGTTGATAGTGGTGAAAGAATAAATATATGCAATATCACATTCTTACAGTCTATAAATGTAAATACGGCATCCATGAAAAAATCATATAAGGCCATTGAAGGGTTTGATGATATACCATGAAAAACATTGGGCACCATTGCATTAAATCTCATAGTAGGGCCAAAAAGCCTTACTACCCAATTTTAGGTTATGCGTGGTCCTCTCCATTGTAATATTTTACTTGGATGACCATGGATACACATTAAGCAAGCCATTCCTTCTACTCTACATTGATGTGTCAAGTTCATTCATGATGGATATCTCTACACATGTCCAACAGATAATCAACCATTTAGATACTACTAAGTTACATAGTCATCTTTGACTATTTCACTAAATGGGACAAATTTTCTTACTATGTAGTCACCACCTCATCATATTCCTCTGGATAAAATACATACATATGAGGTGGGAGAAACCAACACATATGTTTTACAAACTCAAGCTTCTCAACAATTATAACAACTCTAATCACTTCAGTAGTCAGTAAAAACACTTATTACACGTATGCCATCACCAAAAATAATTATAATAGTGCTAGTTACTCCCATGAATATAGCCCCTTTGACTAATATAGATACTTTCCCAATATCATCACCATCTCCTACTATAGTTACTAAGACTTATATATCATAGTTACCCCTTATGGTAAATTCAAAGTTATCTTACATGTACAATGCTGATAAAAATTCCTAAGCTACCTTAGACAATGATGATAGAACACCCATACTCATAGATGATTATTTATGTGGATTAAAATTTACACCAGCTAGCCCAAGAGAATATCCAGATGATTCTATATCACTTTATTAATATTCACAATTAACATGGTCACTTCTATAATGAAAAGGATAGTTATTGAGATCCAGGTAGGCAGTACACATCATCGACCATAGATTTTACTATATATGTTATTTGATCATTAATTAATCTAGTTTCTTATAGTATGATAGATCTATTAGTAGATTATCAAAAAAGAAAGGTAAGCCATTTTGCCTTTTTCATAAGATCACCAACCATGATACCAACTCATGTACATCTATAAAATAATGATTGGATAAAATATAAAATTGAGGAATTATTCAAATCATAGCTCCAATAGTAAGACCAACACCACTTATGATGAAATCGCTCACAAACAAGGCTAAATGACCAAGAATAATAGTACCATCTCCACCACTAGATAAACATTCAGTGCATCTTTAAGTTGATGACAATATGAACACAACATTTCTAGCATATGATGAAAACAAATGATGATGATCTTGATGCATTTGATGATGGCCATAATCTATTCCTCCATTTTTATTCGTAATAACCTCCATCTTGGGATCCTTTCCCACCCCTATCCTAGTATATATTATATTATGATGTTATGTATGTACATACTTTCCTTTCTCACATTGCTTGTATATAGTCCTCTTTTACTTGATTGTACATAACTTATTTAAAATATACAAAAACAATACAAACTTTAAAAAAAATACAAAAATATGTCAATTGTATGCATCATCTATGTTCTTACATTACTAAAACATTGTGCTAGACTTACATTACACTATTCTATGCTACTTTTTTGTCAATTTATCTATATTACTAGGATTCACTTGATCTTTTTTTAAGTGTGTGAAGTGCATATAGTTCCTTTATTACTCTACTCGACCCATTACGGGGACATATTAAGTCTACATTCCAAATAAATATCAATATATATGCCCACTGGGGGCACACTCTACATGACTACACCATCCACGTTATGTCATTTTTACACTACACACTTTAGACATTTTGTTGTAGTATATTCTTTAACTGCTTATATAGATATTACATCAACATCCATTGAAATTTATCACACTTATATATTTCATAGAATTTACATTAGTCTTGTATTAAATATCTTATATACTCTTGCTTCTGACTTTTTTATAGTTAGATGCATGTTTACTTCTTCTAGTACTTTACATGGTTATACTCTTTGGTTTGATTAGATAGATGTGTTTGCATTTTATAGTTCCTATTTTCTTCCTATTTTTGTTTTAAGACATTTGAAAAATGTCCTCTACTCCTGTATATATGTGTGTGCCTTTGGACATTTGCCAATGTCCTTTATGTGTGCCTTTCTATGTGTTTTTTTCCCATATGACAATCTTTGCTTGTTCCTTTTATGTGTATAAGTGGCATTTGAGCATTCCTTATATGCCTTGCATGCTTATTTTACCCCTTGGCAACCCTTGTATATTTCTTTTTTCTTACTTTCTATGTTTTTTTGCTTGATCATTTCTCTTTGTGTGCAATGTCATGATTCCAATCATGCATTTACCTTACTTCTTAGATACCATGATGGACATTATGCTCCATACCTCCATGATACTAACAACTAAAAACTAACATCTCACATTCCATCTTTCTCTTATACACATGCTATTACATTGTTATATATGTCTAGGCATACCCATGTAGATCTAATAATCTCTCTTTACAACTTTTGTTATATCATGAGATCATGAATATCAAATGTTTTCATAGCTTAACACACTTACAAGGATTCTTATTCTGAGTGATGTCATTGTAGCATATTCATTCATACCCTTAGAGAGGGGGAAATAAATAGGGGTTTTGTCATAGAGATTAGATCTTTTATTAGTTGAAAAATGCAATTTCAAACTAGTTCAATCTAGATTATAGAATTCAGTACATACATGCCATATTAGGTAGATAGTAGAGAACATATCCCAATTTTTAGTTTTGGATCTAGATAATAGTGCCAAAAATGGGATTATAGTGTTAGACCCCAGAGTGTCTATTTTCTAGTGCTAGTGTCCAAATAGTAGAATTTCTAGTTTTTTTCCAAAATCAGGGAGAGAGGTGAGTTTAATCATAGTTTTTCCATAATAGTACAATCTAGAATCTAGTAGATTTTATCACTTTTATACTCAAAGAATCTAGATACAATGGGCATCATACATGGCATGAAGGTTTTCGCTTATAGTTTAGACATGATAGTTGATACAACTTTTAGTTCATAATCTATGCCAAACACCAATCATTGGGGATAATGTGCATGACACATGGGCCTTCTCTTTTTTGAGTTTAGTATATTTTCTTGTGTGTTCCTATTAGTTACATGCCTTACTCCATCTGTGGTGGTTGGAATCACTTTTAAGTAAAATTTCATCAAATTTTACTTCCTATGTATCCAAGTTCTTGAGTTGATTCTAGTTTTGGAGGCTCTTTTTATACAAGATCTAATATCGATCTTTCAAATTGGCCAACATTAGTCTATATTCCAAATACATTTGGCTATCCGTGCCAACATTATTAGATTATATAACATTCATGGGCTTCATGAACCATCTCATATAACATTTAGCTTATATTGATAACTTTCTATTGAACTTCACATCATGAGGCAGTGATGGAGCCAAATGTCTAGCTAACCTTTGTATTCTTGAGCCACTCACTTAAAAGGATTGGACACATGGTCTAGACATCGATTAGCACATGCATGATTTCTTAACTTCACATATTTGGCAATGACAGAGCTAAAGGGACTACCTTTGTAATTTTGAGGCACCTTCTAGGGGATTGAGCACTCAGTTCATCCATTGATATAACTCCTGGTTTAGTATTCATCCAACATCACTCAACACAACCCAACAACATAACAAGTTTTATATTAGTTCACATACTTGATGAGGTGTATTCATTCCTTTTTCTCTTCCTTTCTCTCTCTTTACCTAGCTTTGTACATTTTTATTTTAGAATAACATATCTAGTAAGATCTAATATAATTTCACTTTCCTTGTTTATAGATTCACATAGTAAAACATTCTCTCACCATGCACAAATCTAACATCACATAGCTTCTTAGGCTTAGCCTTATAGGTAAGTTCAGGTATGCTTTTATATTTATTCTTTATCCTAGTATTTCACTTAACTGTATACTTAAAATAAAGGGGGGGGAATGTAATCACATAAAAATTCAATTTATATAACTTGAGCATGACATATGACTTCAAAACCATAGGTTTTTCTTACTTGCTTGCAAAACCCACTAGGCATGTTTTCACTACTTCCTAGTCAACCAAAGCTTTCTTGAATCAGCCACATCTACCCCAATCTGCTCTCCCAAGCATATATCTATACCCTAAGTTCCATGTCCCCTTGGAAAATAGTGCCATAAGTTAGACTATAGTGTTAGACATTAGGGTGTCTACTTTTTAGTGATATTTTCCAAGTTACTCTTAGCTTCAAATGGTCAGATTTCCTTAGATCCTTATATTTTTCCCTGTCAACCTAACATGAATTCATCTAACCCATATTCATCATTTTCCCTATAAAATTCTATATAATGATCATTTAGAAGGGTTGGAAATCATTCAAAAGGCATGAGCTATAAATACACTAAGCACACTTAATCAAATCTTCCTATTCTTTGCATATAACAAACCACTACTATTCTTAGCCTACTCAAGCTCTCACACAAGTCATGAGTCATCTCAAGATTTCCCATAGACACATAATACTTGCATTGTATATACAATATTACACAATACACATTCACTTTGTGAGAACTACATTGGACTTGATCCCTTCTCAAAGTATTGGTATGTATGTAGCATGCCCACACATGGGGTGTGATCATAAATTCAATGCATAATACACACTAACCCCCTTTTCTAGTTGATTCAAGACCACTTGTCAAGCTTAAGGAGGAACTAAAACCTTAGAGGATAGAATCAATTGTACATGGAGCTTCGTAGATGATCAAGACATAAGATTCTAGACATAAAGCCTCCCAAAGTATCAAAATAAAACCCATAAAGCTCAGAAGAAGTAGATCAAAGGGACTATAACACCAAAAATAGGACTATAACACTAGACCTCTAAGTGTCTAGTTTTTGGTGCTACTATCTAGGTAGAAAATTGACTTATGGGTCCTATTTTTGATAGTTTACCCAGTTACCTCAGCAATTTGTAGTTTTAGAATCCTCTGTCTTAGTCTATAACTAAGATAAGTTCACTCTTTATCCCCTTGTTTTCTATTTGTAGAGATCAATTAAGCACTTCTAGATTCAATAAATTAGTAGGTTAATTAAGGCATACTATATTCACATATTTTCTAGATCAATCTAGATCTCTTTACTAATTACAAAATTAAACCCTTTATTTACCAAAAACAATAAACCATTGACCATCTCAAAAATTTTGATACTATCCTTAGCTGAACTATCTACTTAGAGTTTCTTTTGATATTTTTTAGAGGCCATAGGTGATCATCTAAGGGTCTAAAATTAACATTTAGTGATTTTTCAAGAATTTTCTATTTTTAAAAATTATATATTTATAGAATTGAGAATAAAATTTAGTTGAATTTCATCCCATAGGATAATTATAGTGTTTAGTGTATTTCAAGAGATTTTTAGATCTTCACATGCTTGCATGAGACACTTACTATAAATAATGGCTACTAAAAATAGATGTTATTTTCTTAAATTTTAGTTTTTTTCCAATTTTTGCATGTCAACTCTAAATTTTGGTTTGAGGATTATTTAATCATGGTTTACATCATTCAATATGAATCAATTCTGAACTTTGTTTCAAGATCATGGCCTATTGATAATTTATTTTTTCTTGATAGTTTTTGGGTTCATTATCTGGTATCAGAGCAAGTTTGAATCTTGGAGGAGAAATATAATGGTGAGAGGATGAGGAGGTAATGCACAGATGAACTTGATTATACAAGAGATATAGAGGCAAGTGTTATAATTAACCAAGGTTATCATCAATCAGTAGAGAAGATAGGTTTGTGATGAGGAAGACACAGATTATGATGAAGAAATTCAACAATAAGAAGAACAACAAGATCAATCATCAAGATCGAAGAGAGGATGGTTTAGGATTTATAAGGAATAAATGAAGGAATCAAAGTTGATCTTATAGATTATGGACGTAGTTTAAAACTAGAGGAATTGATATATTAGATGAATAGCATGGATAAATTCTTTGAGTGGAAGACTATGAGAGAATACAAGAAGGTAGAAGTTTTGTGCATAAAATTGAAAGGTCATGCAATGATTTGGTGGGATCACATACAAAAAGAGAGATAGAGGAAAGGTAAAGAAAAGATTAATTCATGGAAAAAGATGGAGAAGAAGCTGAGGGAGAAATTTCTTCCTATAGATTATGCATAAACCCTATATAGAAGATTTCAAAATTTGAGTCAAAAAAATCATAGTATACAAGAGTATATAGATGAATTTAATAAGATTTCCATATGAGTGGAGCATGATGAAATAGAAGAGAAAATTGTTGAAATGTATGTAAATGGTTTGAAATTTTCTATTCGAGATGAATTAAGCATGCATAAACTACTTTGCATGAAGGAGGCTTATCAATTAGCTTTGAAGGTAGAAAAGGTATGCCAAATAATTATAGATGGTGGTAGATGTGAAAATATGGTTTATAAAGAAATGATATAAAACCTAAATTTTCAATGTGAAAATCATCTTAATCCTTATCATATTTCATGGTTTAAGAAAGGGAATGAAGTTACAGTAGATAAAAGGTGATTATTCATGTTTTCTATAGGAAAACATTATAATGATGAAATATGGTGTGATGTTATTCTGATGTATGCATGTCATGTTTTATTAGGGAGACCATGACAATTTGATAAGAAAGTAATTCATGATGGAGCAAAGAACACGTGCACTTTTTTGAAAGGTGGTACAAAGGTAGTTTTATTACCTATTAAAGAGGAAGAGAAGACATAAAACATGCTCTCTACTAAATTATTTATCCAACATATGAAGGTGGTAGGTTGTTGATATTTATTATAAGTAAATAATGAAGAAACAAAAATAGTACCAATACCAATAGAAGAAACAATATTCTTGAAATAATATGAAAATGTTATGCCTAATGAGTTACCATATGGTTTATCATTGAAGAGAGACATTCAGCATCACATTTATCTAATTCCAAGATCATCTCTACCAGATCAATTAGCTTATAGGATGAGCCCAACAAAACATGTATAATTAAATAAATAGGTTAATAAATTACTAAGAAAGAAGTTAATAAGGGATAGTATGATTATGTGTGCAATACCAACATTGTTATCTCTAAATAAAGATGGAATATAGATAGTGTGTGGATAGTAGAGAAATTAATAAAATTATAATCAAGTACAAGTTTCCTATACCTTATTTAGATGATATGATGCATGTGCTTGTAGGACCAAAATATTTTACCAAGATTGATCTAAGGAGTAGTTAGTATCACATTCAAAATTTTGAAGGAGATTAGTGGAAAAATACATTTAACACTAGGGATGGCTTATATGAATGGATGGTGATATCATTCAGATTATCTGTTGCACTTAGAACATTTATGAGGGTGATGATTATAGTGATATGATAATTTATTGGTAATTTTATGGTTGTCTATTTTGATGATATTTTGATATTTGATAAGACTAAAGAAGAACACTTACAACATTTGAGAATGGTACTATATTTTTTAAGAAAGGAGAAGTTCTATCTAAATTTGAAGAAGTGTAGGTTTTTGAAAAATAGTTTGGTATTTTTGGGATTTGTAGTTTTAGTAGATCATGTGAAATAGGATGAAGAAAAGATAAAGGCAATTGTTGAGTGGTCTATTCCAAGAAGCATTACATAGGTGAAAAGTTTCCATAGTTTACTAACTTTTTATAGAAAATCTATTAAAAAATTTAGTAGTATTGTGGCACCAATAATAGATTGTATGAGAGGGAAGACATTTACATGGAATAGAGTAGCCATAGAAAGCTTTGAATTTTTAAGAAAAAGATTACAGAAAAGACCTATTTTAGCATTACCAAATTTTAGCTAAGTGTTTGAGGTTGATTTTGATGCTTCATTTGTGTTAGTTGGTGATGTGATGAGTCAAGAAGAAAAGTCAATAACATATTTTAATGATAAATTGAATGAGGTAATAACAAAGTATTCTACTTATGATGTTGAGATTTATGTAGTTATACAAGCATTAAGACATTGGAGGCATTATCTGGTGCCTAAGGAATCTATCCTCTTTACATATCATGAGGCTTTAAAGTATGTGAATACCAAAAAGAAGTTGACTAGTAGGCACACAAAGTGGGTGTGTTTCTTATAGAGGTATACTTTTGTGTTGAAGCATAAATTAGGAAAACAAAACCAAGTAGTTGATGCACTAATTATGAGAGTATTGTTATTAACTACTATGGTGAGTGAAGTATTTGGATTTAAAGTTACTAAAGAATTATATGATACTGATCCATATTTTGGCAAGGTAATTGAATAGTTTAAGAATCCATTAATGGGTGAGATAGTTTTTTTTTCATTATGAGTATCTTATACAAGAAGTTTATCTATTTAAAGGGAAATAATTATGCATTCTAATTGGGTCTCTATGACATAATATAATAAGAGAATTACATTGTGGTAAATTAGATGGACATTTTAGTAAGATGAAGACAATAGATTTAGTGGAGGAAAAGTATTTTTGGCCAAAAATGAAGATAAATGTGGCAATGTATGTTTCAAGGTTAATAATATGTTAGGTAGCTAAAATACATGCACAAAATACTAGATTATACATGCCATTACCGATTACAAGAGGACCATGGATAGATTTGAGTATGGACTTTATGTTAGGATTACCAAACACATAGAGAGGTAATTATTCAATTCTTTTAATTATAGAAAGATTTTATAAAATGATTCATTTCATTCCATGTAATAAAACCAATGATACTACTAGAGTTTTAGACTTATTTTTAATGATATTTTGATATTGCATGGTGTTCCAAAAATTATTACTTTATATATGACACACATATTATAAGTAATTTTTGGAGGACTTTGTAGAATAATATTGGTAATAAGATAAAATTTAGTAGTGAATATCACCCACAAATAAATGTATAGACAAATGTTGTGAATACGAGCTTCAAAAATTTGTTTAGATACATAGTGGGAAAGAAGCCCAAGCAATGGGAGTTGGCTTTAGCAGAAGCTAATTTTGCATATAATAGTTTAGTGAATAGATCAATAGGAAAGACACCATTTAAAATTGTTAATGGGAGAAATCCTATGAGTATTTTGGATTTAGTACAACTGCCAATTACACATCGAATTGGTGATGATGTAGAAGCATTTATAGATCATATACAATAGTTTCAAGGAGCAAGGAGAAAGTTACAACAAAGTAATGAGAAATATAAACCATTAGAAGATGTTAGAAGAATATCTAGGGTATTTAAATAAGGATATTTGGTAATGGTTTGCTTGAAGAAATAAATATTTCTAAAAGGCACGTATAAAAAGTTGAAGTACATGAAAATTGGGCCATGTAGAACTATGAAGAAAATCAATGACAATGCTTATGAGGCAAGTTTACCATAAAATTTTGATATATATCTAATATTTAATGTTTAAGATTTATATGAATTTAATGGATAAGATGGTGAAGAGGATTAATATGAAGTAAATTGGGAGCAACAAGTTCTAAAGAAGAAGAAAGAAAAATAGTGCAGGTTTTGGATATGAAGACAATGAGCACAAGGCAAGAGAATTATAGCAGGTATTTGGTATAGTATGAAGGATTGAAAAAAGAAGAAAACACTTGGATTATAGAATGGTAGCTATATAATATTGATAAAGATAAATGGAATAATATAATCAAGCCAACTCATAAGAGCTGATTTGTTTTCAACCAAAGGAGAATGATGTAGAAAAAATAGGCTAATCTTCTAGACACCATAACTTTTGACACAGATCTCTATTTTATCTCTTTCACATGCCAAAATGATCATCTCAAAAATTTAAATTTTGTCCTAAAATGATATATTTTATTAGATTTGGTTTTTATATTTTTTAAGGCCATACGTGATCATCTAACGGTCCAAAAATTAATGTTTAATGCTTTTTTAGGAATTTTCTATTTTTAGAAATTGTATATTTTTAGAACTGAACATAAAATTTAGTTGAATTTATTTCCATAGGATAATTATAATGTTTAGAGTATTTTGGGAGGATTTTATAGCTACACATGCTTACATGCAAAACTTACAATAAATAGCAACTTCGAAAAATATATGTTTTTTTTTAGATTTTAGTTTCTTCAAATTTTTGCATGTTAACTCTAAATTCCAATTTGATGCTTATTTAAGCATGGTTTGGGTTTCTAATTATTTCAAGTCATTAAATATGAATAAATGCTAAGTTTTAGTTCAATATCTAGCCTATTGGTAATTTATCTATCTATATATTTTTTGGGTTCATTATTTTTATAAGAGGTAGCCTAATTAGGGGATACCAAGATCCTAAGGAATAGTTTAATTTCAACTAAACTAGTACATAACTCAAAAGGGAACAATAAGGATGAGGTAATTTCTAGGCCTCTACCTCCCACATAGGGATAACTAGATAACATAGCTTTAGAACCAACACCATCTAGCACAATAATAACTTCCCTAGGTATTTATACACAAGGGGTAAGTATCTACACTCCTCATTCCCCATCTATTGTTACAACCATTGTTATACTAGATAGTATTGTGGTAATTATTTCCCATAACATAGGATCCAAAAATGATCAAATGACTATGATGCCAATTCGGAAAACCCCAGTCATGATCCCTATGACCAAAGTATTAGTTCCCCTTAGTCACCTTCCAAAAACACGTATGGGTTAGTAATGATTCTACAACTATCTATTTTAAAGAGTTGTTGAAAATACCTTCTACTTATTCATTCTTATCTTCCCAAAAAACTCAAGACCCTAGACTTAATGAGCAAGTAAATTTTGAGATTTTGGTCTCATCTTCTATTTTTAGTTCCCTAGATACCCTTTCAAATACATGTACTCAATTGGGCATGCCAATCTAACATGCATCTCAAACAAAGTTTGTTGCCATTACATTAATAAAAAGGTTGGATGAAGGAAGGCTAGCAATTGATATTTTAACTGCTAAAATTTTCACTAAATGGAGAAAGGTTATTCCCTCCTTAACTTGAATGGGAACCTCTTCTCCTAAAATTATGATTCCTCCAAGACAATACCCTTCTTCTACTCCTCTTGAGAAGGAAAATCCTATAGAAAAAATTAGTTACCTTGAATGTCCATAAATGGATTCAAAATATGTAGTAGGAAAAAGAGGGAATACAATATTTGGTTATGGTAGATCAACCCATAGTCAAGTTACATTTTGATAAATAAACCAAGGCTATAAGGAAGATAAAGAGGATAATATGATAGGTAAAGGGAAAATGATAGAATTAGAGTAGAGAGAGAGGATGTTTTGTCTCTAACCAAAAGGAGGAAATTACTCCCCACTAACTTGGGCCATAACACAAAAGATCCATACTATTTTATGGACTCAGTAGGGGGAGTGATAAAGGAAAGGTTTATAGGTTATAACTAGGCCATGGGGAATCTAGAAGGGAGAAACACCATATAAACCCAAAGGGACCTCATTAAAAATGTTTAGGGAGTATCTCAAAAGTTGTGTGATGTTATCCAGATGATAAGAAGCTTCAATAGAGAGTTACATGCCAAGTGTGGATATGTAGTTCCCATTGCTGATAAAATGAAGAAAATGGATGCCATACTCCATTTATTGATCCAAGCATCAAAAAATAAGGCATATTATCATATAAATTTAACAACTACTCATGATGTAGCATGGGCTCAACATTATGTGTCTATGAGAAGAGATGACTTAATCAAGTGGCATTAAGAGATAAAAAAAATTATTACAACTCATTGGATATGAAAGGTAGGCCATTTCCATTTTTAGGTAACTGAGGATCCAAAATGTGATAAATTAGCAAGGAGAACTAGTAATTATATCCATCTTTAAGGTTATGCTTCAAATTGAAAAAAATAGTTTCAAAATAGAGATTGAAGGCATAGTATATAAAATATAGGATGACTTATTACATCTAGTGAAGTTTGCTAGAGGTAAAGTACTTAATACAAAGACTCTCTCTATAGAACTCAATGATGTGTTGAATATGCATAGAATGTTAATGTATACTATCATCCATCTCTTTAATAGATCCATATAAGACTTCAAGGTAATATAATATAATTTAGGAGAGTCATGCCCTCTACTTCAAAATTTAGGCAAGCAAGGAAGGTTCTCAACACACTTTGTCTCTATCGACCTCCTCAACAACACCCAAAACTTTAGTAGCTAGACCCTCCATTGTAATAACTTTAGTGATAACAACTAGTATCATGTTAAGGTCACTAAATGTAAATGTTTCCTTATAGACATATTATTTTGTCATCTTATGGTGAATGGCGTAACTAAAAGTTTGTTATAATTGTCTTATCTCCTGTAGAATGTTAATGACATCATTGAGCCATACATGTCATACATGTCTCTTCATGATATATTTTAAATGATGTAAACTTTTAAAATGACTTGTGTGATGAGGAATCCCCATCGCTAACTATAAATACATGTAACCTCTTCATTTTAAAGGGAAGAGAAATTTTGTTATTTAATATATATATATATATATATTATAATTATTTTTAAATCTATGTTTCATGACTCATTCTCTCTCTTTCATCTCTATGTTATAGTGTTTATGCATTTTTATTTATCTAGTAGCTCAGTTTCTTGATATATGTAATAGGAATTTCAAGTAGCTTATGATTGAGTATTATGGTTATATCAATTGAAAATATACAATGGAAATGATAGGATGATAGATCTTGTTTTCTTTTATAGGTTGATAAATCATTATCCTCCCATTTTACTACAATATGCTTTATTCATGCATAATCCCAATGAATGAGATAAGATAGACTATTAATTTAAATATTGTAATCCCAATTTCATGTTAGCCCACCCAACTCCATATGAGTAGAAAAGCTAAAAACATAATTCAAAAATCAAGGTTAACCATGTCACTAAAATCTTCCAATGCTCAACTATCATTATCCTCCCTATAACAATGTGAAAAGTTCCAATTTTGGATTATGTGTGTGTGTGTGTGTGTGTGTGTGTGTGTGTGTGTGTGTCTACATATATATATATATATATATATATATGTATCATCCCACACTTTATAAATAATGTTATTTAAATTCTAAGATTTACCCCTTTGTTTAGACAATGTTTGAATGACAACTTTAGAATCTCATTTAATTTTTATCTTAGGTACACCACATTAAAGTGTAAGATTAATTCTCACCATTAGGGCTTGGTCTTTAGCCTTATTATTTCCATCAACAATATTAATATATTCTACTATAATTAGAGACCCATGACAATCCCTAATCACACACCCTACCCCAGAGGTCCCTAGGTTCCCTTAACAAACTCTATTGAAACTGAGTTTGAACCACACTGGATGCAGAGCTTGACAAGCAATACTAGTCTTAAATTTATTCTTACAATTTAAATTTTCACTTAATATTGACCCATTAATGGGGGTTCAATGCTTTTATCTATATATATGTTATTAATTTATTTTTATAAATGACCTTTTTGCCTTAAAATCTTATTAATTATTTTTCAAATATTTTATTTTGAATTCATTACTATAACTTTTATTTTATTTGTTTAATATTACTTTGCCTCAAAAATATGTTAATTTATGTATATTATAAGTACTTGAAAAAATATCTCATGATTATTTCTTTGCCCTTGGTCAATAATGATTTTTTAATGTTCACCTTATTTTTGCTTCAAGGTATCTCTTAAGATTTATCTTTCAAACATGAACAAGAGTGGATTTTTAGTTCATGGTAACTCCTAGGAGATACCTTCAAGTTACCCATCAAGGTATTGCTAAGCCTTTAAAGTCATATCATAAGATATACCTATAAGGGTGTTTTCATACATTCAAGGGGATGTTGAAGGTATCTCCTAAGAGATACCTTTCAAATGTGCATAAGGGTTTCCTTGAAGGTATTACAAGGACCTTTAAAGTATGTTTTAAGGTTATCACTACTAGGTGATACCATAAAGGTAATTATAATACCCTCAAGGGTAACCTTATACAATTTTTAAAGGTATCTCCTAGGAGATGCCTTGAAGGTTCTTGTAGTAACTTCAAGGTTTCTCCTAGTAAATACCTTGAACATTCACACAATTAAAGTTTTCATTCGAGGAAACTCTTAGGAGATACCTTGAAGGGCCTTATAATACCTTGAATGTCCTTGTAATACCTTCAAGGGTACCCTTATGAATGTTTAAATTGTATCTCCTTGAAATCACTAATGGGTGATCCTTATTGTCCCTTTTTTCACCATTATATTTTGACAAAAGAAGATAGGGATATACTAGCTGAGTTAATCCAAGGTCCACTATGGGCTTAAGGTCTAATCCAAGTCAAGTCTCCAAAATACTATAAGTTAAGCCATTTTCAACATGAGTCTTTATAGGTCTATTTGATCAATTTTTAGGTGATCCCTATTCATTACAATCTAAGTTAATTGAGATGACATGAGATAATTCCCAAGTAAATCCGAGTCTAAATCTTAAGTGAAGTCACCCAAATTGATAACATTTTTTTATTAGCCATTTTTTTACTATCATTAAATGGCACATGGAAATATATGGCCCTCTCTTAAGCTAGATAATTTAATGAGACTTACCTAATTTATCCATCTCCTTAGAGTCATATGTCATATTTTTTATCCCTAGGGCATGTTAAGAATGACTTCTTGTCACTCAACATTTAGTTATTTACTTCAGATTTTACCTAGAAATCCCCACAATAAGGATAGACACATCAATGGGTTAGCATGATGATTCCATGTGATTTAATCATAATAGCCCAAATCCCTAGAGCTATCTATGTAGAGTTATAGAGCCTTAGTGAATGGGATTATTCCACTTGTCTCTATCCATTAGTCCTAGCATGACTAACATAAACACAAGAGTGTATAAGGCCCTAAGTGAGTGAGATCAAGATAGGTGTCTTGATCTCACTTAATAAAAAATAGAGAGTCTGTTAGAGATATTCAAAGCTAAAAAAATTATCATAAAGCATGGGGATGGACCATGTGTCAAATACC
The DNA here is from genome assembly GCA_037957365.1 of Torreya grandis. NCBI lineage: Eukaryota > Viridiplantae > Streptophyta > Pinopsida > Cupressales > Taxaceae > Torreya > Torreya grandis. The sequence continues at coordinate 361,288 of JARHVA010006475.1, read as the reverse complement.
CCATGAAAAGAGACACACTAAAAACTAAATCAGTAGTGCATAGGCATAAAGTTGATGGGTCGTATGTCTATCTCAACCAGCAAATAGATCTCAATTATCATAAGAATCTTCAAAACTAAAAGGTTATATTTTGAATATGATAGGAATAATAATCATGATTAAATAATTAATTATAGCCATGGTTTTAAGGTCTATATCAAAACAACATTAATTATAGTCACAATTTTACACTTGAAATGTTTAGTTTAACTCTAGCATCATCAAAGATTAAATATTGGTTATTATCTAACCAATGAGAGAATAAGATAAACTAACAATTCCAAATTTAGGATGATTATCATCATGATTTGTGGATAAATTATCAATTATCATTTAATTTTAGCCATTATTATATGCTTGTATGGAAGAGATAAAGTTCCCAAGTCTATGTTATCATACTTAATACAAAAATCCATGATTTGTTTGTATTAAATGGATCAAGGGATTTTTAATGCCAATGTAATCCAAGGTATTTCATTCTAAAATCATATTGTAAGTGTGTAAGGTGAATCCATATGAAACTTGATACTTATTATTAACTCTAGAAAAAAAACTAAGTTGGATTAGGTTTGCTTCATTTCACTATTTCATGAATTTGATATGTTCTATTGATGAATGTTAATGATAGTTTATTTTTCCTTGTATTTTTTCTTTTTATTCATGACTTTATGTGAATTATATTCATTTCATAAGTCATCTAAAGTTCATCATATGGTTTAATGTGTTGTAGTATTAGAGTATCATTAACACCTAGTTTCAGATATATTGGTTGATCACCTTGACTGTTGTGTAGTTTTAGCCTTCTTATTAAATTATATACCTAGAATAAGTTGTCCTCAATTAGAATAACTAGCCCATAATATATCATTAAAATATTTCAAATATTAACAAGTAATATTGAAAATCATTTGGTGTATCACCTTTAATTTTTTCCCTATTTGAAGTCCTTTTCTACCCTTCATCCCTCGTAATTAGTAATTTAGTAGTAATTTAAAGGTGAAAAATCAAAGAATCAAGCCCTATCTAAAGATTCATATCACTAATTAGGCAACCCACAACTTATAGGTCATTCCATGCTATCACATAAATGAGGAGGTTGAAAATACTTTCTCAAGGGTGTAATTTAGAGTGACAATAATATCTTGAAGGACCTTGTAATACCTTCAAGGTTACCTTGATGTTATCTCTTAGGAGATGCCTCTCAAACATGAATAAGAGTGTATTTTTCCTTCAATGTAAATCCTAGGAGATACCTTCAAGTAACCCATGAAAGTATTGTAAGGCCCTTGAAGGCATATCCTAATAGATACCTCAAAGGGTATTATCATACATGCAAGGGGATGTTGAAAATATCTCTTATAAGATACCTCTAAAACATGCACAAGGGTAATTTTGAATGTATTACAAGGCCCTTAAAATTATGTTTGATGGAACTATTGTGTGATACCTTGAAGGGACTTGTAATACCTTCAAGGGTACCCTTATGCATGTTTAAAAGGTGTATCCTTTAATGTACTATTGACTGATACCTTGAAGTGCATTATAATACCTTTAAGGGTACCCCTATCCATATTAAAAACATTTCTCCTTAAATTCACTAATGGGTGATACCTTGAATTAAATTCTTATACCTTCAAAGGTACCCTCAAGGTGTCTCCTAAGAGATACCTTTTAAACATAAAAAAGAGTGAATTTATCCTTCAAGGTAGCTCTTTAGAGGTAAATTCAATTTATGCATGAATGTATTAAAAGGAATTTGAAGGCATATCCTAAGAGATACCTTGAAGCTCATTATCATACATTCAAGGTGATGTTGAAGGTATCTCTTAGGATATACCTTTAAAACATGCATAAGGGTACCCTTGAAGGTATTACAAGGCCCTTAAAAATATGTTTGAAGGCACTACCAAGTGATACCTTGAAGGGCCTTTTAATACCTTCAATGATACATTATTAATGTTATAAAGGTATTTATTTAAAGGTACTATTAGGTTATACCTTGAAGGGTCTTCTAATACCTTCAAATGTACCTTCTAGGTATCTCTTAGAAGAAATCTTTCAAACATGAACAAGAGTTGATTTTTCCTTTAATATATCTCCTAGGAGATACCTTCAACTACCTATGAAGGTATTACAAGTCCCTTTAATAAATATCCTAAGAGATAAATCTAAGGGAATTTTCATATATTCAAGGGGACATTGAAGGTATCTCCTAGGAAATATCTTTCGAACATATATAAGGGTAACCTTAAAGGTATTACAAGGCCCTTAAAAATATTTTCAAAGGCACTATTGGGTGATACCATGAAAGGCCTTGTAATACCTTCAAGGGTACTCTTATGCATATTTTAAATGTATCTCCTAAGAGTTACCTTTAAGGTACCCTTAAAGATACTACAATGCCCTTTAAGGTATATTCTAGGAGATACCTTGAAGTATCTTATAGTAAATTCAAGTGTTTTCATAGTATATACCTTAAACATGCACACAATTATAATTTTAATTTCAAGGTATCTCCTAGGAGATACCTTGAAGGGACTTGTATTACCTTCAAGGCCTATCTTAGTAGATACTTTGAACATGCACATGATTGGAGTTTTCTTTCAAGGTATCTCATAAGAGAAACTTTGAAGGGCCTTATAATACCTTCGAGGTTATCCTTATGCATGTTTTAAAGGTATCTCATATAATATACCTTTAAGGTACTCTTAAAGGCAATATTATGACCTTTAAGGTATCTTCTAGGAGATACCTTAAAGGTTTTTGTAGTACCTTCAATGGTTATGCTAGTAGATACCTTGAAATGTACATGATTAGATTTTTAATTAAAATTATATCTTAGGATATACCTTAAAGGACCTTTTAATACCTTAAATTTTGATTGAAATGGTCATTACAAGGGTTTTGACATAACCATGGTGTGCGGTGATAGTTGAGTTATGGATATATAGAGTGAACTTGTAGATATATTTAGAAATAATAAACAAAACACCCTTAATAGAGAAAAAAGACTATTTGCAATAAATGAAATTTCTATTCATTAAGTGGTAATTGATTAGTTTAAGACTTGTTCAAACATTGATTCTTTATTTTATTTAAGCTTTGAGCTCATCTATACATACCAATTTCACATAATGAGTTTCTAAAAATCATGAATGCACAATTTAGTGAAATTTATCACATAAACATCTCATTGGGTCCCAAATTTGATGTGTACAAGATCATGGTTCTTGTGACACTTAAATTCCTATCAAATTTGATCCCCTATGTATATAAAAAACATGACATGTCACCATGTTTTTGTTGTGTACACCATGACTCATAAGTGATATGTACATGCACTAGAAAAATGCACTTGAGTGTGCTCAAGGGCACCCTAGGCCTACTTGTACTATGTAATGAAGCAAGGTTTGTTGTTACCTATGTAAACCCTAGGTTTCCTTCTTTTAATATAGTTTCTAATGAAATTTTATAGATGTATATGAATTTATCCCATAAACATAATTAATTTTGTGCTGTGCATGCCAAAAATAGGGGTTGTTTTATTTCCATGCCATAGATTAAATTGGAAACCTGGAAATAATTATTGCATCTCTTTTTTAAAAAATTAATTTAAATTATTTTTCTAACAAAAATATTTTGAAGAGCCTATTAGTCATGTGCATGCTTGATTAGTGTAAGGCTAGATGATTTCAGAGTTAGGTGCACTCCAACATGGGTTAACTTTCTATATGTCCCAAAAGGGACATAAAATTAATTGATAGAATATATATATATATATTCTATCAATTAATTTTATGTCCCAAAAGGGATAGAAAAATAATTGATAGAATATATATATATATATATATATATATATATATATATATATATATATATATATATATATATATATATATATATAATGTGCCATATAGGCATACAAATTTGGACATATAAGCATACAATATGGACCAATTAAGCATACTAAAATATCCATATTTGCATGTAAAATATAAATTGTTCCTATAAATACCTTTATCATAGGATTCAACCTATCCACCTATCTTTATTTCTTGCCCTGTTCACCTCTTCGTGTCCTTATCAATACGCATCTCTATGTACTGATCACAAAGAAATCTATACTATTTGGAAAACTACTATGTTTTAAGTGCATTTTTATGCCAATACTTTCTCAAATGTTATATTGGTCATCATTTATAATTATATAATGTCCTTGAAAAATATGGAACACTTCTATGAAATAGTTATACTTCAACCATGGGAATAAAAAAGATATAAATAGAAAATGAGACATTTTAACTAATGGAAGTGTTGAGAAGATATGTAATATAATTTTATATAATTTTTTTTATAAAATTACATAAATCAAAAATAGCATATATAATTTTTTTTAACCGTCAAATTTATAATTTTTAAATCATTATGAAAAATGTCGAATCGAGGCCAAATTATGCTTAATGACTAGCTCCAATTTTAATAAGATTTTGGGGCTTCCATGAAATTAAAACATCAATTTTGAAATAAAAATTAAATGTGTGATAAATAAATGATTTAAAAAATTAGTTGAATTCAATACAATATGGAGCCAAGGTTACTTGATATACCAAAATATATTATATTCAAACATATTTAAAAAAACAATATGGAGCCAAAATTTACATAATATCAAATTTTATTTAACACATCTTCTAACCATATCATCCTAGGATTTAAATTTCCCATGTCACTCTTTAAATTTCTCATATTGGCTTCAAAATCTAATTTTCATCATCAAAATTTTTAGCAAGTAATTTTACAATAGTTAAATATTTGGCTCCACCTTGATGTCATGAGTTTTATCACAATTTATTAAAAATTATGTCTCTTTCATATGTGAAAAAGTAAACTTCTTGAAAAATTAATTAATGAATATAAAATACAATCACTTAGAATAATAAACTCATCATTAATCATGTGGAGTAGATATTTATTATAGCCAAAAGAACCCTACCATTTTGGTAGGGTTATCTACACACATACTTTGATATTATCCCCCAATACATCATATTTATCTCAAATTTGATTGTCATTTTAATTTGTTTTTTGGCCTTTACAATTTAATAATAAAATTAATGTCAAAACACAAAGAGTGTAGACTATTTATATGTAAAAAATAGGTAACATTATCAATCCTCAATGATGACATGTCTAGTCATGAATGAACCCTTTATTACATGCTAAAACATACTATCATTGACACATTAACACAAGATGATTCACTCAAATGTCACCATTTTAATCTCACATTAATTTAACATAATATTCATATTTTATATTTACACATTAGCACAAGATTAATTGATCTAATACCATCATATTAATCTCACATTAATTTAACACACTTTAAATCCATCATTATAAATTTTAGATATTACTTAAGCAAGGATTTATTTCTTATGATATGACTATTGGGGATTTTATCAACTAATTAGGCTACTCAAATAGGATTTTGACATCCAATAGGTACATAAAATATATTAATTATCTTGAAGTATTAATTTCTATGAACATGTAAATGATGTCAAGCAAATCTCACCATATCCAATTTAGTATCATGCATTAAATATATATATTTTATTATGAATCAATGATATAATTACTCTATTTAAATTATTTGGTTCTTGATCTCACCATATTCCAAGAAAAAAGAGCATTTAGATATCAATGGGTCTTGGTGAGGTTATAAGCTAGTCCTTTTGGTTAGTATGAATGACTATCTATAATTTTTCAGATCTAAAACTATTAAATATATTGGTTACTAGGATTATTTGATTAAATTTATTAAAAAAAGTCACCTTTACTCTAACATTCTCCATTTTGGTCCTTATTGGTTTTCCACACACAAGGAAATAAATAATAATCAATAGAAGTAACAAAAATTAACCCTAATCTCTTCCATTTCATTATCTCAAACATTTCCTAAAAATAATCTAGGTAGGCTATCTGAAACTAAGTGATTTCATAACATAAAGCAATAAACAATGAATAAAAGGTCAAAGTTGACCAAACAAATCACACATTTTAGATATATTAAAAAATATATTAAATACCTAAAAATAAGGATCTATAAAAATGATAGTAATAAATATGGTCAATGTTTCACCCACTCTACAACCTACTATATTCTTATATGTAAGCACTTTATAGTGTATGTTCATAAAAAATATGGAATATGTATCTACTCAGACATTTTTAATGGTTTTTGTCTGTATTAAAAATGTGTTGAAATTATAAAGACCCCATTTTGCAAAGTAAATTTGAATTTCAAAAATTTTGGGGACTCCCACATATTTCAATTGAATGCAAATTCACCTTGGAAGTAGTCAAGTTGAATTAAAAGGCAAGTGATATATTTAATATTAAATGATATCTATCTATTATATTAAAATATATAATATTTATTAAAATATATGTTAAAAATATATATTAAATAATTTAATATAATATTATATATTATATAATTAGTGTTTAATATATAAAATTATTATAATATATATTATATGGTGTTTTTATAATAAGTAATATTACACACACACACACACACACACACACACACACACACACACACACACACACACACACACACACACACACACACACACACACACACACACACACATGTATGTATGTATTGGTAAGAGTGGTTATGTAAATATAAATAGTGTAAATTGACAATTAAACGTAGTTACTCCAAACCCATGACAATGATAAAATAATTTCATCTAATGTAATTATGGGCATAAAATTATTGGGATATGAATCACCATGCAATGATTTAGTCTAGGATGGATTTTATTTTTCACGTATAGAGATAGCCTCTTATAAAAATATCTATGTCAAAAATATAACTCCCTTGGATTCTATCAGGGGGAATCTATACTCATTCGATAAAGATCTCAATTGTGGTTGATCAAGGATTGTTCTAGTGATTGTAATGGAAAAATTCATTTTGTTACAATGGTTATAAAAAATAAAAGTGACCAAGAGGAATTTTGGGTTTAGAAATTGGATATAAATTTGAAGTAGAAATATATGTTTCAAAGACACCATGTATTACATGTAAATCTAATATGCCTAGTGATGATGCATTATCAAGTATACCAACACCACTTGTTTCTCCTAAATATTCTATTAATGTTACATCTCCAAAATATGTGGATGAAACTCTACTTATTAAGTAAGAGACTAATATCTCTAAATTATTACCATCAGTTCTAAAGTTCCATGATTATTATCTTCCTTATATTTATATCATTGAACTTATATAATTTTTCATCTGTTAGTGGAATGCCTATGGCCATGTTGTAAATTACAGTATTCATTCTCATCATATCCCCATGGAAGAGGTTTACTCATATCGACCTCTATAGGTGTAGGTAATATACATTAACTAGTGTAATATAATATTTTAATCTTATATATCATATAATATTAATATAAATCTATTATACTAAAGTATACAATATATAATATTGATATATAAATAATATTAACATATGTAGTTTGTTACATCTCCAAAATATGTGGATGAAACTCTAATTATGCAAGATCCTATTATTTCTAAACCATTACTATCGGTTCTAAAGTTCCATGATGATATTATTACTTATATTTCCATCTTTTTACTTCTATAAATTTTCATCTATTAGTGGAATGCCTATGGCCATGTTGTAAATCACAATATGCAGTCTCATCATATCCCTATGGAATAAGTTTAGTCGTATCAACCTCTATAGGTGTAGGGAATATATATTAAATAATGTAATATAATATTAATATATTATATATTATATAATATAAATTTAATTATATTATAATAAAGTATATAATATATAATACTTATTTATAAACTATATTAACATATATAGTTAATCTAAGGTAATTGTGGGTGTAAACCTATCAAGATCTGAATCACCATGCAATACTTTAGTTACAATGGCTTACATTCTTCATGTAAAGAGATAACATCTTAGAATAATCTATATTTCAAAACTATAACTCCCTTGGTTTAAATCAGGGGGCATTTGCATTCATTGGATAAGGAGATCAACTATGGCTAATCAAGGTTTGTCTTGGTGATTATAATGGGGAAATTTGTTTTGTTATAATGGTGCTAAAAAATAGAAGTGATGAAGAAGAATTTATAATTGGATATAAATTTTATGTTGACATATATGTTGTAAAGATACCATATATTCCATATATGACTACTAGTTCTAGTGATGACGCATTCTTAAATACACTACCATGAAGTTTTCCTCCTAAATATACTATTAATGTTACATCTCCAAAATATGTGGATGAAACTCCATTTATTATGCCAAAGCCTATTACTTTTAAATAATTACCATCAGTTCCAAAGTTCCATGATGATAATTTTAATTCTTTTTCTACATTTGAACTTTGTTAATTTTGTATCTATTAGTGTAATGTTATAGACATGCTGAAAATCACAATATGCATTCTCATCAAATCCTCATGGAAGAGGATTATTAATATCAACCTCTATAGGTGTAAGGTATATATAGTAAATAATGTAATATAATATTATATAATATAAATTTAAATATATTATCCTAAAATATATAATATTGATTTATAAACTATATTAACATATATAGTTCATCTTAAGTAATTATGGGCACAAATCTATTGGGATATGAATCACCACACAATGCTTTATTCTACGATGGTTTTCATTCTTTGCATAAAGAGATAGCCTCTTACCACAATCTCTACATCAAAACTAAAACTTTCTTAGTTTTGATTAGGGGCCATCTATATTCACTAGATAAGGATCTCAATTGTGGTTCATCAGTGTTTGTCATGTTAATTGTAATTGAGAAATTGTTCTTGTTAAAATGATCTAATAAAATTTAAAAGCAACAAAGATGAATTTTAGGTTTAGAAATTGGATATAAATCTGAAGTTAACATATATTTTGTTAAGACACCATATATTCCATGTATGGCTACTATGCCTAGTGATTATACATTCTTAATTATAACACCGCCATGTGTTTCTCCAAATGATACTATTAATGTTACATCTTGAAAATATATGGATGAAAATCAGCTTATTATGCAAGAGCCTATTATTTATAAATCATTACCATTGGTTCCAAAGTTCTACGATGATAATTTTACTTTGATTTGCAAGAGGAAAAATATTTTATCTATGATAAAAATCCATCTCCTCACCTGTACCAAGGCACATCACCTTCCTCTTCCTCACCCTCTAAATTTTCCCACTATTCTTATCAAACCTATAGAGACTTTGGGCAATTTAGTTATAACTAGTTTTTATCTTTCATCCTCAGATTCTTACATCTCTTTCACCCATTGGGGATCTATGAGAAACCATATTTATTTAATTATATTTGGCCCTTGAGATGAATAATGTGGAGGAGTCATAGGAGGAGGTGTAAGTAATGGAGGAACTATCTAATTATCAACCTAAATTAGAAATAAGAGAGGTTGGTGGATAATTCTTTCCCCTAGTGACATTTCTCTTATTGATGAGACCTTAGCTATATACATGACAAAACTAGGGGTTATCTCCAATATCATTATGGATGAGTATACTAGTGAGGCATTTGGAATGGTCACTTATATTTGAGAAAACTTTAATTTTGAAATGGGTGTGCTCTAAGGATAAAAAATAGACATAGTTACCTAGTTTTTAAAATGGACCGTCTTTTTTGAGGTGTTTATTGACTGAAGGGAAAATTTTGATGAATCCTTAGGAGGAATAAATACAAAACCTTTATATATAAAAAAAAATAATTACAAATGGGATTTAAAAATTTATAGATGAATAAATAGTAGAAGAGACTACCTCAACAATCCATTGGCTTGGTTGTTCTATGAGGACTTGTTGCTCTCCCATAATCTAGAATTTGACTTTCTCAAACTATACCTCTTCTTCATATGGGTGAGTCTCTTCAATATTTAATTGATGTTCTTATTTTATTTCCTTAGAATCATTTTCTTCATCTCCATCATCTAGGTAATTAACCAGTTATACTAGTTTTATTTCTTCTTCCATAAGCAACCTTACCTGAGTTTCTCCTTCATTTTCTTTCTAAGTCTCCTCTCATGTTTCCCTATCACTAACCTCCTAAATATCAGATAGAACAATAAATAGTATTTATTATAATGACTTTATCTAAATAATATTAGGATAATCCTTGGGCTTTCTCTTGTAGGTGATGATGGGGGGAGTGGAAGGTGGAATGGAAGGTGATATAGTTGAAGGAACAATAGTGGTGAGAAGCATCACATGAGATGGTAAAGTCATGGTAATAGTTGATGGTTAGGTGGGTTTAATGGTGTTTGGAGGTGAAATGGTAGAGGTACCTTTAAAAAATGTATCCTCACCAATGTATATAAGTGATGATGAGCTAGCCATAATATATGTGGGAGAATCAAGAACAATTAGAATAGAAGAAAAATAACCTTACAAGAAATTTTCAAGACTCACTTGGGTCACTTTATTATGGGAGAAAAAAATTCATCAAAAAAATACTCATCCTTTCTTCACTTAGAGAAGTTTCCAACCTATGTCTTATAGTTGATGTGCCTAAAACTTAGGTTTCAAAAAAAATATTACAGAAGGGACCTAGGGACTTGGAAGACCCCTCAAAATATCCCTTCTAAGTTGAGAAATAGATTATCTTTGGACACTAGATTCATTATATCCTTTTATATAGGATATTTTAAAGGAGAAGGAGGTTAATCATGTTACCAAGAGACATGAGGCTGAGATGGTGGCCACTTCTGATTAAATACCATCTTAGATTATTTGGTTAAATATGGAGTTTATTTTAACACCCGTGAGGTAAAAATAAAATTATCAACATAATTTTAACATAAAATATCTAATTTTTACAATGGTGGGACGAATATTAACCACTTCTCTTTTTTGTGGCACATTTTTGACAAGTGGGTATGATTTAAAGGCATTTAGAGAATCTAGGGATTATGTGGTTGAAACCTCCCTTTTTTGTGCCTTATTTTGTGGGGATATGGTTATGGTGCATTTTTTAAGGGATTTTGAAAATTATAAATAAGGGAGAGGGGTAACACATTATTCATTGCATCTTGTATTGATTTTTGAGCTTTGCATTCATTATATGGTTAGTGTGATCAATTTTGAGGTGTAGCTTTGTATCTTGGGAATTTTGGTGTGAGTTCAGGATAGAGAAAATTATCTCTATGAGAAGTTTCTTGTTTAGAATTGTTTTTACTCTTTTTTATAATATTATTGAGATCCTCTTAGTGGACATAGCTCACAATGGGTGAACCATGTTATATCGGTGTTGTGTATATTTTTGCTCAAATCTAAATTTTTCTTCCATGTCTCTGTTGTTGTGATTTTGAGGAACAATTTTTGTGTTGCATATTATTACATAATTAATTAATTTTAATCACTTATTGCTAACAACTGATATCATAACTAGCTTTAGTGGTTTTGCTAAAGTGATGAATTAAGAGAAAGATATTAACTTGAGTGGGAGGTTGGTAGATAATGGTAGATTTAGAGTTGAAAAATTTAATGGGTAGAATTTCATATTATGGAAGATGTAGATGAAAGATTACTTATTTCAAAAGTATCTTCATCTCCCTTCGATGGGGAAAATAGAACAACCTTTAGGTATGAATTAGGTAGATTAGAATTTTCTCGATAGGAAAGCACTGGGAGCCATATGGTTGTGCCTTGCATCTTTGGTTGCCTTTAATATTTTAGAGGAGATGACTACATTTGGTCTGATGATGAAATTATGGGAGTTATATGAAAAACCCTCTACCTCTAATAAAATAATTTTGATGAAAATGTTATTTAATATGAAAATGTCTAAACATGGTTATGTAGTTAATCATTTAAATAATTTTAATATGGTTGTGAGTATGATAACTTATAGTGGTATTAAATTTGAAGATGAAGTTAAGGCTTTATTGATTTTATGATTCTTATTACATAGTTGGGATAGCTTGGTTATGGCTATGAGTAATGTCATCCCTACTAAGGGAAGTTTAATGTTTAAAGATGTTATAGGTGTGATTCTGAGTGAGCAAATTTGAAGGAAGAGCACTAGGTAATCATCTTCATGGAATGATTTGATAGTGTAGAATATAGAGAGAAAAAACGATATAAGTAAAGGAAACCATGGAAAGTCAAAGGGTCAAGGAAGATCTAAATCTAGAACCAAGATGGTGTGTTGGTAGTATGGGAAAAGTTGACACATAAATATGGAATGTTGGGAACTTCAAGACAAGATGATCAAACATGAGGAGACCAAGGAGGTAAATATGAAAATAGGTAATATTATTCATGATGATTTAATTCTTTCCTTAGATAATGTTTTTAAATCTTGGGTATTAGATTCAGGGGCTTCTTTTCATGCCACCCCACATAGGCATAATTGTATGGATTATGTTCATGGATATTTTGGACATGTTTATCTTGGTGATGATGAGCCATGAAATATAGTAGGGAAAGGTTATTTTCAGGTGAAGATGCAGAATGGGAACACATGGCTACTAAAAGATGTCAAACATATCCCATAGTTAAAGCAAAGTTTAATATTAGTAGGGAAATTAGACAGTGAAGGTTTTTTGGTGATGTTTTGAAAATACTCTTAGAAAGTTACTAAGGATTCTCTTGTGGTTGCAAGAGGTAAGAAAATTGGAACTTTGTATTTGACTAGTAGTGTTAATCAATGTAACTTTGTTATCGTAGATGGAAATACAAATTTGTGGCACTAAAGGTTTGGTCATATGAGCCAAAAGGGTATGGAGATCTTGAAAGACAAGTTTCTTGGATTGAAATAGGCTGATTTGTACTTTTTTGATAATTATGTGTACATGAAGTATAAATGAGTTATGTTCTTGAGGGTTGAACCTACAAAGAAGGAGAATAAGTTGGAGTTGGTTCACTTGAATGTATGGAGGCTAGCTCAGGTATCTTATATTGGTGGTTCAAAGTATTATGTTACATTTATTAATGATGTAACTAGGAAAGTTTGGGTTTATTGCATAAAGAAAAAAATTGATGTATTTGAAACATTAAAGAGATGGAAAGCTTTAGTTGAGAATGAAACATGTTTCAACTTAAAATGTCTCAGGTCAGATAATGGAGGAGAGTATTGTATAAAAGTATTTGATTATTATATTTAATATAATGGAATTCATAGGCAAAGGATAGTTCTAAAGACACCATAGGAAAATGGAGTGTTAGAGAGGATGAATAGGACAATCATGGAGAATGTGAGGAGCATGAGGTTGCACGCAGGGCTGCCCCTAATGTTTTGGGTAGAAGCAATTAACATAGTGGTATATCTGATGAATAAAGGACCTTCAATGCCTTTAAAGGGAGGCATACCTAAGGAATATTTGTCTCATAATAAAGTTAGTTACTCTTTTATTAAGGTCTTTAGATGTGAGGCATTGGTTCATGTTCCTGAGAAAGATAGGACCAAGTTAGAGGCTAAGTCTGACAGATGCACATTTATTAGTTATGATGAGGATGACTTTGGTTTCTGAGTTTGGAGTCTTAGAGAAAAATATATATTTTGGTCTAGGGTTATTATCTTTAAATAAAAATTAATGTATAAGGATTAGTTTTAGGAAAATGAACAAAAAGAGTACATAGTGTTGGAAGATATTACAAATGGTAAAATATCTAAGGAGACAGTTCAAGAACCTCCTACATAGAAACCCCAAACTCTTATAATAAGAAGGCCTCTTAGGGTAATAAAAGATCCTAAACATTTCCCCCCATCATTGAGTTATTTATTACTTACTAATAGTGGAGAACTAGAAAGTTTTGAGGAAACAATGTAGGCAAATGATAGGAAGAAGTGGAAGCAAGCCATGGAAGAAGAACATAGTTCCCTCATGGAGAACCAAACATGGGATTTAGTGAAGCTACCCAAGGGCAAGAGAGCATTGAATAATAAGTGGGTATACAAAATCAAAGAAGAGGATGAAGGAAGGAAAAGGTACAAGGATTGATTAGTGGTCAAGGGGTTTGCATAGAAGAGAGATATTGATTTTGATGAGATTTTTTCTCCTATTGTTAAAATGACTTCTAATAGAATTGTGTTTGGTATAGTTGCAGTATAAGATTTGGATTTAGAATAATTAGATGTGAAGACTACATTCCTTCATGGTGTTTTGGAGGAGGAATTATATATGAAACAACCACAAGGTTATGAGGTCAAATGAAATGAGAAAGTGGTGTGTAAACTAAAAAAGAGCTTGTATGGCCTTAAACAAGATCCACAATAATGGTATAAAAGGTTTGATAGTTTTATGTTAGAATAGGGTTACTCCAAGTATCATTCTAACCATTGCATGCATGTCAATAGATTTGAGGATGGTAATTATATTATCATATGATTGTATGTAGATGACATGTTGGTTGCAAGAAAGAACACAATAGAATCAATTACTCAAGAAGTAGCTTAGTGATTCCTTTTATATGAAAGATTTAGGTGTAGCAAAGCAAATCCTTTGTATGAGGGTAACTTGAGATAGGAAGGAGAAGAAGCTGATCTTATCCCAATAAGAGTATGTGAAAAATGTTTTAGAGAAGTTTAGTATGTAGGATGCTAAGCCAGTTGGGACTCCTTTTGTAGGCCATTTAAAATTATCAAAGGAGCAGTGTTCCAAGATAGAAGAAGAAAATCTAAAGATTTCCAAGATACCTTACTCATTAGTGGTTGGTATCCTAATGCATGCTATGGTTTATACTAGGATAGATATTTCTCATGTAGTGGGAGTAGTAAGTAGGTACATGAGTAATCTAGGTTATGAGAACTAAAAAGTAGTGAAATGGATTCTTTGATATTTGCAAGGAAATTTGTGTACAAAATTATGTTTTGGTTGATCATACACCACTTTGTGTGGTTATGTGGACTCAAATTTGTCTGGGGATGTTGATAGTAGGAGGAGTATGATAGGTTATGTATTTACTATCAAGAATATAGTGGGTAGTTAGATTTCCCAAATATATAAGGTTGTGGCTTTATCAACCATAAAGGCTTAGTATGTTGTTGCTACAAATGCTAGCAAGGAGATGATTTGGTTAAAATAGGTATTTAATGAGTTGGGGAATAAGTAGGAAGTTGGGGGATAACATAGTGATATTCAGATGCTATACATTTATCCAATAACTCTAATTTCCACTTGAGGATGACACATATAGTTATGATATCATTTCATCAAGACAAATTTGGAGGAAATCAAGGTGAAGCTAGAGAAAATACATACAAGATAGAATCCTATGGATATGGTGACTAAGGTAGTCACATTGGATAAGTTGATGTTGTTCAACTTTGGTTGGTATTCATGAAGATCATGGAGGAGTGTTAAATTTTTTTCAAGGGGAAATGAACTCCAAGTAGGAGATTGTTAAACGTGGAGTTCATTTTAACACCCCTAAGGTAAGAATAAAATTACCAAAACAATTTTAATATAAAATATTTACCTTTTACAATGGCCAAATGAATTTTAACCACTTCCCTTTTTTGTGGCATGTTTTTAGGAAGTGGGTATGATTTAAAGGTGTTGAGAGAATCGAGGGATTATGTGGTTAAAACCTCCCTTATTTTGTCTCTTATTTTGTGGGGATATAGTTATCCTTATGGTTATGGTGAATTTTTCAAGGGATTTTGAAAAGTATAAATAGGGGAGAGGGGTAACACATTATTCATTACATTTTACATTCATTTTTTACCTCTACATTCTTTCTATGATTAGTGTGATCAGTTTTGAGGTGTAACTTTGCATCTCAAGAATTCTAGTGTGAATTTGGGTTGGAGAAAATTATCTCTATGAGAGTTTTCTTGTTTAGAGTTTTTTTTACTCTTATTTATAATATTATTGAAATATTCTTGGTGGATGGAGCCCACATTTGGTGAACCACATTATATTGATGTTGTGTGTATTTTTGCTTAGATCTTTTTTTTTTCCATATGTTTCTACTGCTACGATTCTGAGGAATGATTTTTATATTCACTTATTCCTAACATTCTTCAATGTCCTGAGCATTATACTATAATGCCTAAGCCCAAACCATGGACATCAACTTATCCTCTAACCCTTTTACTAAGATCCTATTATCACTTATATTTACACCCTTGAGGTGTTGTCTTAGTGCTCCTCATCCAAGTGGCACAATTGAAACATCTCTAGGTTGTGGGTATTTTAATAATGAGGAGAGTCTCTAGATAGGGATATATCCTTTGATGTACCACTTTTGGATAACTACTACACCTATGCTTGTAAGGAAAAGGAGAAATAAATGAAAGAAAACTATCCTAAAGGTGGTGGTATACAAAATTAACTGATGACTACCCACTAATTTCATGTCATACATGTGACCAAGAGACTAACTAGGCATATACTTCTATAATATAAATATTCTCACATTAGTATTTAATTATGAGGTTGTGATGAATGTTTAGGCTAGGAAGACTAGAAAAGAGGCCTAGAATGGCACTATTTGAATATACTAACTCACTCAACCTTGACACTTTATAGAACACTTCACATGACCTATAAGAAAAAGTAAATATGAAAATAGGTGTGAGAATGAGATAATAATGTTAAGGAAATAATAGTCATCACTAAGAAAGATCAATAATTCAAGTGAACACACTATAAATAGTCATAAAAGAGATGAAATAGTAGCTTTTATTGATCTATGGTATAGTCCACATGAGTATGCTCATTTGTATACCATTAATCAATAAAGACTACTCATTTTACCTCTTCTATGACTATTCATATTGTGTTCACTTGAATGATTGATCTTGATTAATGATGACTATTGTTTCCTTAACATTATTGTCTCATTCTCACACCTATTTCTAGCTTGAAATCTTCTTCTTTCAGGTCATGTGAAGTGTTCTATGAAGTGTCAATGTTGAGTGATTTAGTCTATTCAAATAGTGTCACTCTATGCCTCTTGTCTAATCCTCCTAGCCAAAAAATTCATCATAACCTAATTATGAAATACTAATGTGAGAAGATTTATATTAGAGAAATGTATGCCTAGTTATTCTCTTGGTCTCATGTGTGACATGTACTCGGTTGGTAGTCATCAATCAATTTGGTGTATAACTACCTTTGGGATAGTTTACTTTAATTTTTATCTCCCTGTGCATTGAAAGCATAGGTGTAGTAGTGATCAAAAAGTGGTACATCAGGGAATGTAGCCCTATCTAGAGATTCACCTCATTCTTTAGCTACCCACAACCTAGAGGTATTTTAATTATGCCACTTGGATGAGGATAACTAAGACATCTTCTCAAAGGGTGAAAATAGTAGTCATAATAGTTTTTGGCATGCCTAGTGGGACTTTAAGTCCTAGAATATTATTCAATATTGGTGTTGATCTCAGCATATTTATAGTTGCAATAACATCTATATTTATTACCTAGAAAATCAATTAAATTTTGAGATCTTTGTTTATTAATAAATCCTTATTTTCCATGCTAAAGGTGACCACTAGGTCTACTGTTAAAGGTATACCTTTTGAGTTTGTGAAATTACCTTTTTATTCTACCAAAAGGTTCAAATTTGGGAATACTCATCTTTATTTAAGGGAGTTGGTTTTTAGAAATTCCAAATTTCTAATTGATTCAACCCCTAATACTCATAATCTACTTTCTAATATAGCTACAAACCTTCCTTTTATAGCCTTAACTATATCATCCCCTTTGAATCTTCCCCAATATGACCAAATTCCTAGAGAAACCCTTAAAAGTGTTCCACATTCTAGTAGAGAAGGTCATATTACTCCCGTTGAACACATTATAAACATGGAAAAATTCTTCAACATCCATGATATCACTTAGGAGAATGTATCCATTAACCTAATGGCATTGTCTTTCAAAGGGAAAGATTTAGATTGGTATGGAATTGTACCTCATAATTTTATTGCTTCATGGGATGAACTAGGAAATCTATTGTCTAAGAGGTTTGAAGACAAGAGTGATCATTTGTCACTAGATAAGCAATTGACCACTATCAATAGGACTCCTTAAGATTTCATATAAGATTTTAACTCTATATTTCAAAAGACATGGGATAGGATCCTAGCTCTTATGAGATCCACTATAAATTATCCCTTCTTGTATTACCTAAAATCATTAAATAGTGTTGCATCCATGACGATCCAATCCATGGGTGGGAATACAATACCTAGCATATATGGGATAGATACTAATGCTGAGAATTGTCATGTCTAAGAGGGAAGATTTATCCTAAACCACCAATGCCATTGTTTCCTAATTTTCAACCTCTTAGTCAAATTGCATTACCTACCTTGGCTCCATTACCTAATAAACAAGATAAGTCTACCCCTACCCCTAAAAATGAGATTCATGAAGTCAAGAGTTTGATTCAAAGTGTTACTAATGAATTGGTTTCTCTTAAAAGATAACAAGATCAAAATTATAAGCCTTATTAGTCCTACAATCAGTTTGGATAAGTAAGTTGGCCTTCTTTTCAAGGTAATGCTCAAGGATAAGGTCAAATAGCTCAGTTTAGACCTTAACAAAGTTTTAATCCTAATGCCCCATGATATTATAGAGATATTGTTCCTACATAAAATAATTTTGTTCAAGAATAACCATGCTACCCTTCCTATCACAAAAATCAAGGCCAAGTTGTATATGCCAATGAAATGCCTATTCATGTCATGGCAATGCAAGATAGTTAATTACCTTAAGTTCCCACTTTTTAATTTCCAATGCAAAATGGAATGGAAAATTGACAAACACAACCTAATTTTACTCTTATAAATAATCTAGAGGGAGATTTTTGTGTCATCAATCAGTTGGGAAGTTAAAACAATGTGAATACTAGTGTATCCTCTAACACTAGATCTAAGAATAGGGTTTTTGAAAACACACAAGGGAAAAATCAAGGAAGTTTTTTTATTCCTACATCACCACAAATATTAGGTGGGTCTAACTCAACTCTTAAGGTGTAGGAAAATAAAAAATCTCAAAATTCAAGACTAGCTCCTACACATCCATATTTACATGCTACACCACAAGGTAATAGTGCTTCCAAAGAGCCATTAAATATGAAAAATCCTTATATAAATGTTTTGGATCAAATTAAGAAGTTAGACATGAATATTTCATTATATGAGTCATTTAAATTATTGGGATAAAATAATATTCTCTAAATGGATCAACAAGGACTGAAAATGTAGTTTTGGTGAATAAAACTTAGCCCATTGATGGACAAGTAAATAAAATTGATAAGACTCTTCATTTATATCTATCCTTGATCATAGGTGAATTTTTATTTCACAATTTTATCATAAATAGTGGGGCTATCACTTTATTTATGCCTAAGTCAATAGCATATAAACTAGGCTTCAAGTATGAACCAATGGCTAAAGGAGTTCTATGATTAGATGGATAACTAGAAAAGACATTAGGAGTAGTTAAAGATATGAATTTTATTTTACATTATTGTTATTATTTATCCATCCTTCATGATGTGGTTGTTGCATATTTACCCCCATACTTTGCTCTTTGTTTGTCAAGAGAGTTTATAGCCAAGATAGGTGGATACCTAGCAGCAAATTGCTCATATATGGTTTCTATAATGAAGGATGGTACCGAGGTAAAGAATGAATTAGAACCTATTCATCACAATAATTTATATCCTTACATGCCTAAGGTTTCAAATGTTAATTATGTTATTCTTGATGAGGAAAAACTTCACATGGATCAATCTCCAACTTCTTCTTTCAAAGAAGTTTTTGATATATGTCTAGATGAATGAGGAGTTGAACATTATGAACATGATCCTTAAAAATTAATAGAATAATTTTGTCTTGTAGTATATTTCCTTCATTAATAAGACTCTTTCATGCCAAAGTTGATGAATCCAAATAAAACTATGGATGGTTTATGGCAACTCTATTATGATGGATCAAGAAGCAAGGTTAGATTAGGTGGTGGAACAAGGTTAATTTCTCCATCAAAGGGAAGTTATTAATATAATTCCATATTTCACTTTATTTATAATTTTAATGTATCAAAATATAAGGCCCCCATTCATGGCCTTAATTGGGCTAGGAAAAGAGGTATGAAAGAGTTATAAGTTTACAATGATAGCCAGTTGATTTTGAATCAAGTGAGAGGTCAAAATATGACTAAAAAGTATTTTCTTAAGTCCTATAATCATAGAGTGTAAGATATTGTATAATATTTCCAAGATTTCAAGATTCAATCTATTCTAAGAGATGATAACCAACATACTGATATGTTGGTAAAAAATTAGAGCTTACTTTGATGCTCCAAAGGGGATAAGAGATGACAAGAACCAACATCATATAAAAGTGATTGTAAGGCCCTATGTAACTGATAATTCCACTAATTTTCAAGTATTTTATAGTGACCATAAAATATCTCTCTTTCTACAAGAAGAGGCTTAGTTTTCCTCAAAGAACCAATCCAAACTACATAAGCAATATGGTGGGAATATTGTACAATTGAAGACAAACAATCTCCCTAATGGATTAGTCACACTTGAGAGTATTTTCAATGATGATTATTAGTTTAATAATTAAAATTTAAGCATGTATACTAAAAATGAAACTATGAGAGTAAAAATCTTCAAAGATAAGTTTCTTGATCTTGAGATGGTATGTATTAGAGAAGAAGGATATTCTTTCATTAAATTATACAAGGAATTTTCCTTGTATTTTCATGGGAGTATAGTGATTTAAAATTATTTGATCTAAATATAGATTAACATTCCATAGAGTTAAATGAGAATGATAATCCTATAAAGCAAAAGTAAAGCCCAATTAATCCTAATATTGAGCCTCCATTGGTTAATGGTGAAACCCTAGCCAAATTTGTATTTGAATATCTATTGAATCAATAAAAAAGTGAATTTAATTACTTACATGTTTCATAATTGAGTCTAGTTTCAAATTTTATTGATCTTATCTAGTAAAAGATAATCTTTTCTAGCATGTTGTCTTTGATTATCCACCTAGTATGCGAAAGAGTAATTGTTTCAGGTCTTTAGTAGTGTTCCTTCTTAGTGTATGATAGTTTTAAAAGTGTTTTATGATTGTATACTAAAAATTACCATTAATTAACCCTCTTAAACATTAAATATACCTCTTAAACCTAGGATATGAAACATTGATGTAACAATCTATCTTGAGTTGTGAGTTGTGTGAAGTAAGCTTTGATTTGCTCTAAGTAATATAAGTTTAGTCAATAGGAGGAAAATCATTATTGGTGCATCACATTTTAAACTCTTTATGTTTTATTTTTAACCCTTTTCATGAAAATTTGAAAAGTGTCAAGGTGTTTCAAAGAGTTCATTAAGGGAAATGGCCCTTCTAGAGATTAATCTCAGTTACTGGTTACCCACAACTTGTGACATGTTTCCATTATGACACTTGTATGAGGAGAGATGATAGATATCCTAA
This sequence comes from Torreya grandis, assembly GCA_037957365.1. NCBI lineage: Eukaryota > Viridiplantae > Streptophyta > Pinopsida > Cupressales > Taxaceae > Torreya > Torreya grandis. Next base: position 339,724 of record JARHVA010006475.1, on the reverse strand, counting down.
AGGATTGAAAACACAATTGAAAATATATCCCATTATTTTAATGGTGGCAATTTCATATTGTAATTATCTTTGATTTTGTTGGCCTGGTTGAAATGTGATCTGACCACATGCTGCATTTGCCCAATGCTCACAAGAGTCTTAAAATAATAATCCATATTCATCTAACCTAGTTACTTTTCAATGTTGTTATAAACCTTAAAATATATTTCTTTTTTAGTAATCTTATCTATAATATGGTGTGGTATAAATAAGGGAGAAGTTCGCATGCCTTCAATTTGAATGGTAGTAACATTTGGATAGAACTAGTCTCCACATTTTTAGAATGTCCTCAAAATGTTCTTGGGTAACTTGGGCATAGATTTACCATATATTTCATATATATCCAATGGTAAACTTCATTTCACATTTTTTCAATTTCATACCTATATCTTTGAATGAACATTAATGAATCATCTTCACTAATTCTATTAGCTAGATATTCTTTTGTGGGTTACCACAACTCATCATATCTTTTGTAAATAGTTCCCATAATAGTATCTAGAAAAGAGGAGATAATGTAAAAAAATACCATATAATGGCCTTTGGTATGGATATAACATTTGGTACTTTAGTCTGACATAAATAATTTCCCCTATTAAAACCAATTAATTAGAGGTTAATAAAATTTCTAATAATAGAACCCACTCAACTTGAACATATGCAATACTAAAAAATCCATATAATCTATTCAATATATTAATTTATATGTTAACCCAATCCCAAATTAATGATTAAAATGGATTTAATTCCCCCTTTGAGATTCAATTTCTATCCCTTAACAAGCCACTCTTTTAATTTCCCCTCTATAATATTTTTTCAATCTAGACATTACCCAAGTTTTGGTTGTAGGATATTTAGGGGAAGGTAACATAATATACCTCTTAAAATGACTACCTAAAATTTACACATCCACTTTTTTTTTTTCATAATATATAATTAACCCCAAAAAAAATATATATTTAATAAGGTCTATGCATAGCATTACCTCAAGTTTTGTTGCTACCTGGTAAAGACCTTATGCCTTGATGGTTATCAAATCCTTTATATACTACTTATGGGTTCATTAAATTTTGTTGTAAGATGAGTACAACATTATTTATTCTAACTCATCATAGAGTGAATAATAATGGTGCAATTTTAAATCTAAAGCACTTTTCTCAATCATTGTACTGTTGTAATCAATCACGCTAGTGAAAGCATACAAAGAAGGGACATTTAATTGTTTATAAGTTGACACCATTATTGAACTAGATGTATGAATATGATTATATCAAAAATACTAGTTTTAATTTGCAAACACCTATGAATAATTAGGGATTTTAAATATGTAAGAGCTCAAATATGTAGTGTTTACTTGAGATTAATGACTAAGTGCATTCCCCTTCATTCCATATTTTACATATATCATTCATGAGATTCAAAAATTGAATGTATTCATGCACAATTAATGAAGATAATGAAATTTTGGTTTAAATTCTAATTTCACTATGAAAATTCCAATTAGTTTTAGTGGGTTAAATTAACTACCATATGGAAAACCTTTATTAACTTTGAATGTTTAGTCATCAAATTCAAGACAATTATCAATGATGATCACTGCATACTCAGGGTTAGTTCCTCTAGATGATGATAGGTGTCAACTCCTCATTAATTTAAGGCTTCATACCTTTCACTATGATTGAATCTTCAATGGTCAAGATTTAATGATATCATGGCATGTGTTGAGATCTCATAGGTCTAAAGATAATGAAATTCTTGGGCATTAGACCATAGACCAAAGAATTATTTAATCTTCTAGGAGATTGTTTTAATGAAGGGATGCCAAGTGTCAAACATTTGGGGATTTTAAGGTACCAAAATATTAGGTTAAAATACTTATAAATTTAAACCTTACCAATGAACTAATAAAGTTTTCATTTCTCTATAATACCTTACTAAACACTTAAAAATTTATTTTCCCTGTAATACCTTCATGGGTAACTTTAAGGTATCTCTTAGGAGATACATTGAATCCACTAGTTCACATGTTTGAAAGTTATGGCCTATAAGATACCTTGAATTTACCCTTGAATGTATTAAAAATCTCTTCAAGGTATCACCTAGTAGTGACTTCAAGGTAAGATTCCATTTGTGTTCATGTTAATGGTATATCCTATGATATACCTTCAACTCCCCTTGAATGTATGACAATGACATTTAAGGTATATTCTACTTTACATTGTTATTAAGGGATGCCAAGTATCATACTTTCAAGGATCTAAGAGTATCAAAATATAGGTTTAAAATCCTTTTAAATTTATCGAAGAATGTTTGAAACCTATGTAATAACTTTTTGGGTAACTTAAAGTTATGTCTTAGGAGAAAACTTGAAGGTATTACAAGGACCTTCAAGTAGTTCCTTCAAGGTGAAGGAAAATTTCACTTTCCATTGATATGGGTCTTATGCACCAAACAAATTTTAAATGAGGTATCCTCTAATGTTTTAGGAACATAGTGAAGGTAAACTCCACTCTAGGTCACAAGTTTTATGTATGGGTTAAACAACCTTGTGGTGGAATAACAAGTATAGAATGTAGGTTGTTAACCAATTTTAATTGTAGTGAAATTAATCCTAAAGGAGAAACAAATTATAATTAGGTGAGATGGATGAGTGATATATAATCTAGAATGGGTAAATCTAAGTCAAATAAAATTTAAATGGAGGGAAGGGTAGAGAAAAAATAAGGTTTTATTAAATCAAAGCATCACTTCTTAGGTTAGTTTCTTAGTGTAAAAATGCTCTCAAAACTAAGGCTTATTGTTTGCAGAACAAATTTATGAAGTCTAGGAAGGGATGATATTAAAAACTTGATGGTATCAAGTGAAGGTTAATTACTTTAGAGTAGCTCTTACACACCCTTTATTGGAAGATTATATCTTGGATCGAGAAAGCATATAATCTATCTATCACACATACTTAGAAAACTATACCAATAGAAATAATTCATATACACTAAGAATAATAACACAGTCAAAACCAATTGATTAATAAAATATACTAACTTTAAATAGTTTTTAAAAATCTAAAGCTAGCATACATTGATAAAAATAATCAGGATCTATCCATAAATTTTGCACACTTAAAAGTATTGTATTATAACAACCAAAAAAATGAAACTTCAAATCACATAAGTGGAAGGAGAAAACACCAATGCAATTGAATAACACTCATAATTAACTTATTATTATATAGGTCAAATATTCCAACCATTTAGAATGTTAAATTACATTGATATATAGACTTGGGGATGGGATGCCTAATCCTTCAAGTGTATGTAAAATCTTAGTTACATGTTGATTTTAAAACCTCAGTTCTAATTTTAATCTATAAATCATATGTTTTTGCATGCTTGTGTCTAATTAAATTTATGTAAAAATTATTTATCTTGTGAAATTAAATGTGTGCATGCTTACAAAAATCTCATTAAATTTTACATGTACATTATAGATATAAATAAACTATGATTAGATTATGTATTTATACATACAAAAATTGACTTTTTCTCAACGTTAACTATGTGCTTGTATGGTTGACAGGGTTGTTGGAGGTAATGAACTAGAAGCTTTCATTAAAATGGGATTTGTTTTAATGGCATTTTTATTTACTTACAAATCATGATATCACTTTTTCCCAATATTTGATTACATCCATGTTAAGGAGTAAAGGCATATGCACCCTATTCACTAGCTCCAATAGACTTTCATGTTTAGCTTTTGTAGTGTTGAAGTTAGATCTAAACATCTCAACATCAATGAACTTATTTATAGAAAAATTAAGCTCTAACTCTATGTCTTCTATGGTCTTCCCTTGTATGTCTTATTTCAAATTCTCTAAAACTTAATACAATATTTGATCAAAATTTGCGCTACCAATGAATATTCCTATTGAATCCTTGGCCTGAGAAAGATTCAACTCATCCAAAAAAAATTGGAGTGAGTCTCATGTTATGAATATCTTATCATTAATTCCTTAGCCACCTTAACCCATTTCCTATGCTCTTGTGTTTTGATGGATACCATGTTGAGGGCATTGGTAGCCTCTAATCGTAACATCAAGTTTAAATGTGTATATGATTCTTTGATTGTAAAAAGAATAATAAATTTGAGTTTATTTTTATCTATCTTAAGAGAATTCAATAATTAGGTGGTATTTACTATGTAAGGTGAAAATTATTCCCTAATTTCACTCTTCACCTTGGGAATAGGAGTTACACTAGGACGGGTGAATGAAATGGGAACAAATGTACTAATTGCAATAATAAAAACATGGGAAACAACATGAGTGATAGAAATTAGAGAGGGTGTTGTCTCACCTGATGTCTATTGATGAAATGGTACATTTCCCTTTAAGTTTAGGAGGCTCAATAATTTTAATCTCTATAATTATGCCTCCTCATCAAAAATATCCTATCCAATTTCCTCATGTTTATCTAGATCTACTAAAGGTCCCTCTATGGTGGGGATATGTGGAAGGGATTGAGGCTTAGCTTCCTTGTATAACAAAGGGTGGTCTTCAAAGATGTATAAAGAGATGATTGTGTTGTTGAGGTAACCACAAAACGAATCTATATTGGTAATGAAATGTCATCATGGAAAGGGCCCTTCATGTCTAAGGAATCTAGGCAAATGGCTTATTCTTGCTTTCCTCTAACTTAGGTATCTAGTACCCTTGTTTCATTCTTTACTTCCTTAAATGTTGTAGGGAGTGTCTAAAAGCATTTCCATTCTCCCCTTACTAGCTGAGCAAGTTTGTTAGTCCAAAAATTAGATGTGTCCCATACTTCAACCGGTGGGAGTCTAGTTCATGCCTCCTTTGTGAAAAGGGAAGGCTCCCATTGAATGAGATTTAGGTGGTCCTCCTTCATATGAAATAATTTTACCCTTTCCAATACATGATAATAATTTTTAGAATTTAAGAATAATAATTAATGATCATAGTTCTCATGTTCATATTCAATGCCCAACCCCTTGATGTGGTTTTTCACTTATCCATGGGGATCCTAGTCCTTATGTGGTAGTAAGGCCAAGAAATATTATTCTCTATATTTTATATAATCATATAAGATATTCCTAATGGTGTAGCACATTATTACAATCATTATATTTGACCCATGAAGGTAGGCTTTATTCTTGGTATGCATATCATAATCAATGCCCCACCATAGCTTGTAGGCTATCTCCTACTCTACCACCTTGTCTAGGACATACTTGGGGACCCATATACGTGTAACCTTATGTAAAACTACCATGATGACTATATAATTAGGGTATATTCAGTGTCTCTATTGATTAATAGTGTTTTCATGATACTCTTTGATATCCAAGGTAATGGGGATTCATGGATGCCCATCCATACATGTGGGTAAACATCCTCACTAATATGCACAACATTGTGAATGTATGCATATATATATGCATGAAAGAATAAGATTCATATATATGTATCTTTAAATAGTCTATAATGTGGATCTAAAGTGAGCCATTGATGATGTAGACCATCCTCATGACTATTTCAAGTGAGTAAGACATCATGTAAAATTATCCTCCTTAAGGCCTCTTCTCTTTATGCAAAATTTATTCTCGTAACCTTGATCTAATCACTTCTCCTAGAGAAAAGGTTAATTTTGATGTCCTCAATAGATCTAGTAGTATAACCCATTATATTTAGAGGAATTTAATGATAAGGTATCCAAATAGCCTATTCAATAGGTCCATCCCAATCCAAATTCCCATTATAATTTTTTTTATTAGGGTGGGTTTCTTATCTTTCAATTTGATTATCTATCTAGGGAGCATCTAACTTCTAAACACCTTCTAGAAAAACTTATCTTTATTTCATACCACTACTCTATGTAGATAATAGGTGGCATTTAGGATAGGAAGAGAGAGGTACCTTTGAACTCCATTACCATAGATGTATGTTGTGACTATTTTTTTATTAAGGTGATGCAAGTACACTCCTCCAAATATCTTCCCTGTGAAGAAAAAGACTCACCAAATATCAATATAGGGCATGGATTATGATTTTATAGCTATGAATTTTAGCCTTTATCTCCTAAGTAGTAGTAGGTTTGTGGTCAATTGGCACTAGGATGGATTTAGGTTCTCTTCATGTACATGCACATTGACATGGTGTATGGCATCTAATAGCACTAGCACTGAGTAGTTCTTATAACCACTTTTGAATACAAGTTCAAAGAGTGTGTCAATATACTCATTATAATCCTTGATAGAGAACCTTTAAGGAGGGAGAGTTCCTAAGAATGTCTTGGATGATGATACCATTATTCTATAATTAACCTAGTAGTGGTTTGCATTTTAATTACTCAGCTCTCTCAAGTATGTTGTTAAGTCAAAAATGCTAGTGGCTAGGGCTCTATCATAGGAGAGTATGTGAATTTTAAGTTAGACTGAGATAAAATGGACACATCATCATTAAAACTAATTTGATATTTATTTTAAATTGATTTAAAATTTGTTTACCATTAATGTCCAATGCCTATAACTTTATTTTGTTTATTTAATGCAAACTTTACCACCTCATTTTATGAGTATGGCATGTAGGCACTATTGACGTTTAGTAGGAGTGGCACATTATTTACCTCTTCCAAGTGTAATTTCATCACTTACTCAAATTTAGTTTACTGAGTAATGAATCTTTCAATAATCAAAATTTTGAAGTCAAGGTATAACACTATTTGTAAGCATTATGAATAAAAGTTCTGAACATTTTTTCCAAATGAAAAAATGTACATAACTCTTTTAAAAATAAAATATGTAAAATACGTAAATTATTTGGAAAAATACAAAATAAATCTTTTTGAAGACCCAGATAAACTAAAGTGTAAAATGGAGACTTGGTTCTTGAATAATAGTGGTAAAAAAGTAAGTAATGCATAATTATAATACCTGGTGAATGTAGCTTCAAGCCCTATACCTTAAATTATTAAATAATGTATTCAAACAAATCTATTAAAGGAAAATTTATAATAACTAAATTCTTCTAGGATAAGAAAAACCCTTGTAATACCTTCATGGGTAACTTTAAGGTATCTCCTTAGAGATACATTAAAGGAAAACTTAACTCTTGTGTATGTTTGAAAGGTATCTCCTAAGAGATATCTTGAAGGTACTTATTGATGGGATTTTTAACACAAAAATTAGATGCAAGATAGGTCTAAGAGTTTTAATCCATTTCAAGCCTCTCCTAAAAGGCATATTCCCCTAACACTCCTAAAAATAATGTGTGAGTGCACTTCACCAAGGTTTATTTCACTTGATCTAGGTACACTGAACCTCACTCAATGTCTCATTGATACCATTCCATGTAAGGGGCATTTGTTGGTTTGAATTAAAGGTAATTCAATAGTTACTACATAGTTTAAATGGGGAAAACTTTGAATAATCATTCTTTAGTGAAACATAATTTCTCTAGGCTTAAGACTGACACAAAATTCTCTAAAATTGTGATACATGATTAGTTGTAAGGTTTTTTGTTATTTTGGTGTTTGTGTTCCTAGGTCTTGGTGATGGTTGTGACATTTTTTATAAAATTATGAAAGTTATAAAACATTATAATAGAGTCAATATTTTGGCTCATTTTGTCAAATGTTGGACATTTATTGAATGAAATTGCTTAGAGATTCTTATGGTTCACAACATGTATAATAATTTGGTATTGATTGATAGATATAATAGTTTGAGATCTGTACATAATATCATTAGTTGTGAAGAGTGTTGATGCCTCATCCCACATATAGGGTATGGATTATATTTATTAAATAATGATGAAGCCTTGGAAAATATATCTTACACATTTTCCTCATTTTTTAACCACCTCAGATCTCTTAAGTTGAATATTTGAAACATACTTCCCCCTCTTCTTTCTCCTTCAAAATAAATGTTTGTAGATTCCTTTGTATATCATTTTATATTTTCTAGAATTTTTATTTAATTATAATCCTTGACACCTTTAATACATGTATTTAAAGTTTCCTCCACTTTATTTTGATTAGTCCTACATTGGCTAGGATATTTCTTCATGGGGCTTGTCATAAATTTAGTGGGATGTTTAAGGTATCTCCTAGGATATATATTCAACATGCTTATCATTGAAAAGCATAGCTTAATAGTGACTATTTTTTTTTAAATTACATATATCTCATTGAGTCATAACCCTAAGTAATTATGGTGTTATTATTTTATGATATGCTTAGTAATTTCATGATATGTTAGAAATAAACAATCAACTTTTAGGCAATCCTTGTTTAATGAGTTTTACATCTCTTTATATATAATTTATTTCTAGTTTGGTCACACATTTTTATTTTATGTAAAATTTAGTGTATATATTATAAATATTTAATGTGTATTTTATATTTTAAATTATAATTCACATTTTTTAATATCCAAATAATCACTAGTTAGTCAAGTATAATGTTTTAAGTGATACAATATGTCACTTAGATTTTACAAAAGATAAATATTTACATCATTTCAATGGATTTTTAGAATGTCTTCAAGAAAGAAAGAAATTCCCATAAATAAAAGGTATAATAAGCCCTCAATCAAAGAAATTTTAGATATATTATTATTTAAACTACCAAAACTAAAATTAAATCCACATCATCATCTTCCATTTTATGGTGGTGACAAAATTCCTCTTGTTGATTGGTATTTTGATTTGTTTAGTTTGATAAATATGCATGTAGATGTTTATTTATTTAGCACTATATCTAGAAAATAATATTCTCATATTGAATAATCCTTGCCTATGATAAATATTAACTTGAATATGTCATTTAATTCCAATTGAAATTATGGAATAAATAAGAGGGAATTCTCCATCATGCTATAGTTAATTTCAATAAATTTACACCCAATAAAATGGAATTAACAAAAATGAATGTTTATTTCTTTAATGAAACTTTTGAGTTTTATTTGAATAGATATGACAGCCTTAAAATGTATGGGTTAATAGATATATATAATTTAGTCCTTATAATACAGAATATGTTGAAATAAAAACATGAATAAGGTGAACCAACTTATTCTACTTGCCACCTTGTAAATATGCATTTAAGATACCCTAAAATCATGATAAAAAACCATTAAATAAAACATGACAAATAAAAGAAACATAATTGTACACATATATAAAAAAGCATTTATAATTACTCATACCAATGGAAAAATATAAGATCGAGAAAAATATTGGTACACTTTTATTGGCACAAAATTTTGATTAGACACAATGAAATATCTAAATGGTATGTTTCCTCTAGAAATTATGCTTTGCATATTCCTATAGATCTATATGAATTAGGAGATGTTAATATAAAAATTATAAATATAAATGAAAGAGTGGTGAATGCTTAATTCATTCATTCATAAATCATTATGAAATTCTACTTAAGTATGCTTTGTTAATTTTTTTTAATCCAAATAACCATCAATGTATTATCAAATCAAAAGAAGTCTTTTAAGATATGGAGAAGAAAATCACAGGGATAAAAATTGTAGATGGAAAACACATGATTATAGCACAACAAATAATATTTAACATGAGTAATATAACTCACTATCATTGAGAAAAAAAATTTATTTCTAGAAGGACAAGATTTCTAAAAATAGTTACTGTGTTTCATATTGTTCACAAAATATGTAACCAATATAATGAAGAAAATTAATCAATTTATAATGTTTCATTTTTATAAAGAATTCAATCTGAATGTGACCTTATCTAGTTGAGAGGTTGGAATAATATTTAAAATAGGTAAAAAAGATAGAATAAATACATGAACAAGATAGACACTTTTACACATAAATGAACTAATCATCACAACAATTGTAAGAGAAAAAATTCCTTCTTTTCATGGAACAACCCATTTGGGTTTGTTTTGATAGGAGATTTGATTTATTTGAAAGTGGTACTATTAGGACCAACATACCCAAATTTTTTGAATTGGGACCCTTGAGAAACCCTCATAATAATGCATGAAAAGTTTAGCATGTGAAGGTCTTTTATAGAATTTGAAGGTCATCCACTTGGTTAAAAGGTGGGCTTATGTAGTTTTGATTTGCTTTAATCTGGACCGATAGTGCTAATGAAATTGATTTTTATTTTAGTTTCAGGTTTTATGGAATGTGTTCTCAATAATTATATATTCTAGAACCCTATAAAACCCTCAATTCAAATTTGAATAAAGGTGGGAACCAAAATGGTAGGAACCATTATAAAATACATTTATGGACTTGAGCATAAAACACATATTTTAGACTTAGTCATGTTTTTAACACAACTTAAATAGGAAAATTGGTCCCCTTTGTTATTTCCCCTTTTCCTAAAGTTCCTTATGACCTAACTAATGTCATCTTGTAGGGTCCTTTTAAAATTTCCCAACTTAGCCTAACATTTTAATACTAAGGCCTGAACGTATTCATTAATATAATCATGACCTTAGTCTTAATGGCTTAAGCCCAAATATTTTATGTATTCATGGTCCTAAATGAAATTCCTTGTATCTTGTAAGATCCTATAGCTATTGCTTTATCATGGCATTTGATCTAATGGGCTGAAGATAACCTGAGTTTTGACATAAATAACATGTGTCTTTGGTGATCCAATAGTCTACACATACTCATTAGGACCCAATAAAATGAAGCGAATTATAATTGAAAAGTAAAAAGGATATAAAAGGCCCAAATGACTGACATGCATTGCCTTTGTATTCAACAACTAAAATGTAACTAGGTCCTACCTAACAAAGCAACCAACCACAAGCAAGCTCCTGGATCATAATCGATGGTGATGATTCATCTCTAATTTTGATCCAATAGAGTGAATGTATTCAAATATCCTAAGAGATACCATGGACGTGCCAAGTGATATTCTCACATTGGGCCATAATAATATGATGAGCTTAAAATTTATGTTCACATGACTATCATTAATGTCCATGAGGGCATATTTGATGTCTGTAAGATTTTCAAATTAAATCTAATGAATTATTATACTATGGGCTAAAATGCACTACAAAATATTGTTATAGGGATCATAAATGGATTTATAGCTAAAGTAAATACTCAAAAGATGCTCAAAATAGAAGTCTTTGAAATGTAAAATAAGGAAATGGTCTTATGATATAAATACTTAGTCTAAATTTATATGTAAGGCTCCTCATGACATTTTGTTTAAAAAAATATTAAACCTTAAACTATGAGCTTATGATAAGTCTTATTTTAAAATAGGATGTCCTTGTCACATGGATTATGAACAAACCAAAGGTTTTCATATGTGGTGGCCTAAACTAATTATACCCTTGCTCCTTTGTTATAAATTAGGAAACTTAGGCATAAGTTCCTTAGCCCAAGGTTTATTTTTTGCTTAATAACAATGAAACAAACCTTAGCCTAAGGAAATTAAGCCTAAATCATGACTTTAATAATATATTGACTTAGTTTTTGGGCATTTTTATAGATTAATGGTTCATACCCCATCATTAGATTTGACCTAATGGTGCAAAGGTGTCAATGAATTTTTAAAAGCATATGAGCTCTCCATATGGCTGATACTCATTCGATGAGTGACTGACCAAAAGATTTGGAGCATAGAGGAGATACGTAAACATGCCAACTTTCATGACCATAGGGTTTGTAATAGAGAGACCCAATCATGACCAAGGGCCTAGAATATAATCAATGGCTCACATTAATCTAGGATTTTGATCCTATGATGAAAAATGAAAAGGGTATTTTAAATACCAATGGCTATTGTTCAAATGGAATTTATGAAAAATGCCATGAAGGGTCTAGACCAATTGACAAATTGAGTCCATTTGGGTCACTTTTATGTAGGATTTAAGGTTTTGGAGCTTTAATGCTAGAATATATCTAGGCTTTGACTTATATATGAAAAATTCCATGAATGATCTAGACCAATGCCACTTAATTATGTTTCTAAGCATAAGAGAACTTTCACAAAGACTTGAAACCCTCAAGCAAACCAATGGATACTTTTCTTATGTTTACACTATATTGCATATGGTATTTGTTATAATTTGATCAAAAGGGAAATAATTATGTTTTTAAGCATAAGAAAACTTTCATAAATATCATATTAAATCTAGTGTAAACAATTACCAAAGATAGAGACCATGGTAACTAGTAGGCAACAATTTAAGGAAGAGACTGAGCTCTATTGGACAATAGATAGTGAGGGCCAAATTTTCAAAGATACTAAACTGGACATCATAACATTAAACATCCAAGGCATTAGGAATTGGTTTAATCTCTTCTTCATGATAGAATAATTAGAACCCATTTAATATGAAGAGAGGAACACCACCATGAGTAAGTGACACTATGACCTGGTTGCAATCCAAATGGTTGACCTTCATGATGCCATGACAAAACTAGAGGTATTACATTATATTTATGTCCTTGGGCCCATATTTATTAATTGTAGAAGAGATAATGAATGAATCATTAGGGAGGGGAACTCAAAATGGGTAGCCTAAATTTACCCTATTTCTTTTGAGAAATACTACAAACTCCCTCTCCCCCATGTAGACCTTTCTAGGATCAAAGAACGGACCAATAACCACGATCTAGACTCTATCCTTAGACCCTGGGTACACCAAGGACCTAATATCTTTAGAAACATTAAACACAAGATCCATATCATCAAATTAAAAGAGGGAGTTAGGGTAGTAATGACCCTATTTAACTGACCCTTTGGTTCCCCTTCAACTACCTATGTTAATAAGATCGAGGTTCCATATGTGCACTACATGGTAGAAGAGAAATTTATCCCTCAAATTGGAGAATTAATCACTATTTTCCTAGCTAAGTAATTCAATGACATTAAAAGGAAGACCTCAAATAAATTATTTATGATGCCATACCTACTTGACACCCTTCTTGCTTCAATCACCTTCCTTGGGAATAGGAATTTGTCAGCAGAGGATAAGACTTCCATTTCACATTACTATTCCAAATTGCACATCTTCAAGTAGAAGAATCACATGTAGTTTATTTGTGACTATGTTTACCTAGCTATAGTGTAGGCCATCATAGGTGTTCCCATGCCTAAGTTCCACCACTTCACCAAGAGGTATGTTGAAATGATAGGGGATGTATGGCATTATGATTGTACAATCCTCAGGATAGAAGGAATCATGTTCAAACCTTACAAGATACCAATATATGTTTCAAATAAGCTTTTAGAGTAGGAAATTACCTCTTAGCTCATCCATGGCATTTATATGATGTGAAAAGAGAATAATAAGGGGTCTACTCTACCCCTCCCCCCTAAATATTAGGAAAATCTTAATAAAAGACTAGAAATAATTGGAAATCATGTCCACACACAAGGATTCATTTAGCTTCTAATTGGAGGAACTCCAAATGTGGTATCCAAAGAATGTATTAGATGAGCATCTAAAGGATAATAGGCTTCCAAACCTACAATATATACATCAGCTTGGTATCCATGACACCATATATATTAAGGCTAAGAATTATGAGGAGGTATTGTCTAGGGTTTAAGGCCATAACATTAAGCTTGAATATAGGTTAATCAAGGATAACAATCCATCTAGGGAAGCATGTAAAATGTATAATTTACAATATCACTTACTCTTGGGTCATCTAGAATATCCCATGAGTATATTTAGATAGAGAAACCACAAACCCAATAATAGGTTGAGAAAGTTCAAGATGAACAAGGAAAGGGTAAGGAGAATGTGGGAGAAATGAATCTAGAAGAAAGGCCTAAAGAGGGGACCCCATCCTCAACACTCCCATAAAGGCCACCTTCCCTAGTTCAATACTTAGACATGATAGCCTTGGAACTAGGAGAGATACTTAAGGCTGATCTCAAGGAACTTATAGAACCCTATGACTCTGATAAAGAAGGGAAAACCAAAGAAGATATAGGAAAAGAGCTTATCCAAATACCATTCCATGATAAGAGGAAGGTAGAGATAGCACTGGTCTGTATGGGACCAAAGAAGAGACCAAGATTTACTTTCACTCATCCCACTAATAAAGTCAATATATTAAGTGAAGAGTTCCTAATTCATGGACTAGTCATTCTTGACTAGTTCCTCTATGGGAAATTGCCAAAGATACCCTCTCTCTATCTCATTCTTGGGCCATAACAAGGGTTATTGATGTTTAAATATAAGATGATATGAAGCCTTGGATAAGGGCTATAGTGAAGGAGTAGGAGGAAAGGATAATTGTGGCCATTGAAGGACTAGAAATCAATAAGATAGATGCCCCAAGAGCATCAAGTAGCTTAGGTGTGGAGGTCCCAGAACCTCCCAAATTCAAGGATCTAATTAATACCATCCATTTCAAACCTAAAATAGCTAGGTTGGAGAGAATAACAACTAGGATAGTTATGGTTGGGATAAATTAATTCACCTATAATAAGGTGGAACCCTTTGTCTGATTAAGCCCAACGGGAGGCTAGCAACTTGGTGAAGCTTTCATTCATGAGGAGGATGTATAAATCTTGATTGAATCCTATTTATCATAGGCCAAATCTAGATTCCAAGGTATCTAGTAGATAATCCTAAATTTTGAAAGAGAGAAGATAACTTACAAAGATAGGTAATTTTTTCAATGCTAGATGCCATGATCAAGATGATTGATGAATCATTTTATGACATGTTTAAAGCACTTAAGTCTATGAAACTAAGGTAGAGTGTATTAGAGGGGTAGTGTACATTATCTAGAAGCTTGGTCACCTAATTGCAAGCTTCAAAAGACAAAATTTCCCAACTTATCAATATTCAAGCAAAGAAATAGATCCCAAGATTCAGGACCATTAGTTTGGGATATTTAAGCATAATTCTAGGAATTATGATTAAAAAGGTTAAAATTTAGAGTGCCTAGTATAATAATATGTAAAGAATCTTAGATGATGATAAGTATTTAATTATAAGGATCGAGTAACTTCTTGAAACTATGCTTACAAACCCTATATAACCCACTGCCCTTAAAATCATCAATGATGAATAATTAAAGCATAGGTCTACTTTGGTAACCTAAAAGATCAAAAAAAAGATCCAAGTCTAATCTGGGTTTGATAACAACAAAATCTTGGAAATGATATTCAATGCAAGGGAAAATATAAATGAATATATGAGAATTAATGAGGCCATTGATAGGAACAATAATAAACTTGATGACTTGTTAGATAAAGAAGAAGAATGTATTATGAAGCCTATTATGGACCTAGAATTAGTTGATGAGTAGCATGGTAAGGTAATGAGCATCCTCCAAAAATGAAAATTAGAGGACCTATAATCAAATTAAGAAGTATTCTATTTTGTAATATTTTGCATCATTTTGGAATATAATATTCCATTCTAAAGGCATATACTAGTTTGTTAACATATTTGCCTCTAGGACAGTGTAATTGGGAAAAGCACCTATATTTTATAACTTGTAAGGATATATGTCCTTATCATTGTACACTTGTATTTTGTGACTAACCAGTATACTTCTTGACCTTCTATAAAGGCATGCAATACCATTTGTAAAGGAGAGATATTTTTAACAACTTTGTACAATTTAAAGTAATTAATATAATCAAAGGAATTTTGAAAGGATTGTCCATGTTTGATGTGTTAATTGTCATTTTAGTTTTTATCTCAATTGCTATTTGAGGTCTTGAATTTGAATGGTGTCTTGGAATTTTGAGTTGCATCCTAGTAATCACAAGGTTTCTAATTTGTGCAACCTGCTAGATTAGCTAAAAGATCTTTTATTCTCCTTTTTTATTTTACTATGTTTGTAGAGTGCATGTTCTATCTGATAATAGTAGTATAAATAAGAACTAGTTCTTACTTGTGATTCTTCACTCTATCATTTGAAATTGGCCTAGTATATAGAAGAATATGAATTTATTCTATCTTACATTATTTATTGGTTTAAATACGTATTTAGTTAAAATGGATGCTTTTTCATAATGTTTAAGGCTAATGTTGGTAATTACTCTTTTCTTTTCTACCTTACCCTTTTATTTTCTCCTTTTTTACGCCAAGATAATTTTAGTTTTAGATTCATTATAAATATCCATTTAGATTATTTTGTAGCCTAAATATGGATCATAATCGCTTTACATTATCATAGATTCTTAGAAATTTATGAAGAATGGACCAAGGTGGATCTCTACCACTAAATTATATAAATATCATTGAACAATTTATCTTGATATATTGCTATTTCACCATAGGCAACTAGTTTTTTGAAATATACAACTCATGCCCTGAATTTTCATATTCTAAAATGAGAAGTGTTCTTTAAACACTAATAGCACCTATGGTTCATTTAGAAGCATCAATAGGTACTTTACCTAGTTCATGTAAATAGTATTTAAATATGAGTGGTACAACAACAATAATAAATATTCAAGGGCTTTCAGAAAAACAAAAAATAGAACTAGTAGATTTATTGGAAAAAGGGTTTATTTCCTTCCTAAAAACCCTTGAGTACAACAAAATGGACACTTGATGCAAGAATTGAAGATGAAAAGTCATATATTATAAAAAATTATAGATTATTTCACCAATCATGATTTGACACTTCTAACCAAAAAAATTCACACTTGAATAAGTAATGGATCATTGTATAATTTATACAAAAAGGTTTGAATATTTGTGGGTCTTAAGTGAAAGTATTTCAAAAAATAAAAAAGTTGGGAAGACTTCTCTGAATTCAATAAGCATATTGAGAAAATATTTAGATAGTGATGGAGGTCATCTTTATAGGATAGATAAAAATAATAATAGCTACCATTATGACCCCCATGTCATTATCCATCTATTTTAGAATATTTTGGTGCAATGTTCATTGTTGGTGTGAATGTTAATTTGATAATGATTGATCTTTTGAATGTCATTAAATATTTTAAGTAAGAACAGATTTTCCTATTTATTTAGGCATTGATTGATAAGTTTACTTTTGGGGATTTCAATGTATTTATCATTCACAAACTTGACCATTTATATGGCAATGAGAACTCTCTCAAAAATATATGTTGGTCCTTTTAATTGGACTCACATTATAGGTATCAATTTTTCTCAAGATTTGACTAAATTTTAGCTTGAATATTTCATCCTCCATTCACAAAAATGTAAATTACATGAAGGTGTTGAAATAAATAGATATGTACCAAAATTTTAAATGATTTATTCACACAAAATAAGGAAATTCAAAAATGAATTAGATAACTTATTTTAGGAGAGACTTATCTCCACTTTCAATAATTCAGATACATATGATTTACTAGGTATATATACAAGGGATGGATTGGTGCATGTTTATATGAAAATGTAAAGGAATTTAGTCTAATAAAAATTGAATAACAAATCATTTTAATGTTCAGTTTCAAAAAAAATTGATAGATTTATGATAAACAATACTAGAACAACCACTTTGATCACTACCAAGTGCATAACATTATTAAATTATTTTATAATCATACTTTATTATTCAAATAAAAATCTTAACAATGTTTTGATGTGTATGTTTTATTTTTAAAACCTAACAACTTAGGAATATTATGGTGTGTATAAATAATGACATTAAATGAAAGTGAATAAATAATTATAATGAAAAATCAAATCAATGAACATGACAAACTACAAGTTGAAGAAGGAAAGATAAGATTGTGCATATTTTTACAATTATATAATTTTTTATTTATCAATTATTTACAGTACTGATAAAATATTTTTTTATATATTTATGTCTCAATTAAAATAATTAACAACATAGCTCTAAATTTTTTTGTCTCCAACAAAACAAATTAAGACACAACTTTTTAGCTTGAAGCCTTGACAAAAAATAACACAAGGTAAAACCCTACAATAAGACACTTGTTTTAAATACAAATATCAAATCAAATTATGATTAGAATTTTTAATTACTATATTATATAATATATTATATGGAATAAATAAAAAAAGGTTCAACAAAAGAGTGCAGTTGTACAAAATACAAAGAGGCAAAAAAAGGTGAAAACCCCCTTTCAATGAATGTGTAATTATACAATATCATATAGTAGAATATATAAATTATTTTTATTTATTTAAACACATTACAATTTAATTTTTATTTATTGATAAGAGAGTGTATAGGACAATAAAATATAGTGCATAGGTTTGGGATTTTAAAGTGTGGGTTCATTTTATTATTGTGTTGAGTTGAATGTCATTGTATTTACCCATTTATATGTTTCTTAAATGTTGAATTTGCCAGTTTATAATAACTCAACATGTGTTATATTGTGTATGTAAGACAATAAATTATCTTCAGAGTATACATGATCCTTGTCAATATAAAAATGATTTTTTTTTAATAGACAACAGTATTGTGATTTTGAGAAATTCAATGAAGAATAGATTTCTTATATATATATATATATATATATATATATATACATACATATATATACATATATATACACATATACATATATATATATATATATATACATACATACATACATACATACATACATACATATATATATATATATATATATATTGAAAAAGGGAATATGTATGTATGTATGTATGTGTGTATGTATGTATGTGTGTATATATATGTGTGTATGTGTGTGTGTATATATATACATACATATATATATATATATATATACATACACACACACACATAGATATATATATATATACACATGCATATATACATACATACATGCATACATACATACATGTGTGTGTGTGTGCATATGTTAAATTATATAAATAGATTGCATAAGCAATCAATTTTTTTCTTTCAGAATATGATGACTTACATCTATTTTAACAAATGAATAATAAGTTTCTGTTATGGTCAAGTTATGAGGATTCTTTATAAACATGTATATGTATATGTATGTTAAAAATTTGGCAATAGAAATTAGACATCCATGTATAATGAGTATAGTTACATGTGACTAAACATGTATATATATTATTATATGTTTATATGAATCTTTATAATATTTAAAGAAATGAAAATAAAAAATGCATCAAATTAAATGTAATATGTTTACATAGCATAATATAAAATTCAAATCAAAAGTGCATCAATTATCAATCTAACATGTAAAAAATTTTATTAGAAAAATTCGTTGTTATATTTCTTATAATATAATATTGTTCATAAATTATTACATTTAAAAACAAATAGACATTTAAAAGGAGGATCTAAAATTGACATCTAAGAAACTATTGATTTTTGGGTTAGATGACTTATTATGTTTTGCGCACAAAATAAAATATATGAAAATGAATGTTAGGGGAAGAAAATAGTATTATATAATAGAAAATATCTTTTATGTGTGTATTTTTGTTCATTTTTTTGCCTAGTTGATATGAGATAAGTTCTAGGTCATGAAATGAAGCACATCATAAAATATGCATGTGAAAATTTGGCCTTCCAGGTAGTTCATGACATAGTTGGATTTATGGTAGAAAAAATCTATGTTAGTAGATTAATGGAGTTATATATCACATGTGAAAAGGTTTCAAGAGAAGTTTGACATATGGATGGATTATCCTATGTGAGGAGATCATATAATATAAATTTTATATCATACATCTAAGATTAGAAAAATTTATTGAAGTCCAAAGTTGGCCTTCCAAGTAGGTAAGCAATGGTTCCTATAGTCATTTTTACATAATGTTAAAGATCAGGACCAAATGGATATCCAATGGTTCATGTGAGTTCATACATATAGATCTATGATATGAAATAATTAAAATGGGTCAAAGTTTTTATTAGTTAATGAAGTTAAAAATGGAGCTCCTTACAAAAGGATCAACAAAGCATGTTCATTCCAGGATGTCAGGGTGTAACAAGATGGTGCCAAGTGTTTAATGTTTACCATTGAGGAGAGATAAAGATTGATATTCTTCCAAGTATTAATGATGATTGGGTTTTTGTACCAATTGATATAAAATGTGAATATTAAATTAAATGGGTTAAAGTGATAGTTGTCTATCATTATTAAAGTAATGACAATCTTGAAGAGATCAACGAAGCATATATTATCAAGATTGTAAGATGACATGAGATGAGGCCAAGTGTTTGAAGTTTAAAATTTAGGTAGTGGCACACTATGTGTTAAATTTACAATAATATAAATGGTGTGTGTTTAATCTAAGCATCAAGGACACGAGATGAGGACATGGTGTTTGAATTTTAACTATGACCATTTGAATTCAAATATTTGAATTTAATAAAGGAAATACTAGTGCCTAGTTTTTAAGCCATAACTTTTGTTCTATGAATAATTTCAGCATGAAATAAAAACTAAATTTGTAGATGGCTCAAAGTTTCATCTATAAATATAAATTTGAAGATATAAAATTTTTACAATCAAAGATATTGAGTTTCAAAGTTGACTATGTTATTTATGTTCATTTGTTAAGAACCTAAGAAGGATATTTGAGGCTTTTCTAATGATGTTTAGATGTATCATATTTATATAGCTATTTTGGAGTGTTTTAGAGTCCATGAGGATGATCTATGTTCATTATTAAGGTTTTACCAATCATATGTAGTATGAACAAAGGTTTAGAAGTCGAATATGTAATCACTCAAGTTGACTATGTGCACAAAATGTTGTTTGATCAAATTATGCTTAAACAAAAGAATAATATGATGATTTTTGGAACTTAAGGAAGACCTATAGATCATTTGGAATGGTTTCATGAGTTTTAATGTGTTTCTATGTTTTTCTTTTTGAAGAAGTGTCCAATAGGTTAATGGGTCTTCATAGGACCTAAAGGTGACTTAGGCTTTTTTGAAAGAGAGTTGTGCTTAAGGGTGACCCATGTAAGATGCCTTAAGGGAGAATGAATGTATTATGGATAAAAATTAAAGATTTTGGACTTGATAATTTTTGAATTATATATATATATATATATATATATATATATATATATATATATATATATATAGTGAAACCAAATGTGTTGGTTTCTATATTTTGAGAAGGCTTATGTGAACTGTGAGTATTGAAGCAAATGATAAAAAAGAGTAGATATGCCTAATGGATGGGTTGATGAGAAAAATATATTGATGAATATGTGTATGAATTTTAGGTCATATTTATAACTTAAAAATAGTTCTCTTTTAGTTTAAGGATGGTCAAATAGGTTTGAGTGTGCATATGAGGATAGTTTGAGTGAAGGAGAGAGATTATGGCATGCCTATGTGAGAAGCCTGTAAGAGATAGAAAGGGTTAGATAAATAAATATCCATCATTACATGTTGAAGACATCAATTTTAGGGTGGAATAATTCACCTCAAATTAGGGTTTAATAGACTTGATATTCTTTAGGGGTAGTTGATCCTTGTGAAATATATGTTTCACTAAAGGCCTTTGGTCAAGAGGATTTTATCTAAGTTTTATATTCTAAAAGAGTTAACTAGTCTCTTTTTTGTAATTAATTATAGGACAAGTAGTCCACATGTTGAAATATTGAGATTGGGTTTTATTTCCATGAGGGGTTTCCATAGCAACTATGTGTTTGAGCTTGTGTATGCATTGAATGAATGAGCTCTCTTGTTAATGTTTCTTGATCAAGTTGATATATGTTGATTGTTTAATAGTTTGAAAGGATTGAAATTGAAATTGAAATATTTGGGATCACTAATTCACCCCCATCTCATTTATTATACCTCTAATAGTTGGTATTAGATTATGTCCTTTGGTAAAGGCTTGACAACTTAAAGGTGATCCAATGTACAATATGGGTAGTCATCAAGGAGTTTTATCTACTAAGAAAGCACCAATGTTCAATGGATCCAATTATATTTTTTAGAGTGAAAGGATGATGACATACATTATGTCCCTAGGTTTTGATGTATAGTAATATGTTGTGGATGCTTATGTTTTTCCCACTACTCCTCCATCTAATGCTGCAGACAAGAAGTTTTTTGAGAATAATTATAAGTTAATGAATTCAATCACTTCTGGTATTATAGATATTGAGTTCCCTAAGGTAATCCATTTTAAATGTACTAAAAATATATGGGATAAAACATAGATCATTTATGAAGGATATTCAAATGTCAAACTTGATAAGTTGAAAACTCACAGAAGGTAATCTAGAAGTCTAAAGATGAAGGAAGAAGACTCTGTGCCATCCTTATTTTAGAGAGTTGGCAGGATTGTGAACATCATCAAAGGTATTGGAGGTAACCTTGAAGAGGCTATTTTTGTTAAAAAGGTATTAAGGTCTCTATCCATCAAGTTTGATCCTAAATTATCTAATGTAGAAGAAATACATGATCTTACTCAATTGAAGTTGGATGAATTGCATGGCATCTTTACTACCTATGAGATGAGGAAGAATGATTCTATACCACCAAATAAGGAATCAAATTTCAAGACTGAAATGAAGACAAAGAAGAATTTCCAATGTAAGAAACCTAATGAGGATGACATTTTTGATATAGATAAGGATGAATTAATTGATTTTATTTCAAGGAAACTAAAAAATAGGTTTAGGCAAGTATAAGGGTAAACTACCCCTCAAATGCTTCAATTATGGAGAGGTAGGGCATTTTGTTAATAAGTAACCTCATAAGTATAATAAGGGTGATGATGAAGAGCATGATCAAGGTCATTATGATGGAAAAAGATCATTTAGGTTTGATAAAAGAAAAAAGAGATTCATAAGGTTTGACAAAAATAAGTACATAAAGGACAATAAGAGTTTTTATGCCAAAGAAGATTGCAACTCACCAAATGAGAGTGAAGTTAGTGACTCAGAGTATGGTCATGAAGATGATGGTCCTATTTAATATGAATAATTATTCATAGATGAGGAGGGTAGTTAATAACATCAAAAGGAATCTACTTGGAGTTATTTAGATGATGATGAAGATGAGGTGGATATGAGATTGCATTGATGAATGCTCTTGAATAACTAAAGATTGAAAAGAAGATCAATTTAAAGATGAAATTTAAACTCAAGGACTTTGATGATCGATTCAATGTGTATTAGGAAAGAATGAATGAAAACACCAAAGATCATGCAGATATGGTCAAGCATCTTAATTGTCAACCAAAAATTCTATCTACAAGCTTGAAAGATAAAGAAGATGAAAGTGTAAGGTGTGATCAAAGTTAAGTGCTTCAATTGTATTAATGAGGGAAAATTTTATAAGAGTTGTCCAAATAAGGAAAGGGAAGGTAAGTCTTTTTAAAAAAGAGTAATTTGTTTAAGTTATCATGACATTGGACACATTAAGTTTTTTTGTCTAAATAAGGTAGGACAAGTTGAGTTTCTATCAAGAAGTTGAGTTTCTATCAAGGAGTATTGTTTACTACAATTGTGAAAAGAGAGGTCACGTTGCTAGATTCTACAAGAAAAGGTCATTAAGTCAAAATAAGCTCAATAAAGATCTAAGAGTGTAATAATTAAGGCAAGTTATCTCATGGAATCCAAATATGGTAAGTATGATTCATGATGAGACTATAGGTCTAAGTAATCTTTTTTCTATGGTGGAGAATACTAAAGGAAGTTTAAGAGTGTCAAGGCCTCTCATTGTTTGCTCATGTTGTGGATAAGGTTACCAAACTCAAAGAGAATGCCAAGGTGATGGTTAAAGCTAGTTCTGAGGTATGTATGGATCCAAGTGAACATCTTGCTATTGTCGAGCAAGCTTCATGTAAAGAACATCAATTTTTAGGGCTTAGTGATGAGGTTCAAAATTGCAAGGTTGATTCTTCGAATTAAAAGGTATTCAAATATTCCATAGTTGTTCATGTGTTGTCAATTCTATATTATAAGAGAAGTAGAGTGATATTTAAAAAGAACCAGTTGTCATAGTTTAGATTGAGAATAAGAAGATCAAAAGTAATAAATTGTATATCTATAATAGGATTCTAGTGGTTACTTAGGAGATGTGGGCCACTCCTAGCTTTACTTTTTTTTAAAGCATTGTGGTAGAAAGGATGTCTCTATCTATGCTTCTTAAGAGACTCCTCTCAATGGAGAGCCAAGTGTTGGTGTGGTTTTCTTCAGATGATCCTAGAGGGATAGAGATGAGTGTTTTCTATTGGAGTATGTCTATGTGAAAGATATCATATGGTGATGTCATATATATATATATATATATATATATATATATATATATATATATGGTCAGTCTACAAGGTTAGATTGAAGGTTTTCAAGTGGAAAAAGAGGATTTATGATTTTTCAAGATGATATTTTTCCATATAAACGTCTTTTGACCTTATTATAGCATGCTCCAGGTGGTTTTAGGGTCTGAAGATATGTTGAATTCAAATTGGAGATTTTTGCTTGCACTCGAGTTTCCTAGTTTGTGCTTAAGGCTGTGTAGGTCCTAAAATGGGTTATAGGATGTATGGGTTCCCAAAGATATGGAAGCTCAAATATTGGTCTAGAAGTGTGATATTATTATCTCCAAGTGTACAAGAAGTTTCACAGGTGGATGTTGAGTAAAAGGAGGTTTGTTGAATCTATTTATTTTTGAGATTCTAGGTTTTTGAGCAATGCTAGAAAAGTGGTCTATCTTACGATTTGAGGTATAAGGATTCTTAATATATTTAATGGTATAAATGGGTTGTGAAATAAATATTTATATATATTTGAATGTTTATTGTTTTCATATTGTTCATGTATTTGTCAAGATAGAGGCCTAATTAACAAGTTGGTTTGTGAAGTATGTATATTATAGAAGATGATATAGTTGTTAAAAATTGGTTTGTTTGAGGGTGCATATGAGAGTTCTCTAGATATGAATATTTAGGTCCTAAATATGTGTCTATTTAAATTTTTTGGTTCTCCAAGCTCCAGGTAGGGCTATATGGAGTCTATATAGGCCTAGTATTGAAGATGTGTTTTTTGTTTGGTTTATCCAAAATATCAAGGAATGAGTATTTCAAAGTGAGTCTATAGGTTATTTTATTTCATGTTTCCCATTTGATGAGTGGAATGAAATTCTATTGGTGGTCCTTGAGGTGTTTTAAGAGAGAAGGCTAGTAATCTTGTATGGTAGTTCTTTATGGTGTATGGAAAGTTGAAGATGATTAAGATGTGTGATGGCTTAGAGATATTAGGGGGATTTCATATTAGATTCTTTTTGATATGCTTCATGATATTTTAGTACTTGTTTGTTCTTTATTCACTAGTTTTAGTTCTTTATTGAAGAGAGTATTGGCATGTGGTAAGAAGAAGTTGATAAGGCAAGAAGAGGTCGACTCAAGTTAATGGGGAGTTTATATCATATTTTTAAGGTCATCCTATCCTATTTTTTATTTTTTTAGGTCTTTATTATTATTTTGTGATCACTTTATCATTATGTCAAAGGGGGAGATAGTTCATATTGTAAGAGTGATTGAAGAAAGAGAAATAAGGTGAGTTATATATTGATATATGATGGTTGTTGTCATCAATGACAAAGGGGGAGATTATTGGAGAGTTATTAATGATGTCATGGTGATGTCATGGAGGTATCCTAATGAGTGTATGAAGTGCCTTGAGAATCTAAGTGATAATGACAAAGTGTGTAATGTGTTTGTCCTAGTATGTTTGAAGGAGGCTTGGTTGATCTTCAGTTTTGACATGGCTAGAGATGTGTAGGGATGAGTATGGAGTATTGATCATGTGAAAGTGGTCCTATACGAGGTTATATATTATTTGAGTGCTTATTTTCATGAGTTTATTTCATTTAGTTGATTATTTTTTTCATCTAAACATTTTGGGTTTAGTGTCAAAAAATTTGAGCAGGCAGTTTGTTGACATCACCATTGCCATGTGTGGATGAGTCAAGGGGAGTTGGTCATATGATTGTGATCAAAATTTTTCCTAGATATTATGTGTTAAATTTGAGTTCATGAAATGAAGTGTGTCTAAAGCTATACAAGTAAAAATTTGGTCTCCGAAGTAGTTTGACAATGTTTTCCCATACTTAGGTAATTTTGTATGTGACAAGAAAGAGATGAGTAAGAAATTTGATGATGGCATATCTCACACATGTGGATGTTTCAAGAAAATTTGATCATATGGGTTTATTAAATTTTGTGAATAGTTAATGTGTGATATGTTTTGAGTCATGCAATGAATGACATCAAAAAACATGCATGTACAAAATTTGCCTTTTGGGTAATTCTTGACATAATTGGCTCTATGGCTGAAGAAATCTAAGTGAGTAGATTAATAGAGTTATATCTTACAAGTGTGAAGGATTCAATATTATTTTGACAAATGGTTCTATTTTAATATGTGAGTAGATAATATGGTCCAAATTTAAGATCATTAATCTAAGCACAATAAAAGTTATTTAGGTACAAAGTTGGCCTTCAAGGTAGATAAGCAATGGTCCCCATACTTAGTCATTTTTGCACAATTCTAAAGATCAAAATTAGATGGAGATCCAAAGATTAATGGTAGTGTGTGTGTGTGTGTGTGTGTGTGTGTGTGTGTGTGTGTGTGATGTTAAATAATTCAAATAAGTCAATGTTTTCATTGGTTAACAAAGTTAAAAATCAAGATTCTTACAAAAGGATCAATGGAGAGTGTTCATTCCAAGATATCAAAATGCAATGAGATGGTGCCAAGTGTTTAATGTTTAACATTGAGTAGAGATAAAGATCAATATTCATCAAAGGATAAATAGTGAGTGGGAATTCATACCAATGGAGATAAAATGTTCATATTAAATTTAAGATGTTAAAGTGATAGTTTTTTATCATTTTTAAAGCAAGGATAATCTCAAACAAATTGATAGAGTGTGTGTGATCAAGATTACAAGATTGCACGAGATAAGGCCAAGTACACAAAATTTAAATTTTGGGAAGTGATGCACTATGTATTAAAGTTTTAATAATGTTGATTTTTCATATTTAATTTAAGAATCAAGGATATGATATGAGGACATAGTATTTGAATTTTAACTATGACTGTTTGAATTCAAATATTTGAATTTAACAAAGGAAAGACTAGTGATTGGTAATTGAGCCATAACATTCGATCTATATAGAATTTAATAATGTAGTAAAAATAAAATTTGTATATGACTTTGGGGTATATCTAGAAATATAAATTTAAATATTTGAAAGCATTTATAGTCAAATATATTGAGGTTCAAAGTTAACTATGTTATTTGTGTTCATTTGTTAAGAACCTGAGAAGGATATTTGATCTCATTCTGATCATATTTCAATGTATCATGTTTACTTATATATTAAGGAGTGTTGTAGAATCCATGAGGATGACATTTGCAAATTATGAAGGTTTGACCAATCATATGTAGTATGAACAAAGGTTTATAAGTTGACTATGTATTCACTAATGGTGATTGTGCACACAAAATGTTGCTTGAGCAAATTATGTTTAAGCAAAAGGAAATTATGATGGTTTTTGGAACTTAAAGAAGACATGTAGATCATGTATCATGGTTCCATGTTTTTGAATGTATCACTATGTTCTTAATTTTCTCAAAGAAGTGTCAAAGAGGTGAATGGGTATCTATAGGACCTGAAGGTGACTTAGGCCTATGTGCTTAAGTGTGACCCATGTAAGATGCCTTAAGGGTGAATGCATGTATTGTGTCTGATAAGGAGAGATTGTGGACTTGATAATTCATTAATTCTCTATATATAGGGAAACCAAACGTGTTGGTTTCTATATTTTGAGAAGGTTTGTATGAACTATGAGTGTTGAAGTGAAGGATAAATAAGATTAGCTATTCATAGTGGATGGGTTGATGAGTAGAGAAGATTGATGAATATGTGTATAAATTGTAGGTCATATTTTTAATTCTAAAATAGTGATCTTAATGTTTGAGGATATATGAAGAGGTCTGAGTATGCATATGAGGATAATTTGAGTGAATAAGGAGAGAGATTGTGGCATGTCTATGTGAGAGGCATGTGTGAGATAGAAAGGGATTTTATGTAGTGGCTAGATAAATAGAGATCTATCATTAGGAAAATGCACCCAGGTGAAGAAGGAGAACTACAAAGTATTCCAAATTATTTAAGTCCTTTTGATTAATTTTAATTAATTTTTTATCCAAATAAAGTATTCCCATTTTGAGACATCACATACCATTTAGTATGATTTAAGTCATATTTAAGATGGGACATTAAACTATATGCAAATTTATTTGAAGAAATAATGGTTGTGTAAATCATAATTATAAATCAAATTCTTTAAAAGAATAATATATATAATATTAATATATCATAAAATTAGTGCTTATAAATAAAAATTATGATTGTCATTGTGCTATGTTTTAATGTGTAGTGATGTCATAATTGTGTTGTAAATCAATATTAAAAATGTTGTCTACCTTAAATATAATGGAAGAAATTCATAAAAAATGTCATAGATTTATGAAATATTAATGAAAGTTTGTATAATAATTTGAAATGGTAAAAAATAGATAAAAAATATGATCCATCCATTATTTTTATTCTTATTATATAGTGCACATTTTAGACTTTCATTTCACTTTCTAAAATTCTTCACACACAAGCCATGTGTCATTTTTAATAATCGATATTTATTTAAATGAAACTCTTAACCATATGGGAATTAGTAGGGAAGATAAATGGTGAAATTAAGATATAAATTAGTTTTGAATACATTTATTTTTATCCCAATAAATACTATTACCACTATAGATATGCCCTAGTAGCATATCAAGATCGTTTGAGGTGTTATCTCTAGATTTTTTGAGATTTAAAGACATATTTTGGAAAGGATAGAAAAATATGATGAATTTTATTTTATAAAATCAACTTTAGAGATCATATGAATAATAAGAGGAATAATAGGTAGGTAGAATTTTTTTAATATAGATAATATTATAATTAATGGTGTAATAATTAAGACATTTTTGAGGGTTTTTAGTTAAAATTTTAGGGGTTCAATTTTTTATTTAGGGGAAATTTTTGAGGTTTCACAACAAATATTTATGGTTTTATGTTTTGTATTTATGGGTTTGTTTATGGGTTTTTAAATAAGATTTTATGGGTTTGTGGTTCAAAATGTTTTGTGTTTTATTTTATTATTATTATTAATTTTTTTTGGGGTTATAAATTACTATTTTTGTGTTTATGGTTACATATTTTTGAGGTTTAAAGTGTTTTTCAATTAAAATTTAAATATTCATAGTTTTTATTTTATGGATTATTTTTGGGGGTTTTGCATTTTTGAATTTGGGGCTTAGGTTTATGTATTTTTGGGTATTCTTAAAACTAAAAAATGTTAGGGTTTTATGTTTATAATTTTTTGATATTTTTATGGGGTTTAGATTTATTTTTTTAGATTTATAAGATTAAAATAATTCATGTTTTTTAAGGGAAGTAAATTTGGATGGATTTGGCTATTCTAAATGAAGTGTTTCTAATAAAAAAATGTTAGTGGTAAATTGTCATCTTTAACCTAGGGTAATGGATTCATAATCAAGGAAAATTATTGTAATTAATGATAAACCCCCACAAATATGGTGTGGGGTCTAACCCAAGACATAAGTGGGGTCTAGGTCCTAGTATATAATACAATCACCAACACAAAAAAAAGAGGAAAACACAAAAAAATAGACCACTAAAGACTAGATACAATAGGAACACCCAATTATGAGAGGATCCATAGGTTACTATTACTCAAAAAATCTTTAACTTATTTACAACCCATAAAATTTTAAAGAGTTTGATTGGGATGGGGTATATTGTAAATTTCCCTTCATACCTCCATTAAATAGGTATATCTTTGAATTCATCCCACTTAGGATTGCTAACTTGTTGAATTCCATGGTTCGTTGGGCATGATTCATTGAGATGTCAAAGTTTCCTACAACATGAGTAATTTTTTTTCCATTTCATACATAATTATTTGATTATTGGATCCTAAAGCATATATGAGCTAGATAAAACTTGAAAAATACTTATTTATTAAGGCTAACACAATTTTTGGGTCGATACCAGCGTTTTATATGAGATTAATAGGATCGATAGTTATAAACACACCAATGGTTTTTGCTATGCTTCATAGAACCCAATCATCCTAGTAGGTAAGAGGAAGGCCTAAGAGATGAATCCACAAATGAACATTATTCGTATTTAGTTATAAAGTGGAAAAATTTAACTTTCAAGGATAAATAACATAAAAAAATGTTTACCCATAAACCATGGGCCTTCATTCACATTCTTAAACGCGTATTTCATAAAACCAAATTTAAACTAAAAAATACTTGTTAGCAAGACCAAAAATTATGACCTCTCCAACCCTGGTTCACTTCTTCTTGGTCCAATTTTTGATAGCTTTGATGTTTTGACTCACTCTTACAATTTTTTCAACTAGAGAATGGTTGTAATTCACATTGGCCTCATCTAATATCTTATAGATAACATATAAGATTGGGTTCCTACCCTTCAATAAATTTAAATATTACTTGAGGTCCCCTCTCAAGGGTTCATTAATGTTCTTAGGGTGCCCCTTAGTACTCTCCATCTTGTGATCAATAGGGATACCACCTCTAATATTTCCAAAAATTAAAGTCAACATAAGGATTCAAAATATATTTTAAAAAAAATGCAACTTTTAAAATTTTAGTCTCATGATCTATCTCATAAATGCATTTTCCACCTAATTTTTTTTAGATGTAATTTTTTCCCTAAAAATTAAAAATAGGTAATTGTAGGCACATTTATTACACTAATTAATTGAATCTATAACACCCATATGGTTAGCCAATAAGTCATATCCCCTAAATAACTCATAATACCAATCTTTCCAAAAATTACCAACACCTAGAGGGATCCACTCAATAAACCCTTTGCACATATCAAATTCAAAAATTTAAGAGTTTGAAAAAATTAACCACACTTATGGATTTTTGGGTGACCTGGTCTCTTAAATGCAACCCATGGGACTTTTAAAATCTTGGGTTGTCTACGGATCCTTAATGATCATTGGATGTTTCCCTTTTTTATTTAAGGGGATTTTTCCTTGTTATTTTGAGTTTTCCTTCCTCTCATAGTGGCTATAACAATAAATTGTATCCTCTCATTTTTAATATTTTTAACCTCTATCCATTTCTCCTCTTGATTTAGGGGAGTTTTGATGAGCACATCATGAATGTTTTGGCCATTCTATTGAATAGTGGAGTTTCTATGAAAAATTTGATTGTGAGGCATTCCCAATTGATTATTGATCCCATTGGTAATGTGATTCTTATTTTTAGGTGAATGAATACTGATAAAATCTCTAGGGGATCTCCTCAACCTCATATTAGCTAGGAAATTCTCCACCTCAGCCTTTGGAGATCCAAAGGGGGACCCAAAAACTACATGTGTAATAGTTTTTCCTTTCACTTCTAATGTTAGGAGCCCTAAGGGCTCCTCATTATTCTTACTTGTAGACACCTTGGGAGTGATCATATAACTAGTGGAGAGTTTACCATCTTCAACATTTAGAAGAGTCAACTTTTCCTCACTATGATCTTGAGGTTTTCTCTCAAGACTAGGATATTTTATTCTAGGATTAGAAATATCCTTTATCTTTAGAGAGCTAGAATGGGGGGATATTTCATCTAGGTGTTCCCTTGGGAATCACTGGGCCCACCACTTGACTTCTCAGTATAGAATTACTTTGGTAGATCCTAATCTAACATATTTTTATATATCAAATAGTTACTTCTAGTGTGTCCTACCAAATCATATCCTTTGTATATGATATCATCCCTCTCATAGATGATATTATGGGTGTAAGTTATGAATTTATAATTGAGTTGAATTATCCTTAAAACATGTTTATTTAACTATATGTAGACATTAAACCTAGATTTAACTAACCTCCTCTTAGACTTAGTGACTAAATTAATATACATTTATCATCTAATAGCTCTAGAAATTCATAACATTACCTCCTCCTACCAAAACTCTAGGGGTGAGTCTTGGTAGTGTAAACCACACAGGGATTTCCATTAAAGAATCAAAATCAAGGTTAAGCCTAGGATTCTTTTTCCTAAGAGACAAGAATGATTTTCCTAGAAACTATGATCCATATTCAATATTTTTGACATAGTACTTTGAAGAAGAGAAGGAAACCAAGAATAAATTATTATCCATGGAAACAACTTTAATGTAGCCTATGTATTTTCACTTCTTGGCAACTAAATCTTTGAAAATATCAATTATAGGCCTATAACCATATAAGAGTGCCAATAGAGAGACATCCAATAAATCTTTAGTGTAGTAAATAATGGTATTAGTGATGTCTAGGTACACTTTGTTTTCCTCCATAATAGGTTTAGGGTTTTGTCTAATCATAGACACCATATCACTCTTACCAGAAAGAAGGTTTTCTAATGAATATTTACTCACCTCCTCTTTCTTAACATATAACTCCTTAGTTGCTATAGTTTTTCCTGTAACACCATCATCACCATTGCCACCATCACCACTATATGCTAATATTTAATGAAAATTGTTATATGGGATCATAATCTAAATTTTCTATTCCAAGGAGATAAAATTTCCATGTTATCCATGTAGGGGTGGTTATAATACAAAAAATAAAAACTTTTATATAATCAAGAGATATTTTTATTTATTTATGTAATTGCATTGTTTATCTCATTTTTATTTTATGTGTTAAAATTTAAGGTTTATGCATCCTATTTTCATTTTTTTATTGTTTTTTGTTGGAATTTTTTAACAATATTACTAAAATATACTTTAGTAAAATACATTGTTTATATTTCCAAGACTACATTGTTACACTTTTTCAACACATAAGTTAAGTATCATATGTAATTGATTTGGTCTAAAAATTAATTTTGGATATCATTATGTCTACTTATAATTGTAGGTGTGATAAACATATTGATCATGTACCTCTTATCTTTGATTATACAACAACTTACATATAGTACCATGGTACCCATGTCGAGCTACTCCCACCGAGGTTTTTTATATTTAATTTTATTAAATATATTTATGGAAATTATATTTATAATATATGTATTATTTATGTATGTAATATTTTATGAAAATATTAATTATTTAGATTTTTTAGATAAATATGGGGTTTTTGTGTGGCCCCTAGCCATACAGGGTAACATTTTGATTGGAATAAATGGAACCATCCTAGGACACAAATGGGAGGCCCGTGCCCCCATTACATCAAATACTAACATTACTTAAATCACCATTAGCCACCACAGACCAACCTAAATCACCAATGGCCACCATTGACCTACCATGCCATAATGGGATTTAAACATGTGTGTGGCTAGACATAACCAAGCCACTTAACTAATGTACCCACATTCAATCGATGATTAATTATTTACATTTATTTTAAATACATTATAATTAATATTTTTATTGGTGTCATTTTGTGATGGATACGCCTTTCCTCACTTAGATGCCCAAATATGTCTAAATTAGGATTAGTTATAGCTGAATATGATATTATGATTAATGGGTTTTGAAAAGGACCCTTCAAAATGAGCATATATATAGATATAATGATGAAAACAAATTAAAATTATTGTATGAGTTTAATTTTAGTATTTTAAAAAAATTAAAAAAAATACTTTAAGCGATTAAGAGATTAGGTATAATTAGGGTGTATGGTTTGGTGAAAGGTTTATTGAAAAATGGTAAATTTTTCTTTGTGAGGAAAGAGTGAAAGGAAACCAAAAAATTAGGGTGAAATTACTTATAGAGAAGAAATGACTTGAAAAGAATCCACACTAGTATTATATTTTAACATTTAGTTAAATTTTTGTTTACTTTGAATTTATCATATTTAGTTAATTTTAGTTAATGTTTTGTTTAATAAAATGATTATAAATTATTTATTAATTTAAAATTAAGTTTTTATTTTTAATGTTGTTTATTAAATTTAATATATATTTTTTATGATTTACTTAATTTAAAAAAAATATTTGATAGATAAAAGAGATGTATTATTAGGGTCCCTCACCAAATAAAATAAAATGTGTCTTTATGGACAATATCCTATATGCATAGCCTTAATACTATTATTAAAATAATTTTGATGCATATTTAATCAAGATATAAAAAATATCCTATTCTCTTTTTCCTTTTCATAAAATTGAGAGGAAGGAATAAAAAATATAAATAACATTTCCTCTTAATCATAATTTTAAAATGAGAGGCAGTAAAATATAGAAATAAGAGTAAAACTAGAGAAAGAAAGAACAATTTCTAAGTATTAAAATGGCAAGAAATTAAATATTTCATATGACTACCATCATTTATATTAGAGGGGATCACCACATTTAACTATTACTAAGGGGTGACCCAGAAAAACAACATAACTACACTTAAATATACATAAACACCCTCAAGAAAAACCTACATAACTACCTTTGATGCTTTGAGGACCATGTCAATGACTTCATCCACTTATAAAAAAAATTTAACTACTATATAATCGAATAATAATTACATTACTCATAACCTTGCTTTATAGTTAATAAAAAAAAATTATTATTTAATTTATTTCCATGCAATTAAATAATCCATTATGACTAGAAAATGGTCCGTTATTTTAAACAATATGTAGACAAACCCATCATAATTAAGTATTTATTTAATTTTTTATGTCTCTAAATAACATAATTTACACAAATTTTTCCATGAAAAAATTGTATCAATCTTTGAGGATGGTGGATAGGGATATGTTATCATTAGTTCTATGTTTTGTGGAACTATATCCAAAAAAAATCATAGGAATAAAATGGAAAATAGGGTGAGGGTGTGCAATGACCAAATTATGATTCACATTCTCCTCAACCCAAATATTTATAACCTAATAATACTTTAAAAAATATATATGGTATGAATAATTTGATTCAAACATACTCTCCAACCTCTAGAAGTGTTAATAATTTTAAGGGCCTCAAGTATTTTATAAGTTATTATGTTTTTTATAGTTCAAATGCCTCCATCCTATTGGATGTTGAGTGTTTCTACATTTATATATCCATGACATGTTTCTAATTACACCTCAAACTCTTTCACATCTATTATGTAAATGTCTTACATAAATAATTTAGTGAAACATGTGTATAATCATTACTTCCAAATTCAATAACAACTTATAAAACACAATTTAGTTATTCTTTTTCACATCTCATAGATCATTTTTCCTCTGAAGATAAATTAAAAATGTAATAATTTTTACATCCATAGATTTTAATACTATGAATATAAAACTTCATACAACCATATATAACCTAACCACTGAATTAGATATCATTATGAAGAAACAATTCAAAAATGAAAGTTCAAAAAATGCATATAGAATATTTTAACCTCTGTAGTTATAAAAAGTGATGTGTCACTTTCTTAAAACATACTTTACCTCTTTTCCATACCTACATTTGAGAATACATATTTTTTAGCATCACTTTCTCTATACTTTATTGGTTTTTTAAAAATAAAGATGCTAAATATAGTTTAATTTTTGAACCAACTCATTATAGTGTATGTAATATCTATTTTTTTTTAATATATTAAATATAATAATAATGTATTCAAA
Source organism: Torreya grandis (assembly GCA_037957365.1). Classification (NCBI taxonomy): domain Eukaryota; kingdom Viridiplantae; phylum Streptophyta; class Pinopsida; order Cupressales; family Taxaceae; genus Torreya; species Torreya grandis. The sequence goes on along the minus strand of JARHVA010006475.1, from coordinate 304,052 downwards.
TAATGATTTTTAATTCATATGTTTTTGACTACATGTTAGATAAGCATTGTAATTTGAAAAAATTAAATTATTTCCATGGAAATTTTTATAAGTTTTAACATACAAATAAATAAATTAATCACTTATTGAAAAAAATAAAAATGACAAATAAAAGGTTTTAAATTAATTACAGTGATGATTATAGACACTATTTTATGGATTACATAGCTCCTTAGTCTTGTACACTTAGAAAACTTAGACCTTGGATGTTACTCTCAATTTTTTTACCTTTTCCACTTTTAGAAGTCCTACATCAAATCTACCTTATTCCCCTTGGCTTATATCTTGGTCCAACCAGTCTTATGTTGATGAACTATACCTTCTTTATTGCCCATAATGCTTAAAACCTACTTATCTTTCACATCTACATGTTCTAAGTGTCTACATACTTTTTTATTCCCTGAACACTTGCATCTAGGATAGATACCTACATCAACATAGGTGTCCAACTCTAATCCAAGTGTCTAGTGCCCTAAATTCATCTAATTGGCAAATTCAATTTATCCTAATGGTTGGCCTAACTAATTTAATATGATTTATTTATCCAAATGGATTGATATAAATAAAATATCAACCATCATTCATTCCTCACCTAGTATTCATACCAAAGAGTATTTAATTGAATAAATCTTCCCTATTTATTCCTATTTCCATACTAGTCATAGAGACTTCACATCTATAGGTATGAATTAGTGAAGGAGTAACCTAAGATCCTAATTTACAAAGTTATAAGTTAGGTCAATGTTGTACTTTGCTTCCATATATTACATGATTCAAAAAGAAGCCAATATGCAAGGGAGAAATATATCAGTTTAAGACCTTCTTCAGAGTATTGGATATGTAGGAAATGGTCATTAATAGAGAGGTATTTGGGGTTAAAACACACTATGTGCCCACTATCCCATTTTATTCCAAGGTCACTATGAATATGAATAACTACAATTTTAAAATATATTAGGAATGATAATCAATAAAACAGATCTGACTGCACTAGAGCAAAGGAAAAGACAAACCTAAAATTATTAAAGTGTTTACATCCATTTCTAATAGGTATTCCATACATGACACCTACACCAGGTTTATATAGTAGCATTGACATAATTTTCCAAAGATATCACTAGTGTTGTTGGTTCCAGAGGTACTCAATCTAGAATCTAAAAAATATTACATAATCATCTTATACTCTTATTCCTACTTTTTCTAGATCTAGAAGTACATTAGCATCATAACCAACTAAGTACATTAATACTTTTTTCATTTCCATATCTATCATAGTTGTACTTTTTATTTTAAACTTATCTCAACCTAATAAATTTAGTATATGTTTATATGACTTTAGCATACAATTAGCCTACTCTGTAGATAGTCTACTATCGTTGTGTCATAGGATTTATCTGTCCATTTAATCCTAGATAACCCCAATCTAGATCATTTTAGGGTTAAAAACCTGGTGAACCTAGTTCATACAAATTCAAAAATTTCTAATTCCTAGGGTTTTTAGTTACCTAGTGTTTTAGATTGATATACTTTTTCATTTCTTAATTATATTATTTTACTTAAAACCTAGGCCTTGCCCTAGATTTGGAGGTGTTATTTTTTAACACATTGAGCTTCCCCTCCCACCACCTAAGATGTCTCAAACCAATGACAGACCTCATCCTATAGATCATGATGTTACCAATGTTGAGAATGAAAAACATAATAATGAGGTTATTATAGAATAAGATTATAATAATGAAAACCATGAGTCTAATGAAACCAATGAGCATGAGAAAATATATCATGAGTAGGTGAAATCAAGTACATTATTTCACAATCATATTAATCAAAACCCTAAGGATCTTGATTAAATCATAAAAACCCATTTTAGAAATTAAAAACACAAAAATCATAGATGACCAAAAAAGTCCATCTATTGATCATGTTATTAGAACTATGGGTCATGCCCATATACTAACAACCCTATCCCAAAATACATTATAACCTGATATTTATAATGGGGGTATGGGATATCCATTTGTAGACTATAGGGATAGGTAATTGAGCTAGGTTATGTTCAGACTTGATCAATAATGAAACATGGAGAAATAACATGGATAAATGAAATGGTGAATTCAATTATAAAATTTAAGATTGATGATACAATTGATTTATTCATTACGTTTATATAATCTAGGTGTTGTGTGTTATCATTTTATATTCATTTTTATTAGTGGTTGATTTTAGTTAGTTTTGACATTTGTGCAAACATGAATTTACTTATTATTATCATTTATGAGAATTATCACTTTGTTATATTGTGATTACTTTGGTGATTGTTGATTTCTTATTGATGTCATCATTTTAATCATTCTAGTTTTTTATTTTTTCATTGACTTAATGATTATTAACTTTGATAGGCCATTTATCCATGTATTGCTTGTTTGTGTTTGTAGTCATTTTTATTATTTAATCTATATCACATTGTTTAATTATCTTGATCATGGTAGAATTAATGTTTAAATATCAACCATGTTATGGTTGTAATAAACTATTGGCATGTTCTATCTTCTCTATGTTATATGACTATGCATTAGGGTTTAAGAATTAAAGTACCTATGTCATTTTTGTTCATTTGGCATTATTTATGATAGCCAACTTTGGCTTGGGCATTTGCTTAGGTTGTTGGATGTTATAATCCACCTTGGGGGCATTGGTAATTAGTTAATTTTTTTTCAATCCATAAGAGATTAGAGTCATGGCATTGGCATGATTTACCATGAAATGGGTTGAGACTCTTCTTTGGGTTTTTAAATTTTATTGGCTTCATTTGGATTTAGTCATTCAAATATCTCTACACCTTGGGGAGACTATGCCAAATTTTTTGTCATGGTGGTGTATGGAAATATAATGTAGCTCTTGCATGAGGGTTTTTGGGAACTTGAAATATAGATTGAACTATTATTATTTTCATCCGTATGGGAGTTTAATAGAGTTAACTAGGGTTTGGTTTGGATTATATTTATTTGACTAATTTTTTTGGAGGAGTGGGGTTTCTAGATGTTGGTTTAGCATAAAAATTTGGAAGACTAGAATGGAAGAATAACTTCTTTTGTGATTGACTTCCAAATTCCAAGTAATTATTATTTTTACAATTTGGTGTTTGAATTTTTATGTGGTTTTTAATGTAAAAATAGGTTATGGTTTTAGCCATAAACACTAGAATTTGATTCTACCTATGTTATGGTGTTTATTGATAAAACCCTAACTAGTATCGATGCTTTTATTTCCTATATGATGCATAGTAGACATAAGTAGTTCAACCATGGATTTTTATGAATATATACAATGGATATATGTTCAGCACACACACGTTTATTTTTTTCATAATGATATGTGGACATATATTTAGTATATATATTTTTTGTTTGGTGATTAGGGTTTAGTAAAAAATTTAAGTAATTTTTATAAAGCTAATGGCTGAGTGTATTTTCACTGTGTAGTCTTTACTATGTTGATTTTAGAATTTGGTTTTATATTTTAAAACCCTAAATAATATTCATTCAAGTTTATAAAGTAATAATGGTTCTTATTTTAGCTTGCTCGATATTTTAAACCCATGACCATACATTGAGGGCAATGACATTTGGATCTCCATGGGGTTTGAAATGGTTTTTGGGTTTTGTGGAAAAATAATATATTATTACTATTATATAACTACATTATTATGTTTGACTTTTATTATATTATTAGGTCATTATTTGGATGACCTAGGTTGGTAAATATCCTAATGGATTTACTAGCATAATTCTGGTAATGTTGTGTGAAATTGTTTTAGATTATTATTAAGTTGAATTACATTTTAAAAATAATGATCAATTGATTATTATATTTTTTATGAGTACATTAAATCAATAAATTTGATATTAAATCTTTTACTATTTTTAAAAAAGTCTATTTCAATCACAATACGACCCATAACTTTATGTGAGTTTGAATTTATCATTTTAGTTGGATGAAACTATTGTCTTCTTTTTATGAGTTTTAATTTAACGCATTAATAAATATTAAATTAGTGTGTAAATAAAAATATTAGATAAATTTATGGCATATGGATTTATAGGCCATATTATATTCTTGAATATAATATGGCTCATAAATTGAAAAGCTTAGAAATGAGCAGAAGTTGTAATAAGGTATCAAGTTAATATATTTTGATGGGTTGGTTTGTGTAGTTTTTTTCTATCTATTGTTTTTTTGTTTGTATTTTATCAATATCAGTTCATTTCATTGTCCTTTCTCCATCATTTCTCTATTGTCCTGATCCATATCCAACTAATGGTTGGGGTGGTCTATGACCACTTATGGTTAGGCTCATTAGAATTGGTGAGGTAGGTTTAGCTTCATTGGTTTGCATCAGAATATTTTGATTCACTTATTATTATCTAAAGTTGTGACATTTATTTGTATTAATTAAAATGTTATGTAATCTATTTTATTCATCATAGTTCTATTTAATAAAAAATGATGTTTTCTTTATCATGTAAGTTTAGTTCATGATTATGATTATAGATGATCATTGAATTATCCATGTAATCTTGTATTATTATTTAAATATGGAATTACATTGTTTATTTAAATACATGTGATATAATAACATGGATATTTGATTTTTATCGTGTACTTGTAGTTAATCACTTATTTTGGAATAAATAGTTTTATAACATTAATAATAAAGTTATATCATTTTTGGTTGCTATATGTTATTGGTTTTCAATTGAATTATAACCTATAAATTTGTTCATGACTTTGGTTATGCTTGTTCACTATTGTGCTTGTGGTATTGAACTAATTGGTTATTGAGGGTATAAATAACTATCTTAGAACTTAGAGGTAAAATCTATTTATTATGTTTACATGATTCTTATAATGTAAATAAGTGTATGGGGACTGAAAAGTATTGTTAGCATGTTAGAATTTATTCACAAGTGTAAACTTGAAAGGTAAATTACCTTATATGCTTCTCATGAAATTAAACTTAGGATTATAGAATCCAAGTGATGTTATTCCATGAATGAGTTCACTTGTGTTAAGCATTATAATACATTATTATGATTTAGTTAATGGTTATGTTTTAAAGGACTTTTCAAATCACCTTATACTATACCAACTTCATTGAGAGATGAGTTAATTAATGAAGGTTGTTTGAGACTTCATTAAATATCTTAAAATAATAAATATATAGATTAATGAAATGAAATCCTCGTGGTTATAATTTGGGGATTTTAAAGAGATAATATTCATCATAACACTTATGCATGATTTTTTAATTTTTGATAGAGTTGGTGACAATGATTAAAATGGGAGAATTAATTAAGTAATTAAATTTGTATAAATATTCTAAAACTATATTATAAGACAATCATTTCACTTTGAAATTATTAATCACTGTCAAGTGTAGTGGAATATTATGAGCATCTCCCTAAAAACTCATTGAAATTGAATTATAATAAGATTATATAAATATTATGCATATTTTGTAAGTAACTTGGAAATAAGATACTTAATGGAAGGTTTAAAAAAGAGTATGGCTATTCCTAGCTAGGGCATGTTGTGATTGAGGATCAAATGTTCCATGTTTGTGATTGGCCATTGGAATATTTAATCAAATTATTCATATCCTTATATTATAAGTAAGTGAATAGAATTATATTATTAAATTTATATAAAGAATCTACTTTGGAACCTAAGAATAAGTAAGTTGTAATATTAACTTAAACAATTAAAATATGCTTACGCTAAGATCATGTACCTTAGATAAAGGTTTAAATATTTAATAATAAGTTTAAAAGGAAAGACTTAGTATAAGTGAATCTAGTCCATAAGAATATTAATATGAATTGGGCCTATTGAACTCATATGACACTTGTTTTATTAATAATGGTAAATGCAAGGCTAAACTTAAACCAGTGTAGGATCCTTAGGCATGATTTGTCATGTTCTTTCACCCTATTTGTAGATTTATAAGATGATATTAAATAGAACATAATAATGGTTGTTGAAACATCCCATGAAAATTACACACTTTTTGAAGTAGTTCATGCCAAACCTACTACATTTGTTTTCTTGTAAAATGAAAAGGTGCTCCAATGCTTTGAATTACATTTAAAAATAGTCATTTTCCATTGATATGTATGATATTTATGATTTGGTAGATCTTATTTAAGAAATCTTAGAATGATGAATCTTTTGTTAAAATATTTTCATTTTACCACTATTTGTTGAACTTTGTTGAATTACCCTAGAGTTACTAGTTGTTTTATATCATGTACATGTACTTGGGTAATGGCATAAGTTAGTGATGGATATATTAGTAGGACATAGTGAAGTATGTAGATATAGGTGAGTGTGTAGATATACAAACTAAAGGAACTACAAGGGCTATTCCTTCCTTCCCTCTACCAATTAATGAGATGATTTTAGTTTGGAATAAAGATCAACATAACATTCATAAATTAGAAGAATAGAATTCTAAGATCAAAGTAGAGTCTCAAAATCACTTGCAAAAAGCTTAGACTTCCATTCCAAATATTTGTGAAATATCTTTAAAAATTTTATCTTGTAGAAAACCTTCCTCTTTTTATGTTCTATTTCTTCATGAATAATTTTACAAGTGGTAGATGCAATTAATTTGTCTTTATTTTACTCATGTTATTGAGAATAAGCATATGTTTATGGATGTCTTTCTAAAATGCACCATAGAAAGACATGATGAAATTTTTGAATTATATCTTTGTAACATGTTGTTGGGTTACTAGTCTAGATTTTTAATGAACTTATTTTTAGGGGAAACACAATTACATATTTTGCTTTATACCATGAAAAATAAAATAGCATGGGAGCAAGCACAAAACAAATTCCTTGAATTGTTTAAAAATATAGGTCTATGCATGAGACCTTAGTTTCTATAGGCCCATAAACACCTTGTTGCTTTCTAGTCTATGTAGCATATGTACATGAAAAAAAAGTATCATGAATTGTTAAGAAAATTTAGTAGATTTCAAAGATTTTATGAGCCAAAATTTTACTAGATTCATCAATTCAATTATGTCTAGGGTGGATATTTTTCCTATTGCTTTAAAATGTGGGGAAATTATGATTCCCGCCACCATCAAGTGGATTCTTTAGAGAGATCAGGAAGTTTCTCATATTATGACTCAAATCTTAGATGGAGGATCAGATGTGTGGATTAAAATGAGATTTAGGCCTCCCACTCTTCTTTATACTTAATCTCCCTATAAACATTTTCACAATAAGGTAGAAATTAAATATCAAGCATGGCTATATATAGTGGTATGAGGTTTGGGAATTCTGCCTAAAATTCATTGTGATTGGGGGCACCACTTTCAAATATATGATCTTAGTTAGTGATGAGAATATGGACTCTTGGATTAAAGAATAGTTCTCCCACTATTTTTTAAGAGGAATTTCAAAAGGTAAAGTGTGGGGGAAAAATGATGAGCATTTCATATATCTCATTAAACCTCATATAAACTATCCATAAGTGTTACCTTTTGGTTATATATAATTACATTTAATAGTTAAGGTCTCATCTAAGTAGAAAATGAATGAAATTATATTTTGTTCATGTGTGATACATTATTGATTCTCTATCTTTTTATTTATATCTAACATGGATTAAATGAGTACAATTTTGTATATAAAAACACATCCCTATGATAAGATCATTTTTAGAAGACAAAAACAATTTTGTGCAACCCTTTTTGGCAATAGTTTTGATGATTCGATGAAGAACACAATGATCTCCAAATATATACAACTCATAAGACACTTTGAAGGTGATCCGAAGATGCTTTGAATATGCTCTAAATATTCTCCAAATATGCTTTGAAGACATGTCTAGTTAAGGTCTAAAGATGCCTTGCTACACTCTGAAGATGTCTAGGTAGATCCTATAGATAAAGATATTAACTCCAAATACACACACACACACACACACACACACACACACACACACACACACACACACACACACACACACACACACACACACACACACACACACACACACACACACACACACACACACACACACACACACACACACACACTTTCCTTATTTAGATATCTTATTTTAGACATTACTATTCATAATAATAGTCTAAAATGATCTAGATATAAATGTACTTCTATTTTGTAAAACTAGACATAATCTCTTCAAATTTATTTTAGTTATATTCCATCTATTTTTAGTTGAGTCAGTTCCAACAACTTCATATAAGCATAGGATCTGATTCCTAGATCTTCTATTTTGAATAAGTGGATTTGGATATTTAGATAGCCAAATTTTATATTTTATGAATAGTTGTTGAGATGTTTTATAAATAAATGTCTCCTTCTCATTCCATAGAATGAATAAATAGATCAAAAATTAGATAATAGAGAACAAAGAAGACTCATTAGAGTGTATTTTTGCATATTTATATACATTTTTTAAATAATGAAATAAAATTTAGTATTCATTTTCATTACTAAGTGAAAGTTGGTCTTATTCTAAGGAAGGATCGAGGGCCCATTTCTCTCTAAAGATCAAGACAAATTGGTATTTTTAGTCTATAGTTTAAAATTATATTTCTTTTTCAAGTATATTTCATTCTTTTGTAAAGTTTGATTTCCCTTTTCAATGCAAGTGTGATTTCCCTTTCAAATCAAAGTGTGAATTTCCTTTTAATGCAAGAGTGTTTACATTAAATGCAAAGGTTGTTTCAATTTAATGAAAGTGAGTTTTCCTTATTCAATATTGTGTCTTTCAATTTCATAGGAATTAAAGTTTTCTAACTCATCTCCATATTTATAACCTATCAGAAAGATGTTTAAGTGAAAATAGACAACATTCTAACATTTTGAAATATCACACTATCCTACCCAATAGAGCAAGTCAAGTGAGGACACAATATTGTCTTATGTCAACTATTTAATTATTATATTTTTATGGTGTTAAATGAATAGTCCTTTAACAAGGAATGTCATAGGAGATATTCAAGTATTAGAACTTTTTATATTTACTTTTCTACAACTTAGAACCAAAGTATTATTTTTTGTCTTTAGTATTTAGACATCAATAACAGAGTTAACCCCACAAAGAATGAACTATAAACTCAAATATCTAATGGTATCATTGCATATAGCCTTAGACACTAGCCCTGGTATAAAATGACACCAATCCATTGATTGGTTAAATGAGAGGTATAATGATAGCCTATCAATATCTCTAGTTTATAATGGGTGAATGTTTTAGAAACATGTCCTCAACATTTGTGCTTATATAAATTTTTAGATTTCTCCAAATATAGTGGGGGCATGCTTTAGAATCATGTCCTATACACTTACACAATTATCTAAATTGGTTAAAATACAATCATAGTTGTGGTAGAACTATATACATTGGTAACATTTTTATACATAGTTTTAACATTAGACATATTTAAGGTGTATATGATATGCAATGTGTGACTAATATTAAATAATCAAAAATCAATTTTAGATTCTAAAAAATATTATAGGTACTAATACCCAAAAACAATTATGAGCTATATTGAGTCAATATACTATAATAGTTGATTCACCTTTTATTATGGTTGATGTGATTAAATCACTTAATCTTCCTAGGTTTTTAGGTTGGACTTGATCATCCAACCTCACCTAGTTATAAGTATTATTAGAATGCATGGTTGAACTAATCTCAATTACCAATTAAAAAATCACTTTTAATCTAAATTTGGGGGCTCATACCTTCCAATCTCTCTCTCTCTCTCTCTCTCTCTCTCTCTCTCTCTCTCTCTCTCTCTCTCTCTCTCTCTCTCTCTCTCTCTCTCTCTCTCTCTCTCTCTCTCTCTCTCTCTCTCTCTCTCTCTCTCTCTCTCTCTCTCTCTCTCTGTGTGTGTGTGTGTGTGTGTGTGTGTGTGTGTGTGTGTCCTTGGATATATGTACCTCAAAAATTTTCTTATATTTATCTTATCATATTTTTACAGTGTTATGATGATACATCTTTTTCAAATCATCTTTTTAATAGGTAAGGTAGTTACATCGACACACAATTGTACTCCTAAACCTTATTATTTCAATTTAAATCTATTTAAAGTAATTTAAAACCAGATTATATCCACTTATTTTAAACTATAACATGTTTTTAGTTTTATTTCAGTCACCAAAAAAATGCTCAAATTCAACTCAAGTAAAGACAAGGTTTGTATACATACCCAGGTAATTATTCTTTTCCTTTAAACTAGTAATTTCATTACTAGATTAAATAAGGGGGATTTAGATGATATATTGTTATTATGTATCACTTTAGTCTTGTACAATTGTAAAATTTAGACCTTATTTTTTTTGCTTAGTTCTACACATGTCTTACTTCCACAAGCCTTAAATCTACTCTATCTTATGCACCTTAGCCTATCTCTTAGTATAACCAATATTATATTGATGACATAGACATGATATCTTTCCCATAATACTTTAAATATACTTATCTTACACCTCTGTAATTTCTCATCATATACATATTTTGTTACGCCCTGGACACTAATGTTGAGGATAAATAGTAGCATCGACATTGCTATCCTACCGTGACACAAGTGTCTAGTGCCCTAAAGTTATCCAAGTTATAAATGAAACATATCTTAATGGTCAATATCATTGCTTTAATGAAATTTATTACTCCAAAGGTATTGATACACACACACACACACACACACACACACACACACACACACACACACACACACACACAATATCAAACTTCACTCATTCGTCACTTATGAATACCTAGTAAAAGACCAAAGAGAATTAAAAGAGTATTTAATTGACAAAAGCTTCCCTATTTATTCCTATTTCCAAAATAGTAATATGGATTTCACATATATATGTCTGAGGTACTAAAGCAATAGCTCAAGAGTGTGATTTCCCAAATTATAAGCTAAGTCACTATTGTACTTACTTTACACACACTACATGATTCACACACAAGCCAACATGTATGGTAAACTATATTAGTATCAAGATCTCCTTAGAGTATTGGATATGTATTAAATTTAATTTGATAGTGGGGTCATTAGGTTTTAGTTTTATACTATATTCCCACTAAACCATTTTATCCCAAGGTCACATTTAAGATGGAACCATTTCATAAATATTGATAGTCCATGACCTAAAATTGAATACACCATAGAAAAGGTGGAGCCAAACCTAGAAAAATATAGGTGGTTAGATATTATGTATAGGACACTATCATTATATTAAAATAGTATAATTGACACAACCGTCTAGGGATGATATAACTATTCAGAAAGCTAGAGAAACCAGATTTAAAATCTTACAACTATTCTATAAGTATATTACCACCTACTTTTTGTCTTTTCCAAATATAAAACTACATTAACATCAAAAAAAGATAATTAATGTTTTATTTATCATATATCTATCCTAGTTGTACTTTTTATATTTATATTATCTCAATATAATAAATTCAATTGATGCATACATCTAAGTTTAGAATTTAATTGGGCTATTATAGATAGAATTATCACCCTTGTGACATTTCATTTATATATTCTTAACATTAATATTAAATTTAAAATAATATCCAAAACATTTTAGTTTAGGTTTAAATAAATGCACATCCTCTTCATTGCATTATGGGCACCCATTAGATGGTACTATTAATACTTACACATGGCATACCTCCTATGATTTTGATACCTTCTATTAATTTTTATGATAATGAAATTATAGATGATGACCTTTATATTAATTATTCATTCATTCAATCATTTCTTGATCAACATTATATGTGCAATATTATGATTGATAATGGTTCAATCGAGAATGTTTGTACCCATTGGCAAATTTTGTCCCAGATATAAAAATTTGCTTAGATAGATCAATTTATGGAAGATAAAGGATGAAATAACATATGAAAAATGTTATATATGGAATTAGTAGACTAAAATTATAATAATAATATCTCATATTGCTTACAAATATTTTAAAAGACTTTAAACAATCTTAAAGTGTAATCTATTGATCCTTGAGAAGAAAGTCTTAAAACAGGTCTAAGATTGTAAAGTAAAAGGACTATTAGTTTTTCATGGTGTTTCAAGAATTCAATGGAATGAATTAGGTAGAAAAAAATCCTATAATCACATTGTAATACTTCTAAATAGATAATAGTTTCTTGAAAAATTCTAGAAGGACCAAACTGTCATGACCATGTCACATAGAAATGAATGGGTCAGCTTGATTGTGAATTTAATAAATACAATTAGATAATAATTCAAGGATAAAATACCACATATACATGATTATTTTAGTTTCAATATCATCCTCTAAAACTTTCATATATTGATGTATTTTCTATCTCAAGATATAATGCTTGAAAGTTAGACTTGAAAATTGAAACATGTGTGGGGACACCAAGTTTAACCTCCATGAAATAACCATTTTAATTTAAATGTCTTCAAGGTAAACACACAAGTGCAAGTGTCCAAATCTCAATATCTCAATTCAAGATCCAAGGGTGAGTGGTGACTGATAAAGCTAGTGGGTCCTGAAGATCCAATGGCATAAATTTGATCATGCATAGAAGATCAATGATGAGAATCAAGTTAAAAATTGAGCATAAATTTGTAAGTGACAAGTGGTGTAATCTCATAAGTATAATCTATATCTAACAACATGAATTGAATAACAAGGTTAGTGGGCCAAACCAAATCAATGGTGCACATAAAATCATATAAATTAGATTTAACAGTGAGTAATGGGTCAAAATTTTAGTAGATATTAAGAGGAAGGGCATAGGTTACAAGTGTCTCAATTTCATTAATTTGTAAAAATGTCTATGGATCACATTCATTCATATAAATAGAGTTCAATGGTGTGTGTGCAACCAAAAATCTAAAAAAATCAAATGAAATAATTGAAATTCAAAAGGTAAGGGACTTCAATGGAGATAAAATGCAACCTAAGGTTGAACTAGGGAAAATATTTCAAAGTATTCCATTAAAGCTCAATCGAGACCTTTTTAGAGGATTCAAAGCATGCAGACTTGGTTCTCTTATGTTTTCAACATCATGTGTAATAATTCCTTATATTTCATAAGTTTTAGAGGTAGAATAAGTCTATTTATACATAATATGATCCATAATGAAGATATGCAATATATGTGTCTTTATCGATATAATGACTATATGAAAATCAATAATTTGGATTGATTTTCAATCTATAGTAAAGGTCCATGTTTTGGTTGGGGTAGGTACCAACATAAATAAAACATGTTCAAGTGTCTCATACTTAGACACAATCATTTCTCTAACAAACATCCACCCAAAAATAACATAGCATGGATCTATCATATTCAAGTTATGAAGATTTTATCTTCACAAGCAAGTGAAGTGGAAGATAACATAAATCCCCAAGATGGAGATCTTATAGTTGGAGAAATTTTATGGAATATTTAATAGATATCCAAGGGTCTTAAGGGTTTCTATTCATAAACAAGATCATGAATCATCACCTTCAACAAACTCTTGTCCTCAAGTGTGTTTCTCAATTAATGAATTGATTTGGAGGCTATTGGGACAAAAAAAAGATCACTCATCAATATAGAGCTCATTTTAATTTGATGAAAAGGTGGTGTTTATCATTTAATGTTCTTATATGGAATGCTCTTTCTCTCTCCCATTTCTCATATATCATTTATTCTTTTTTAATTTGGTAATCTCTCTCTTACGCTATTGATAAGATTTTCTCTCTTAATTTTTAAGGGTAGAGACTCTCATTTGATAAAGCTAAACCCTATCAAAATTTGTATGACATACCTCTTTAATCAATAAATACTTTCTTTTCCTATCTCTCCCCTCTAAATTGTGTATTAAAGCTTGTGCATGATGGCATTGTGAAGGAGAATCTTCCATGCCCATTGTCCTTCCTTATTGCTCATTTCTATGTGTCTTCAAGTTAGATGGAGGTCTAATTTAGTGTTCTTTCTATCATTGATAAAATCTCTCATTGAGTATTATAATTCTTATTTGATTTCATTTATTACTTCCTGAACCTAATTTATTAAATGCTTATGTAACTAGCTAAGTTTTATGAGATTGTGTGAGCTATTATTATCTTATGCTCCTTTGGTGTTTACTTCATGATTATGTGAGTTCTCATTAAAATTTCATGCATCATCAATTTAAATTTATTAATATCCCTTCCCCCTTTTATAACCCTTTTATTAGTGCAAACATTATTATAGTTGATCCAACAAGAGGAAGCCAGCCTTTTATGGAGGTTCAACCCCACCATAGGAGACCTATAACTTGGGGTTATTCCCATAGTGTAGCTCAATTGGAGAGAGCCTAAAGAAACCTCTCCAAGGGTGAAAATTGATGCTAAAATAATTTCTAACATGCCTTATGGGAAATAGTTCAAAGAATAATGGTCAAAGTTTGATGTTGGTTTGATCAATTTATAGTCATAATAGTTTCCAAGCAACAACATCTAGCAAATCCAAAAAATGATCCAATATTATAGTAGTAGAGTAGTGACTACACTCATGCCAAAGGTGACTACAAGGTCATCTTCTATAGTTATTCCATTTAAATTTGTTGAATTTCCTTTGAATTTAGTCAAAAGGTCAAGATTTGCTAATACACACCCATATAAGGGTAACTTTATTCCTATGTCAATCTAAATGCCTACCTCTACAATAAGATCTTTAGTAAACCCTTTCATTTCCATGGTAGCCCTTAGAGTTTTCCCCTTTGTGGACTTAAATGGTTAAAGTCCTCTAGGCCTCCCTCAATATGATCATATTCTAGTAACATCTCTCAAAAGTTTCCCTCATTTTATTGGAGACCAAGCTAAAATCCCTTCTGAGCACCTCACGGATATAGCTAACTTCTGTAGCATTCATGATTTCAATGAGGTAAATGTAGAAATAAGGTTATTAACCATCTCCTTCAAAGGTAAATCCCTAAATCTATATATAATCCTTCTAATTCTATTACATCATGGTATTAATTATGGGATGCATTGTGTAAGATATTTGAGGATAAAAGTGACCATTTGTCACTTAAAGAAAAATTAACCACAATTCAAAGATCCCCGCATGAATTCATGTAAGACTTCAACACAAGGTTTCAAAAGACCTGGGATAGGATCCCACTATTTATTAGGCCTACTCCTAATTTTGCCTTTATTTAATATTTGAAGGACATAAATAGTGGCATTGAAGTAATGAACTAGTCCATGGGAGGAAACACATTTCCAAATGCATATGATGTGTAAATTAGAGAAAAAAATTGTCTAGTGTAGGCTAGCAAGCTTACACCTAGACCACTAATGCCTTTGTTCCCTATTACCATACCACCCCTATTTCTATTCCTCCCCTTTATGGAATTCCTCTTGTGCTTAAAATTTCTACCATACCCTCACCTAAGTAAGAAAATGCTTCCACTAGTCAATCTAGTGATTCCCAAGAGCAAAATAACTTTCAAGAGCTTAAGATCATGTTCTAATCCTTGGGAAAAGAATCAGTGAATGTTAAGAGACAAAAAACTTTCAATAGGCCTTACCAAGACTCATATCAACCTTAGAAAAAATATTATCAATCACATAGGCCACCCTACAAAGGAAACTTCCAAATCTAAGGCCAAAGTCAAAACCAAGGTCAAGGGCAACCTAACTACAAAAGATAGAAAATATAATCCAAATGTTTCAAGCACTTCCAACACATTGGTCCCTGGTCCCCATTCATAATAATGTTTGTCAAGAAGATGATTGTAACATTCCTTAGAATTAGTATTTTAGGAAATACATTGTTCTAACTAGTTATTTCACTCAATCTTTCAATGACCAATTGAAACAAGCTACCAATTATGAGTACAATCAAGATCTTATGGCTCAGAATATAGAGGTACCCATGATGACAAAATAGAATATCCTCAATAAGGTCAAAGCCCTAACCTAGGACCAAGATAATTGGGTACGAAAATGGTGAATTATGATCAAGAAGAGTGTTATGCACTCAATAAATAGGCTAGTTCTAGCTAGTCATACATTCCAATGGTAGCAAACACAAATTTTAAAAGAAGGAACATATATGATAATCAGGAAGTATTCAAAGAGCTTCCTACCAATACTCCTTCAATATAAAATCCCAATGAACCTAATATTATTCCAAAGGTTCCAATAGATATAAGGAATCAAAATTAGGGGAATGTTTTTATCCCTTAAAACTCACAAATTCAAGGTGTAGTTGTGGCTCTCAAAACACAACCAAAGGTTGGTGGTTCACCCATCAACATTGTGGAGCAAATTAAAAGGTCCAATGTGAGTGTGCCAATGTGGGATATGCTCTCCATGCCTAGTCAGGTTGACATCCTCCAAGAAGGGTTATCAAGAATCAATGTTTCTTAAAAACCATTAGTCAAGGAGAATGTTGTTCTAACTAATACAACAAAAGGACCTAGTGAAGGGAAATCAAGTGAGGTGGTCAAACCTCCCCCCTTATACATTTTAGTAATAATTGGTGACTCCTTAGTGCATAATTTATTTGTAGATAGTGAGGCTAGCAACTCAATAATGATAAATTCTATAACAAATGAGCGTGGCCTAAAGTATGAACCCCAATCTAAAAGAGTGTTGTAATTGGATGGATCATCCACCAAGCCATCTAATGTCATCAAAAATCTCAAATTGGCCCTACATGATTATCATAGTGTCTAAATGGCTCAATATGTGTTGATCCTAGATGTACCTCCTCATCTTACCCTATGCCTATCTATGCAATTCACTATAAAGATTGGAGGTTATTTTTTAGTAGATTGGTCATGCATGACATTCAAAACAAGGTATGGAATGAAGGTATCTATTAAAGCTGAGCCCATTACATAATTCCACATAGAGCCTTATGGGATACACAACATAAACATCAATCACACCATTCTTTATGAGGATGAATTTACATTTGGTCAAAAATTAAACACTCACCATAAAGAGATACTATACATGTTGTTAGATGAACTATGAAATGACAATCATTTAGATGATCCCTTAGAAGGAGTTGCAGAGAGGGATATGGGTGTCTACCATTTGCATGAATAAAATTAGTCTATGTTATCCCTTATTAGACCTCAATAATATTTTAGTGGCTTATGGAAATTATTCTTTGATGGTTAAAGGATAAAACACGGAGTGGGTGCAAGTGTAGTGCTAGTATCCCCCTCTAATGACAAGTAATTTTCTTCTTACAAGATCTATTTTAGTTGATCTTAAAATGTAGTAGAATATGTGGGTCTTATCTATGGCCTTTAATGGGATAATAAGAGAGGAATCAAATAATTACAAGTTTATGTATGTAGCGAGCTAATAGTGCACCAAGTTAGAGGCTAAAATATCACCAAGAATCCCTAGTTAATGTCTTTAAAACATAGGGTGTGGGACCTAATCGAATATTTTAAGGCATTTAACACCCAAGTATTGCCAAGGAACCAAAATATACATTGTGAAAGATTAATAGCTATGGGAGATCAATTTGATATCTTGAATGACTTAAAAAAGACCAAGGTGTTTCCACATGTCAAAGTGGTGGTAATACCATCAATACCAAAAAATCAAGCTCATTGGTAGGTATTTGATAATGATAAATAAATTCCTTGTTTGTATAGTATGAAGAAGAGTTTTGCATAAAATAGGAAAACTTTAAACATCAATACCAGGAGCAAATGATTTAGTTGAAATCTAACAAGCTTCCTAAAGGGCGTGTCACCCTTGAAGGTATTTTCCATGAGGGAGATCATATGAGAAAAGATAAAGTAGTGATGTCAACAAGTGAAGATAATTATGAAATATTTATTATCCTTAAAGATAAGCTCCTTAATATTGGAAAGGTAAGCACTAAAGTGAAAAGTTATGATTTCATAAAAATTTGTAAATAATATGTAGGCACTGTTGATTAAGAATAGAGTAACGTACAAGGCTTTGATCCCAAGCTAGCACAACACACTACAAAAATAGAGGCTAATGACAAACCTATCAGGTAGAATCAAAGGCCTATAAAACCCAAAATTTAAGATCCTATGAGGAAAGAATTGATCAAATTAATTAAGTCTAAGATCATCTTTCCCATTAATCACTCCTAATGGGTATCCAATTTGGTACCTATGAAGAAGAGTGGGGAAATTAGATTGTGTGTTGACTTTAGGTATTTGAATAGAGTCTCTTTGAAATATCACTATCCTTTACCATCCATGGTGGAAATATTTTAGATATGTATTGGTTCATAACATTTTTCCCTTTTGGATGGGTATTCAGGTTACAACCAAGTGCTGGTAAGAGAGGAAGATCAATATAAGACTACCTTCACCACAAAGTGGGTAACATATGCTTACCAAAAGTTGTCTTTTGAAATATCAAATATTAGGTCCACTTTTTAAATATCCATGGACATGGCTTTCCAAGGGTTTCTAAATTAGATGGTGCTAGTTTACTTGGATGACATCTTAGTTTTATCTAAGAAAGATAGTGAGCACATGGGCCATCTAAGCTTGATCTTCCAAAGATGTAGAGAGTATGAGATATATTTAAATCCTAATAAATGTGTTTTTTTTTTTTATGAATGCAAACTTTTGGGTCACATTATTTCAAAGGAAGCACTATCCATTAACCCTAACAAAATAAGTGTTATCTTAGAACTATCTCTACCCAAGCACAAGAAAGGAATCCAAAGCTTTATTAGAAATAAAAATTGTGAGAAAGTTTATACTTAGTTTTTAAAACTTGGTCAAACCTAATTATACCATGTTGATTAAGAGCCAAGTGTTTTCTTGATCAAATGAAGGTAAAGCAAATTTTGAGACCATCAAGTAAACCATTGCCCAAGCACCCTCACTCATGAATCTTGATTTCTCAAAGGATTTCATATTATACACATTTTCCAATGTTGACAACATATCATCTATGTTGATGGAAAATAGTGGTGAAGGACTTGAGCAACCAATTCACTTTTTTAGTCAAGGTTTGGAGGAATATGTGATGAGGTACATTTTTATAGAAATGCAATTTCTTGGAGATTTAAGAATCCTAAAAAAATTTAGACCAATTTTTTCCAATAATAATGTTCATCTTATGGTGTCCCATCCAGTACTAAAAGACTTTCTCCTTAACATATATTTAAATGATAAAAGAGTAGGCTAGATTACCAGGGTTATGAAATATGATGTGGAAATCAAAATCACCAAGATGATAAGGGGCAAAGGCTTGTGTGAGCATATGGTAGATGAACTTCAAGAAGAGAAAGAAGTTCTTTTGGTGACACAATACAACTCACAAATAGATGCACCTTCATTTCATAATATCTATCTCTAAGATATGACACATTTTTTGATGATACGGGAATACCCCCAAGGTTTAAATAGAGAAAAAAGAAGGTATTTTAGGCTTTAGTCCATACCTTATGCATTATTTGATGGTGTTATTTTAGAAGGGACCTAAATGGGGTACTTATTAGGTGCATTAATGATAATCAAGTGACAAATCTCTTGCAGGAGTTTCATGATGGACTTGTAGGAGGCTATTTTTCTCAAATAACAATAGAAAAAACAATGAGAGCTAACTATTCTTATCTTATCCTTTTCAAGGATGCTTGTGCATGGATCAATAAAATGTCAAAAAGTGTGTTGTATTTGTAGGCAAACAAATATTATTATCTCTTCCACTCACCCAATTTAGGTGGATCAAACCTTCCTAAAATGGGGGTTAGATTTCATAGGAATGATAAATCCACCTTCAAGTGTAGGACATAAATGGGTGCTCACTACAACACATTACTTCACTAGGTGGGTAGAAGCAATTTCTTTGAAAGAAGCCAATGAAATAGTAGTATTTGACTTATATGATAGCATAGTGACTAGGTTTGGTATCCTAACTACTATAATCTCATATAATACCTTAGAATTTTTGGGTTTGAAGATAAGTGAAAGGGCACTTATGTTGGGAATCTACCTTAGTTTATCCCCCAATTGCTATCCCTAAGGCAATGTACTACTAGATTCAACAAATAAGAACTTGTTAAGTATTATCAAGAGGACCATGGAAGGGAATCAAAGAGTGTGGACTATGAATATAAGGATAGCCTTATGGGATGATAGAGTGACTCCAAAATCTACCATTGGAAATTCTACATATGTCCTTTCATATGTAAGGGAAGCCAAATTACCCATTTCTCTTAAACTACTTACCTTCAAGTTAGCCCATTAGCTTAAGTTGATGGAGAATGAGCCTATGAATGTGAGGATGATATAACTCATGGAGTTTGATGAAATAAGGGACCTTGTAATGAATACATTTGATTCACATCAATCTCATGTAAAAAGAGCCTTTGACAAGAGAGTCATAATAAGAGACTTCAAGTAAGGGGATCTAGTTCTCAAATGGGACTCAAATAAGGCCAAGCCAAGAAAAACATACTAATTTTGACATCTTGTAGAGTGGTCCTTATTTGATCCATAGATGCAAACAACATAATACTTTTCATCTTGCCTAATTAGATGCATAGGTACTACCCATCCCAGTCAATAACATTAATTTAAAGTATTGTTATTAAAATATTTTGTACTTATTGTATGATATTGTAACATATTAGAGTAGTTTTTATGTTTTCCTCTAAGTGCCTTGAGCACATTTCTTTTTGGCTATGTGTTTTCATTTCAATGATTTCCTTGGGAAAAATTGTTTGTTTTTCTCTTTTATTCCTTTTGCTTCAAGATGAAATTTTAAAAAGCGTCAACCTTGAGTTATTTTCACATCAGTTTAGAGGAAATACTATGATTCTAGATGCCCAATGGATTAGTTTAAGGCCTCTAGTATCTTGTATAGAAAGCATGCAATCCTAGGATGTCATCAAAAATGTTGGTCAATTTTGGCCCATATATTGAAATTTATCTAGATAGATCAATTTATATAAGATATAGGATGGAGTAAAAGATTATCAAAGTTATAGATGGAATAAGTGGACCAAAATTAAAATAAGAAGATCACATATTGCTTACAAATATTTTGAAACACTTTAAGTAAAATTAAAGTACAATTTATTAATCCTTCAGAAGCAAGTCTTGAAACAAGTCTAAGATTGCAAAGTGAAAGGACCAATAGGTTCTCATGGTATTTAAAGCATTCAATGGCATGAATCAGGTTGTACTAAATAATAAAATTTTATTTTAATCCTTCTGAAGATAAAATAGTTTCTTTCACAAGTTTAAAAGAACCAGAACATCATAAGCATTTCATGTAGAAATGAATGGGTCAGATTCATTAAAAACTTAATAAATTAACTTAGAGAATTATTCAAGGCCAAAAGACCACATAGAAATGATGATTTCAATGTCAAGTTCATCCTCTACAAATTTCATATCTTGATGTCTTTTTAATCTCAAGATATAAAGCTTCAAAGTTAGACTTATAGAGTGAAACATGTGTGCAGATGTCGAGTTTAAACTTCATGAAATATAAATATGAATTCAAATTTCTCCAAGGTGAATGTGTAAGTGACAAGTGTCCAAATATTTAGAGTTCAAGTAAATATCCAATGATGAGTGATGATTGATAGAGCCAATGGTTACCAAAGATCTAATAACATGCATTTGACTATACATCAAAGATAAATGGTGAGCATTAGGTAAAAAATTTAGCACAAATGTCCAAGTGACAAGTGATTTAATATTAGGAGTAGAATCTATATATAATAGCACACATTGATTGAAAATGTTGATGGGTCTAGGTAGATTGATGGTGTGCATGAAATTATATAAAGCAGATCTAACGATAAGTAATGGGTCAAAAGGTAAATAGATCTTAAGATAAAATGTGTGGGTGACAAGTGTCTCAATCACATTAAAATTGTAGATCCATGGCTTGTATTCATTATTATAGAGAGATATTCATAGTGCATGTGAGGTCAAAAAGTTAGCAAGATCCTATAGAATTAATGAAGAGATAACAATTGGCACACTATGAGAAGCCTAAATCAGGAATGATGATCAAAATTTAAAGTTGAAAGCTAAGGGACTTAAATGGAGAGTAAATGTGAACTAAGGTCGAACTAGGAGTAATATTTCAAAAGATTCCATTAAATCTTAGTTGAGACTTTTATTGGAGGATCTAAAGTATGTAGACTTGGTTCTCTTGTGTTTTCAACATTTTGTATAATAATTCCTTGGCTTCCACAAGTTTCATATATAGAATAGGTCTTTTTATACCTAATATGGTCCATAATGAAGTTATGCAATATGTGGGTCTTCATAAATATAATAGATAAACAAAAACTAATAATTTGGATTGGTTTTCAATCTATAGTAAAGGTCCATGTCTAGGTTGGAGTAGATATAGACATAGATAAAGCATGGTGGAGTATCTCATCCTTTGACATAGTCATTGATCTAGCAAATAGTCAAACAATGTAGACATGTCATGGCTCTGTTAGATTCAAGATATGAATATTTTATATTCATAAGTAGCTAAGTGGAAGATAACATAAATCCTTAATATGGAGATATGAAAGTTAGAGAAAGTAGCTAGAACATTTAATAGATTTTTAAGGTGCCCAAGGGTTTCTATTCATAAAAAATCTCATGACACATCACCTTTAGCAAAATCTTATCCTCTATTGTGTTGCTCAATCAATGAATTGATTTGGAGGTGATTGAGACAAAAGAAAGATCACTCATCAAAAGATAACTAGTGTTGATTTAATGAAAATGTGGTGGTGCTCATTTAATGATCTTGGATGGTGTGTTCATTTTCTACCTCCCCTTTCTCCTATATCATTTATTATTTTCCATTTTGGTAATATATCTCTCTCTCACTTTTTATAATATTTTTTCTCTTAATTCTAAAGGGTAGAGACTCTCATTTGATAAGGTTATCCCCTATAAAAATTGTATGAAATACCTCTTGAATAAATAAAGACTTTCTTTGCCTATCTCTCCCCTTTGAATTATGTGTATAAAATCTTGTACATTATGGCATTATGAAGGATAATCTTCCATGCCCATTATCCTAATTTCTTGCTCATTTCTAAGTATCTTCAAGTTAGTTGTAGGTCTAGGTTAGTGTTCTTTATGTCATTGATGCAAGATCTCAGTGAGTCTTAGAACTCATTTTTTCTTTCATTTGTTTATTCATTAAGCTAATTTATGAAACACTTATGCAACTAGATAATTTTTGTGAGATTGTGTGAGAAAGTATTGTCTTATTCTCCCTTAGTGTTTAATTCATGCTTATGTGATTTATCATTTAAATCTAGTGCATCACGTAGTTAGCTTTATTAGGATCCCTTTCCCCCTTTCTAACCCTTTTCTCAATGAAAACATTAGTATACATGATCCATCAAGAGGAATCCATCCTTATCTAGAGGTTTAACCCCACCATAGGAGACCCAAAGATTGGTGTTGTTCTTATAGTGTAGCTCAATTGGAGAGAGCCTGAAGAACCCTCTCTAAGGGTGAAAATTGATGCTATAATAGTACCATAACATTACTTACACACACTTGGGTTATACTCATCATGATTTTCATCCTTCTACTATATTAATTAGATTATTTTAGGGGACCTCCCAGAAGGTTCTTGGTGAGATTTACCTACCTTTATAGTTCATCCCAACACATATTGTTACAACATTTTCAATTATACCTTCGATGTTAATTTTTTATATTTTATTGGTAAGAACTTGAATCCATATATTTTTATCTATAGTCTATATATTGTATAGGTGTGTTAAATACAATCATGCAAATTGGGCAATTGTAGTTTTTAGAGTCCCACATGAGCATCCTCTTGAACAAGAGAAACTTAGACCTATAAATTTAATTATGAAACCTAATAAGGTTAATATATCACAAAAGGGTAATAAACAGATAATCCCCTTTACTAGGTGGATAATACTTAAGATACCAACACATCAGAGACATAGTGGATTCCATGGAATTATCACATACTACACACCATTTTTAGATATCCATGGCATATACACATGTTCTTATTACTACTATTCCAAAGAAACCATAGAGCACTCAATGATGGTTTCCATGAACCCCTACTCCTATTACTCCTATAATTTATCTAAAACCATAGATTCTTACTTTACATACATAAAACATCATAAATACTACAATAATAGATATTGGACATATACCTACTACTCAAAAACAACATAAACTTATTAAATTAGGATTATAGTGGGGAGATATCTATAATAAATGTTTGGATGAGATCATAGGATAGTATTTATCTTTCAAATTCCACAACTTCCAAAAAAATCAAATAGATTCAAAAATAAAAAAATATTTTTAGCCTAAAACATAATTTATTAGCTCTATAGAATCTATGTGTTAGTTCCATGTTGATGGATGGAATATCAGTTACTTATAAATACACATGTGTGTCACACTTCTACTTAAGTGTGATATTGGCATACATGGATACATGATATATTCATATTTACATGTTGGGCCTTCCCTTTAC
The DNA here is from genome assembly GCA_037957365.1 of Torreya grandis. Lineage (NCBI taxonomy): Eukaryota > Viridiplantae > Streptophyta > Pinopsida > Cupressales > Taxaceae > Torreya > Torreya grandis. The sequence continues at coordinate 279,443 of JARHVA010006475.1, read as the reverse complement.
ACATGTCATAGGGACATTGAGGGCATCCACCTCTATAGTCATGATACTTCCAAGTTATATCATTATATGGTGACTCTACATTTTCATGTTTTGAGATAATATATATACTTACACATGAATTTATCCATGATTATATGTTTCATATGCTACTTTACATGCTATGCACTTGATGTAACACATTTTATCCATGGGATACTATGATATGTTTATGTTGCTTACTTATGCTTTCCTTTATGCATTTCCTTGAGTATATTGCCTTACTATTATATTGATTATTCAATCATTTGAATATGCTCATTTTTTTGTGACGCTCATTACAATGTATTATTTTTATTACATTTAAATATGGCATTATTTATTTCATGGACATTTGAATATGTCATCCTTACTTTTGTGGACATTAGAATAAGTCATGTCCATTTAATTGTGTGGTATTTGAACATGACCTTTGTCGTATCCTAGGACCATTGTATGTTGACATGATTTTGAGTGATCTTATTTGTGTGTTTGATTTGATTATTAAGCTTATATTATTACTATCCAAATGTTTCCATGACATTTATCATGAATTTTAGGCGTTCTTGTGATTAAATTTTTCTATGCACTTTAATTCTACATTTATCTAGACATGTCCTTATATATGCGACATGATTACATTCATAGATTATATAGTTATATTATCCATTTGAGGTGAGTTAACTACTAATTTATATTATTCCCTCACCTCAATAGGGGGAAAATCAATGGGGACATATCATAGAGGCATGTTATTCACATTTTTCACTTATATCAATTTCTATATTTAGTGGGGTCATATCATATAGGCATGGATTCTACACATTCATAATTTTAGATATAGTGGGGGCATACTTTACAAGAATGTTATCCACACTTATTCAGTATTAAACACACCATGATTCAGTGAGGGAATGTCTTGGAAACACATCCTCCACATTGGTATTTTTTTAAATTTTCATATTTCTCCACGTATAGTGGGGGAATGATTTTGATACATGTTATCCATACATACACATTTTCTAAATTTTCTAAAACACATAGTTACATGATTTAGATTCAAATTTATGACAAAATTCCATATGTGGCACCATTGTTATACACAATTTAAGCATGAGACATATATAATGTGTATATGTTATCTAATATCCACCTAATATTACAAAATCCAATTTAGTTTTATATTTCAAAACACTCTCAAGGTTTGTTATCACCTAATAGGATGTATTTTAATGGATTGTATTGAGCCAATATACTAAAATAATTGTCTCAATTTTGGTATGGTTGAGATGATTAAATCACTCAATCTTGCCAATTTTTTAGGTTAGATTGATTGTATCATCCATCCTTACCAATTTGATAGTACAAGTTGACTATATTTTCTCATGCTCACTAAGTTATAAATATGATTTGGTTTCATGGTTGAGATAATCTAAACTATCAAGTGATAACTCACATTTTATTCAAGATTGAGGGCACATACCTTATAATTTCTCTTTCTCTCTGTCTCCTTATAAGTATTGAGTTTATTTATACAAGGGAAAGTGAAGATTATCTACAAATCAATCCTAGCTCAGAGTATATAAATCACACTTTCACTTCTACTTTTTGGTATATTTTGATCATCAGGGTCATGACTAATATGGATCTGATAGACCTAACCAAGGGATCCCTTACCATAAAAAAAACTCTAGATAGGGCTCTAAAGCCTCTAGTTAAGAAACACCATGAGATAACCCTAGATATGCCATATTTTTTCTTATTCATAATTAAATTAGAAAGTAAAAATAATTTAGTGTTCACCAAAGCATGTGACACAAAATGTGGGTAATAAACATAAAATTAAATGTTCATAGAACATATCTACTCAAATCAATATAGAGGAAATACTAATGCATGGAGAGAGAATCATATAATATAATAAATGAAAATATGTTAACTATATAAAGTGGATAAAGATTTAGGAATACTCATCTTTGAAGATAAACATGATGAGCCTCAATCTCCCCCTTGGCCAAGGTTCTTTGTAAGAGGTTGTTATGCTTTGTAAGGATAACAAAGATATGTTAGCTCTAGGCTACATGAATTCTCCTATGCATCTAAAAGATAAGATTTATAGCTCCAATTATAGTAATGAAACCCTATGTAATTAATCCTAAATTATAATGGTGGATAAGTAGATGCACAAATAATTACTTATTTCTTATCTCTCTAAAATGATGAAAAAATGTCTATTTATGCATGGAGAGAGAAGCATATAATATAATAAACAAAAATATGTCAACTTTATAAATTGGATAAAGATTTAGGAATAATTACCTTTGAAGATAAACATGATGAGCCTCAATCTCCCCCTTGGACAAGGTTCTTTGTAAGAGGTTGTTATGGTTTGTAAGGATAACAAAGATATGTTAGCTCTAGGCTACATGAATTCTCCTATGCATCCAAAATATAAGATTTATAGCTCCAAGTATAGTAATGAAACCCTATGTAATTAATCCTAATTTATAATGGTGGATAAGTAGATGCACAAATAATTACTTATTTCTTATCTCTCTAAAATGATGAAAAAAATGTCTATTTATAGTTTGATCTAACCCTGAACTATTCTAAATTTTTAGCTAATAGAGTCACCCTAATTGACCCTGTATCTTTAATTAATATAATTAGTTAGTTCTAAAACTAGGTGGACTATGGCTAAGTTAATCCCATAACATGATCATACATTTAAATTATAGGTTTAGCTCATATTGACTTTGTTTGGTACAAATCAAAAAGATGTCTTAGCTTAGGTAGGGGCTATTTGAGGTGGTGAATTTATCGGAGTGTGTAAGGGAGGTGTCAAAGCTTATGGAAATGTATAATAGAGGTTTGTGTTAGATTCAAGTGGTGGTATATGGAACAATAATCTTATGAAGCACCAATGGTTTGCCCACCCCTTTAGTAATTTACCCTTTAAGGTGTGCACTCAAATAAATTGAGACTCGATGGGTTATTTCAAGATAGAAATCATGAACAATTGACAAATTTAAAAATATTGTGTGTATACATATGCCCACTCAAATATCATCACATTTTATGTAGCTATAACATGGGATGGTTCTTTGGGAAAATAACATAGCAACACATAATGTTGAATCTAAATAAATTTCAGTAAGAAGCAAGGAAGATAAATGAAAGGACATAATTAAAAAATGTGTATGTTTACTTATCATAGTGATTTAGAAGAGGAAGTGAGATAAATTTTAATGTGTTTAATGTAGAAAACATTCTAGGATAACTTGTAAAATAATTGAGTATTTAATTTTTTTAATTAAAATATACATGTAATATGTGAAAAGATTCTCCATGATGTGAAGATTCTATAACATCTTTCAGTTTAGAAAAATAATAAGTATAAACAAAGATATGGGCAACAAATGAAATCTGATTGTAAATAATTGACATGTAAATAATTTTGAATAGTAAATATAAATAGGGTGAAAATTAATTCATTTTTTATTTTCACTATTCTAAGAAAATATTGCTCTAAGAAACCAAGTTTGAACATAAATAGGGACCATGGTGAGGAAATAACAACTTCAATGAGGATGATGCCTAGTGGCCCTAACAAGTGCAAATATGGTAAGTGAAGAATTCATTTCAAAATTTTGATTAATTTTAATTAAAATTAACCTAAATGTATAAAAATAAATGTTAGGCAAAATGTAGATACCAAAAATGACCCTAAGAAATTTGTAAGTAGACTAAGCGTAGAATGGGGTAGGGATACTAGGTAGGAAAAAATTAGACCAATAAATGACTAAGACATTTATGATAAATGGTTTGAAATTCATCCTAAACTAAGAATATATTTGGCCCTGTAGACTTACTTTTCAAGGCAAGAAGAAGTATGGAGGCTAACTACATAACAATATGTTGGTTTAGTATCACTAGGGTGGCCAACTACATAGTAGATGGCCAATCCATTCATAAAATGAGAAATGCATGACATAGTATCATTTGGTTGATGAAATATCTAATATTTAAATGATATATTCTATTAAAACAAACTAAATTTGTGGTAGAGGGATGATATATTATGCCAAATATAAGAAAGGGCCAATTCAGTATAAAATAGGTTGATTGTATTTGCAAGAATGGGTTGATTATGTAATATAGGGCTGATTTAGTCTGTTAAAAAATGGGATAGGGTTAGATTAGTATCAAATAGGTATATTATGTAAGTGAAGGTAAAAATAATATAAATAGGCTGATGAAGTGGTTAATTATCATTTTCTTAGAATATTTAAAACATATTTTATTATTATGACATCAAGATTTAATACATCCTCTATTGTTTGATATTTTTTTGAGGTGACAAAGATTTTGGAACTTTGTAGATGTTTCCTAGCTACCATATTTATTGGAATGTTTGTCAGAAATGGATCAAGCTAGGTTGATTGCCTTAGGGTTTGGAGGGATCATAGAGATGAGGAGGATTCCTCTTAGTGTTGATCTCATTGTCATGTTCCTAGGATCATGAGAATGACTAACCAACACATCATAATGAGAGGTGGAGTGGGACACTATAGAAGTGGGTATCACCTTAGAGTATATTCATGCCTTTATTGAACATCATATAACTAGGATTCTAACTATATGGGATACATCAGAGGCAAAGAATAAGAGATAAGCCTTAGCCTAGTGGGCAATATGATAAAATAGGATTTCTCCTGGTTTACATTTTAGCTTGTTTTATGTTTATATACCAAACATTATATATGTCTAGAAGGACTTGATGGGGATGATAATAGCATGATTATTATGTCATAAGTTAGGTGGGAAGGTACCACTATACATGATAGGCTTGGGTTAGTCCATTCTAGAAAAGGGTGCTTTGTATAATATTGGTTATGTCATTTGGTTAAAACTAATGCACAATATTTATGGGATGTTGACTTAGGGGAAAAATATAATGGACCCCATTAATTTTTTTAGTATGTGGACTTTTGATAGATTCCCTATGTGTTGGTTAGATGTGTTTTCCCATGTGTTCGATGATAGGTTACCTCAGGTTATACGATGGAGGGAAGGTCATGTAGTGTATGTTGTGCCCTATGTTTTAGATTTTCATCCTATTACATTAAGGAAAATAGTGTGGAAAACTTACACTTACATTTATACCATATGGTTATCTTTGGTGACTATTACGACTAGTTTGACATGCATCCAGATCATTAGCCATTATATGTCATGGGTGGAGATTCATCTAATAGTTCAGGTGCCAAGGAATATAAGCCTAACACATATAATGGTACCTCTATTAGTACCTATGTATTCATCATGGCATAATAAAGAGTTGATGGGGATGGGAGGTGTATGGGTACACATCAACATATCTATAATTAAGCCTCAATAAGTGAGACTATAGACAAGGAAAGTGCAGTAGAAAGAGGAAATAAGGTTTGGTGTTGAGGATGTTATATATGTGGATGCTACAAGTGAGGATAATAGAGTAGATCCATAATAAGAGGGACAATAGCCACCTTAATCTCATCATATAAGGAAACACCATTAATGAGAGGAGACACAGACATGGGCAATCACATAAGGTGATCCTACAATGATTATGAGACACAATTTGTTGATAGAGAGGCCACTCAACATAGGATCATGATGAGATAAATTTGTGAATCCTAGTTTTGCATTTGCATGGTGGCATCTAATAAATATGTACTCATTGGTTGAGCTAATAGAGAGACTATAGTCAGTGATACAATCACTAGTGAGAAATGTTTTGATGGATTATGTTTTTGACATAGATAATTAGTTAGATTATCATTTATGTATTTAGTGATATATGGATGGATTTATATATATGCTTGGGATCTGATGTATATTTGGTTTATTTTTTATAGGTATTACATCAAATGAGATCAGATGGGGAGACATGATTATGACTAAACACCATGATATTTTTGATGGGGGTATATCACATTATGATCCATCTACCTTGGTTGATCTTGCAGTACCATATACCTATCTTATATTAGCTAGTTTAGACTAGTGTGGGAGGTTTCTTGAGATCTACATGCATGAGGAGATGGTACACATATAACAGTAGGGTAGGAGAGAGAGAGGCTCAAGCTTGGTAAGCTTTAGCATATGATCAATTTACTCATATGGAGACCACTATAGAACTTGGATGAATGCAAGCCTAGGTATCCCATCTATAGGGTCAAAATGATGTCTTGAGATCCTAAACAACCTAATTACAACACACCATTTAGAGTGGACAATCATAGACATCCATGGGCAATGTGTCTAGGCCATAAGATAGGCATGATAGAGTACACATTTAGAGCTATATCTATTGTATTTTTTACTTATATTATATAAAACTCATGATATATATATTGACATGGATATTTCTTGGTCGATGATATTACTTGTATGCAAATAGGTGTATGGATATATTTAATTTTTAGCACATGTATTTTACTTTTTTGTATATGCTATGGGAAATATGTGATGTATGTGTTCTTTTATAGAATTATGCAATACACATGTGTGGTTAATAATAAAATTAGAATGATTTGGACAATTATAAATAATCAAAACAAATCTAATACAACTATATCATGATGGAAAATTTGTAAGAACAAAATATGAATAAATAAAAGAAACCAAAATGGTAAATTAAAAAGTAGCAAATGTGTCCAAATTGTTAGTCAATTTTTGGATAACATTATAGAGGTCCAAAAAAACTTGGCAAATCAAACTTGGACCTTAATTCCCTAGCTTGAAAATCTTTTATAATTCATGATTAGAAAACATTAATGTAAATTTGACAATTTGAAGGTAATGACTTAAGTTTATCTTGTGTTAGTCTATCCAAACCATGATATGAAAAAGTTTATTAAAAAGGTGTCAAAGGTTCATATGTGTCTCTCAAGTTATCCCACCCATGACCACCTTGTATGAACATTATATACATGTTTATAAAATTTAAGGTTGTTTTGTAAAGTTTAAGGTAAATGTCATGTAAAAGAAAGGTGCATTATCCAAGTCTAATGCATGACTAGTCTTATCAAGTTAATGTCAAACCTGAAAAAAATGTACATAAATACACATTTCTCAAATCATAAAATATATTTATAATGTAAATATATGTCAAGATGGTTAGTAAAACTCAGATCATAGTTAGTTTTGTAGGTTCAACATAAAAGAGAGAGAGTAAATCACTCTTTTATGGGTAGTTTTAAGAACTTGTATGGACCAGTAATGATTATTTTTAGGTGAAAATGGTTCAAGAGATGTATTTTAAACTAAATCAGGTTAAATTTAGGTTTATGAAGTAGGTATGGGTCCAAATAAGGCATAAAACACTTCATTTCTAGCTATTATCTCTTTGGTAAGCTTGTGAAGGCTAGTTTTAAATGCTCATTCCATACATAGTAGAGAGAGAGGTGACATAAAATATTGGTTAGAGGAGGAGGTCATAATGGCCATCAAATACATGTCCATAGTTATCAAATTGGTTTCCCCTCATTTATTAATAATCATTAAGACCATGAGGTGGTCTAAAACCCTACATAAACCCCATATGCTTAGTTTTTCTCCTTGAAATGGTAATTTGAATCCTATTGGATGAATGAGATAAATAAGAGAGGTTATATGGGTATTAAAAATCTTCATCCATGACTATATAGGCCTTAATTGGCATATGTGATCTTAATAAGACAATAAACCTCAACTTTTTCATAGTTTACAAGATAAATATCATGGTCTCTTGATGGTCTAGGTTTTTTAATAGTTGAAAGAAGGTGGAAAAAGATCTCACACCATCTTTATAATCCATTAAATTATATATATTACCATTAAATACTTCATCATGCCTACTCGACATGCACATGTTTCTCAATATGATGATGATCTATAGATTCCCACTAGTGTTCATCAGCCATCAATGTGCAAATAAAGCCTTAATATTTTAAAGGTAGTATGTTACATGAAAATAATGATAGATGGATGTTTTAGTGTTTTTATTTATTTATATATATTTTAATCTCTTCAGTTCATCATTATAAATAAATAAGGCAAAAATAGGTCTTGTTATGATCTACCAAAAGACTATCTAGCCTATAAATAAGAGATCAACATAGTTTTGGCTATGAAACTTAGGAAACCATTGAGATTAAAGTGGTTTTATAAGGACTAAAATACCATAAAATAACTCCATAATAAATCCAAAAAGTTTGGAAAACTAATCAAAAACTTATCAATGCAAATCTACTATCATCCCAGGTTGGAGATTGTATTAAAAGCATTTCTACACAAGAGTACACCAAAACGTGATAATATTACAATGTTAATGTAATATGAGGGTCATAATATCATGAAAATATTTATTATATAAATTAAGGTTTATTTTAGTACTAACATAGTCTAAAATACATGGTCAGAGAGCCTAAAATGATAAATTGAAGACCTACAGGTTAGTACACTTGTAGGTCTCTTTTTCATATGAAATGCATGAACTTTGTACTAGGATCTAAGGTTTGAAGAATAAAAGAGGGGTGGGAAATATATGAAAACAATATGGATATGTGTGAAAAATAAATGGAGGATAAAATATGATTGAATATCTATTATGAGATCTAAAAATGCTAAGTCTAGTGTATACCTACATGTATATTTGAAAATTGTAAGTCTGCCTTTAAGGATATGTAGAATAACATACACTCTTGAATTGAGAGTTCATTACAAGTGGTCAAGAAGGGTATTAATAATCTTAGTGAGGGTTTTCATAACTAATATAACCTTTAAACATTAAATGCAAACCTTAAACTAAGATATTAGTGTCAAATTAGCCTAATGACCTACAAACCCTCAAGACATGAAGTAATAGGTTGTAGAAATTTTGGAATGGGGATACCTATTAGAGGTTATTGAAAAACATGGAATATATTATTAAAGAATTTAAATATTTATTTCATATCAATATCAATCATTTTATGCCTTGTTTTTCTAAATAAATCTCTCTTGAATTTATTGATAAACTTGTATTGCTCAAGAAGGCTCTCTTCACCAAGTGTGAACTCTCTTAAGAAAATGTATGGGACTAGTTAGAATTTGGATATGTTTTAGAGGCCTTATTACTCCCATAATATATTATTATTTCTTATATTAAATACATACTATCTATGAATAATTGTTAAGAGTAAGGTACTCACAAGATGCATGAGTGAGCCTAAGAGACTCCCAAACTTCGCTCAAATCTCCATTAAGAATTTGCATGGTACCAAAATTTCCTAGGGATATTTATCAATGCTTATGATTTACAAATTTAATTAACTGGTTCTCATGTTGATGGCCTCATCTCTATGAATAATTTTTAAGAGTGTAAGACACTCACATGCTATCAAGAGACTAAATATGACATAATGATTGATAAACTTCCCAAATGATCTAATATTCCTTTAACTGACCATAGAAACATTGTGATGACCTTCATGGACCCCATGGACACCTTAATGTTGAGGTAAATTCCTATTGGTGTGTTTGCAATTTTAAGGTTGTCATTGATGTGAAAAGGAGTCAAAAGTCATTGAAATACCATAGGTGTTTTTGTTGAGAGACATTTGGAAGGAAGGACTACAATAGGTATGGAACCTAGTATTATTGTGTTATTAGTGTTTTTTATGAGACACATGTGTAGGTAATCTACTCAATAGGTATGAAACCTAGTAGGCTTGTGTGTTTAGGTTTGATCTTAAGAATGAACATAGAATGTAGAGGTATGATGATGATGATGTGAAGATTTATGATCTTGAACGTGTGTAATGTAATTTTAGATCATTATTAAGAGGTTTTTATGCACTCATGAGAGTGCCAAACTGAGCCTAAGAAGGAAAGACTTTATTGAAGGTTTGTAGATAAACCTTACTCTAGAGTATGCCTAACCTAATAAAGTACTATGAGATGATGCCAAGGTTTATGAAAGATAAAAAGTAATGTGTGAGTACATGAGAGTTTTTATAAAATTGCATATGTGGTGTTGAGATCATATAAAATTGTTATAGGGTCATACTCCATAACTAAAGTGACTTGTAACTGAAGGCCTAATGTGCCAAGATACCTAATGAGGCCAAATGGAAGGAAATGATAAAATTATAAGTTAAGAGTGATTATTTAAGAATGGTATGAAGGTATATAACATTTATATGACATATTTAACATAATTTAATAAGTTTATAAGAGTAGTCAAGATCTTAGTATGATTGGTGGCTCTATACCTAACATGCATAAAGACCTAGTGTTGTCCAAATGGAGGATCATGTTGATTTTCCAAGATGAAAAATCACATGTGATAATGGAATAAGGTTTTATAGTTTTATTCAAATTTTTTGATCAATTTTCATGTGCTAAGGAGAAATAAAAGTCGAGATATAATGTTTGAAGGTCTCATATGCATGTGAAATGAAGAGATGAGAATTTGAGAAGGAAGTTTAGATGCTCATTGGCATGTGTAAATTTTTCATGGTATCTTGAGCCTTTTGGGAGAGATGTAATAAGGTCCTAATAAGGTTTTATAATAATTTGGAATTGGTTTTAGGTACAAAGATATATGAACATTTATTAAGAATGTAAATTGGTCTTAAACCCTCTCTAAACCCTCATATTGACCTAACAATGAAGATCTTGTTAGAAAGTGCCCATAGTATATTTTATTAGGTTTTATTATTTTATATTGTATATAAATCCTCAATACATCCCTAGGTGATATTAGTTTGTCAAGACAATGAGTAAAAGGTATTAAAAAGTGTTTATTTATAAAGAATTTGATGCTACAAGAAGGGTTGACTAGGTAAACACATGAAAGTAGTTGGATATGGAAGGCCAATAATTGTTATTGATGTCTGTGAATTTTTTATATTTATATATTTTGTTCTAGTCAATTTTTTCATCCAAGATGACCTAATGCTAAAATGGCTAACAGTGAAAATAATGGGAAAAAGCTAGTTAGAGTGAAAAAGTGTTTAGGGATGAGTTGCAGATGAAAGGAATGAATCCAATGGTTTTGGGTTGTTATTAAAGACTCATTCCTCTTTTAAATGTTGGTTATATTATTTTTAGTACATTTAAAATAGTGAAAATAATGATCTCAAGATGGCTTGTCTGAGTTCAGATGAATAGTGAAAGAGTAAAGTTTAGATATTGATCTATACATTCCTTAGTTTATAGTAGAAATTTATATTTATATATTTGAATTTGATATTATGTTTTTTAAGGATCATATAAATTAATTATAATAACTTTTAATTATGCCCTCAGTTGTTGGAATGCAGGATAATCTTGATTAGTTCTTGAGCTAGAATGACAGTTTTAGGTGTGTTAGGGGAAGTGATGTGTTTAAGTATCTATGACATAATTTTATGAATAAAATGAATTTATTGTTATGTTTTGAGACCTAAATTATCCATTAATGATTTATTTAATGTGGGGAAATATTTTTATAAATTGAGATGTGGAGATCAGATTGGCTTAGCAGATTGTGTATACATAATATAAGAGAGAGTCAAGAGATTGGTCTAATATATTAATGAGTGACACTATATATTGAGAAATATAAATTTTAGGTTTAAAATTATATAATATATGAGATATTAATGTTTATTATACTTCAATTAAACATTATTTAAATTACAAAATATTAACTTCTTTATGACTGTGTTTTTGCTAGATGCAATTTTTTAAGTAGTCATCTAGGGGAGGAGAGTTGGAAGTCCTCTGACCTGAATTAAAGACTAAAATACATTTGAATATTTTTATAAGTAAAATAATTTTAATATTAATTTAATTATATTAATTTAAATCTCTCAATATGGTGTTGGTGGTCAAAGATGTTTGACTATGTTTTTAAGATTTTTGGCAAAACTAAGTGAGCCTATTGTAAAGGTGTTTTTGGGTGCTTAGAGCTTGAGTGAAGGTGTAAAATTGAAATGGTTAGGTTTTATATGTTATTAATTATATATTTATGTTATTTTTTTTCATATTTTTATTTTTTAAATTTGACTATGTGATTCAGTTTCATGAGATAGACTTTTCTATGTTTTAAGACCTAATAGTGAGTAGGCTAAATGGCTTGGTTCAAGTCATGAGTTGGAGTTAAATATGATATGGAAATATGTTTAAATGATAATGAGTTTATAAAAGTTTTATTATAAGTTTTTAAAACATTGTTGAAGATCAAATATGTTCCAAGGGGTCCAAGTGGTAATGTTTGCATGGATAGACCTAATTGCCTTAAGTCTCAATAAGGCCTAATTGAGGTTTGGGGCTAACAAGGTAATGACCAACCAAAAGAGTTATTTTTATTATGTGAAAATGTGTGAGTAAATATTATAATTATAATATAATTAGGTTAAGGATCTTGTTTGACTATTATGTTTGAGGCCAAGAGTGTGGTATAAAGGCAAGGCTTAATTGACCTATTTGATCTAGTTAGAGAGGAGATGATAGAAGAAAATAAGAGAGCCTTTGAAAAATAAGATTAAGTAATTAAGGAAAATTATAGGTGAATATTATTAGTCATCAATATATAACCATGTTGATTCAAGTGGATATATAGGTCATTGGACCTAATGAGCCCAAAAAAGGCATGATTGAGTGAGTAAGCTCAAGAAGCTATTTGAATGAGAGTGAAGAGGAAAGAGTGAAAATAAAGGAGGTTATCATAATGTTTAATATTATAAATAGGTTTTATAAGATGATAAAATTTTAAGGTATATGATTTGGTGCTTGGTTACCTAGGGGGTTTGGATCCTTCTTGCAAGATAAAGCTTGTAGATGACTAGTTGAGTGGGTGCTTAACTAGGTAGGGGTTGGAACTCCTTGTGAACTTGGTGATTCACTATAATTTGGATCTTGAAATTATAGGATAGTATTACATGTAAATTTTTTATTGGGTTTTATCACCCAAGTGGCTTTCCCACATATATATTGATTTTTATTGTAAGCTTGTGTAGTTTTTTACTTATGTATTGATCTTTTATGTGTATGAATGCTTCTATGAATGATGAATGAGATTGAATATACATTATTATGAAAATAATTCACCCCTTATATTATTATATGATAATTTTTTTTTTTTTTATATCTAGACCTTTGGAAGAGGCCCAATACCCTACAAGTGATCCTAAGTAGCATAATGTATGATGAGTACAATGTTCATCTTGTTGATAATGATGGTGCTTAAAGATTTATATAAAAAGTTAAAAGGATGTCAAAGGTACCATTTAGAATATTATAATGAATATATAAAATATAATTAAAATATTAAACCCAAAATTTAAATCTTATAATTCCACTGAATACATATTAAGAAGTATAGATCAAGGCATTCCAAGGTGGTGTACCTGGCTAGCTAACATGGTATAAGGAAGATGTTTGTTTTAGGTGCTAAGTCAAATTGAGATTATATAATATTGTTTTGTCCTTGATTTAATATGATATGAAGTGATATATATCATCAAAAATAAATATGAAAGTGTGGTTTTGTGAAAGTAAAGCTTCATAGAAGACTATATGTGAAGTTTTGTGTTCTTGGTAGACATGAGTTAAAGAGTTATATGGAGATTTTGGACATTAAGAATGGTTTTTAAAAGTTATTAGATATGATCTAAAGGTTTCATATATATATATATATATATATATATATATATATATATATATATATATATATATATATATATATATATATATATATTTGTATTGTCAATTTGATCCCTAAAGGGAAGAGCTATCTCAAGAGGTGAAAGGTACAGGATTGAGGGTTTCAAGGTGTTTTATCTCTTCAAACTCTAGGTGTGTGTTTACAATGCAAATGATATCATTCATGTTATTTATATCTATATGATTATTGGATGGATTAAGTGTAAGGTTTTATTCAATATTTTTGATGATTGGAATGCATTTTTGAGCTCAAAGGGGTGTCTAAGGTACAATATCAAATTATTAATATAGGGGATTTGATGTATGGTCTACAATGCTAGTGTTATTCAAGGATAGAGTGGTTGTTCACAAGTTTTATGGTTTAAATATTATTATAAAGAGTTATATGTGGTGTTTTATATATCTTGAGAGTGTTCACATTTGTTCTAAAATGTTTTCTTGCTATTGAAGTTTCACAAATTCATTATGATCTTAAAGGAGATTGCAATAGTGTTCTTGAAGGTTGCATTGTGAGGTGTCATGGTTATTTTATATCAATTTGATCTCATAATATCATAGAGGAGTGTTTTTTCATGTGGTTGATTCCATAAGTTCTAAGTTTTCATAAGAGGGCCTTAATTATAATGGTGAGGATGATCATTTAAGTTAATTTGAAGGGCTTTCACGATGATATCAATGGACTAAAAGGCTTGTCATGACCTTAAGGTCATCTGGCATGAGTTTTATTATTTTGGTATCATGTTTTTAGTATTTTAAAGGAAATATTTCTTATCAAATGATTGACAAAGAGTAGGTGTATACACTAAATTATATGACTATATGTTTCCATGAAGGGCTTTGAAGATTTATAAGCCACAATAGCTTGTGGAGGTTAAAGGGTAGTTATTTGTTTTTATGATATTTATATGATATTTGTCCATGCCTACTTCATACGATCAAGTTGATCCAAGAATATATAGGTAAGGGATAAGGAGTAAACTTGTTTGTATTATGTCTCCATGGGACCTATTGGAATCATGAAGGATAATATAGTCTTGAAGAGGTGAGTGAGTGAATTGTGGGTTCTAAAACATGGAGAGGATATATTAGACATATGGGTTAAGTATTTAAATGGTTTCATGTTCTTATTTGAGGAATATTGAATTATAAAAGAGTCCATATGTCACATATGACTAATAAGGATATTTTAACAAGTTATAAGATTAGATGAGAATAAAATGGAATACATAGACTTGTAGAGGTGTGTGATGCCATGGAGAGCATAAAATAACATTTTGAATATGTGTTGAAGGTCTAAAAGTGATGCTAAAAGTTATGAGATAGTGGATTGTTTTGTTTAAAGGCTATTAGGCCTATTTGACTAGGCATGCTTGTATAACAAATTTGTTGACTAAGGTTCATGGCATAAAGATGAAGTATTATTCATAATTTGATAAAATAATGTATCAATAGAGATATTTTGTAGTAAAAAAGGTCTCATACACCTAGTAAGCAGAATATGACAAGAATTATATGATGAGATGACTTGAATAAAACATTGACCTATGAAGTCTTCTTAAAGGTAAGCAATTATGTTATGTATTATTCTAACAAGTTGGTATGTAGTTTAAAATGGAACATGGAGTTAGGGGGAGATAACTTATTTTGTTTGAGAAACTTGATGAGGAGTATCCATGAACAAAGGGGGAGATTTATAGCTATGTAAATAACCAAGTCTAAGCACTAGTAGTACCATTAGAAATGACCTTTGTCATTAATGTCAAAGGGGTATAAATACAATATTTGAAGAGGAGAACTATCTTGAGGAGTGATGAGAATGGTCTACTATGTTAGAAGGTTTTACATCAATGACAAAGGGGTATATTGTTAAGGTAAGTTCATATTAGTGTGTTAGTATTTTTAAGGTTATTATTTATGTTGAAAGGATGAAAAGGTCATTGATGTCCCAAAAGTGTTTTTTATGAGAGACATGTGGCAAGAAGGTCTTCAATATGTATGAAACCTAGTAGGATTATGTGTTTAGGTTTGTTATTAAGCATGAACATAGAATGTAGAGGCATGATGATTATGGTGTGAAGGTATATAATCTTGAAGGTTTGTAATGTAAGTTTATATAATGAGTAAGATGTGTTGATTCCATTATGAGATTTTTAATGTGTGTGTAATAAGATAATCCCTTATTGAAAATCTGAAGCTAGAACTTGCTCTAGACTATGCCTAACCTAATGAAGTGCTATGACATGGTGCCAAGGTTTATGAAAGATTAAAGTTAGTTTTTTTATCACATGAGGAGTTTTATAAAAGTTTATATGTGGTGTTGATAGAATTTATATTGGTTATAGGGTCATAATCCATACCTAAAGTGACTTACAACTAAAAGCCTAGTGTGCCAAGACACTTATTGAGGCCAAATGGAGGATAAGGATCAGATTCTAAGGTAAGAGTGCTTATGTGATAATGGTATGAATTTATATAACATATTTATGACCTATTTATTGCAATATAATAAGTATTAAGGAGCAGTCAATATCCAAGTATGATAGGTGGCTCTACACCTAACATGCATAAAGACCTACTATGGTCAAAATGAAGGGTCATGTTGGGTTTACAATATGAAAAAATCACATGTGATCATGGAATAAGGTTTGAAAATATGATTCAAAGGTGTTGAATAATTTTCAAATCCTAAGGAGAAAGAAAAATCTATATATCACATTTGAAGGTTTACTATGCATACAAAATGAAGAGATGAGAGCTCGAGAAGGATGTTTAGGTGATAATTGGCATGTGTAAAGTTTTCATGGTATCTTGAGCCTTTTGGTATGGATGGAATATGGTCCTAATAATTTTTTAAAATAATTTGAAAGTGGTTTTAGGTATATATTTATGAACATTTGTTAAGATTCTAAATTGGTCTCAAAACCTCTCTAAACCCTCATATTGACCTAATGATGAAGATATTTCTATAAAGTGCCTAGAATGGTTTTTAAATAAATTTGATGACTATATGTTTTATAAGACTCTTCCAATCATCCCCAGGTGATCTTATTTTGTCAAGATAATGAGTTAAAGGTACATAAAAGTGATTAGTTTTTAAGAATTTGATGTTACAGGTAAGGTTGGCTAGGTCAATGCATGCAAGTAGTTAGAGGTTGAAGTTTAATACTTGTTATTGATTTACATGGTGTTTTTAATCTATTTATATCCTATTTTTCAATAAATTTGGTCACCTAAGATGACCAATTTCTAAAATGGCTAATAGTGAAAATAGTGAGAAAAAGCGAGTTTGAATGAAAAAGTGTTTTGGGATGAATTGAAGATGAATAGAAACGAATAAAATGGTTTTTAATTGATATCAAATACTTTCTCCTCTTGTCCATTTTGGTTATATGATTTGGATTAAATTTCAAATAGTGAAAATATTGCTCTCAATATGGCTTGTCTGAGTGGAGATGTATAGTGAAAGAGTAGAGTTCAGATATTGGTCTATACATTCCTTATTTGATATTATAAATTTATATTTGTATGTTTTAATTTGATCTAATTTTTTTAAGTACAATATAAATTTATTATAATATCTTCTAAGTATCCCCTCAGGTGTTGGAATGCAAGTTCATCTTGACTAGTTCTTGAGCAGGAATGATAGTGATTGGTGTGCTAGAGGAAGTGATGTGTTTGAGTCTCTATGACATTATTTTATGAATAAAATTAATGTATTACTATTTTTTAGACCTAAATTATCCATTGGTTATTTATGGAATGCAGAGAGATAGTTTGAGATATTGAGATGTGGAAATCAAATTGACTTAGCAAACTGTGTATGCCTAATATAAGAGAGAGTTAAGAGATTGGCCTATAAGACCAATGAGTGACACTAGATATTGAGATATATAAATTTGAGGTTTAAATATAAATAATATAATATATATTAATGTGGATGATATTCCAAGTAATCATCATTTCAAGTATAAAATATGAACTTATTTATGGTTGTGTCTTGTGCTACAAGAAATTTTCTAAGTAGTCATTTGGGGGAGATGAGTTGGATGTCATATGACCTGAGCTGAATAATAAAAATATTTTTAAGATGTTGAGAAGGAAACTAAGGTTAGTATTAATGAAATTAGATTCATTTAAATTTTTTAAGATAGTGTTGGTGGTCAAATATGTTTGACTTATTTTTGAGATTTATGGTAGAATCGATTGAGCTTATTACAGAGGTGTTTTTGGGTGCTTGGAGCTTGAGTGAAGGTTTCCCATGGAAATGGTGAGGTTTTTTAAGTAATTAATGGTCTATTTATGTGATTTTTTCCTTTGTTTACTTGGGAAAGTTGACTATGTGCTTCAGTTTCATGAGGTAGACTTTTCTATGTTTTAATGCCTAATGGAGAGTAGGCTAAATGGGTTGGCTCAAGTGGTGATTTTTATTTAAATATGATATTTACCTATGTGGAAATGATAAAGAGTTTATTAAATTTATATTATAAGTTTTTCAAGCATTTTTTAAGGCCAAAGAAGGTCTAAGAGTTGTAAGTGGTAACATGTGCATGGATAGGCCTAATTGATTTAGGTCTCATTATCACCTAATTGAGGTTTGAGGATAATGAGGTAATAAGTGACCAAAAGAGTGACTATTTATTATGTGAAACATGTATGAGTAATTTTGACCATATTTACCCTAGGCCAAAATGGGTCAACCCCCTATAATCAAAATCTTGTGTAAGGGATTTTTTAATGTTATAGGGTATGTTGTAGCTGATTTGATGTCATTTCATAAGACATTATAGTTTTGGTCATAGTCTATCTCAGTACTTGTGCCATTTTGTGTGTTAGGGGTCATTTTTGAATCATATATGCAAGTGGCAAGTTTTCATGGTGCTAAGCATTTGCAAGAACATGTCCATAACAACCTAGGTTTACACTTAGGAAATATTTCAAACTTTTGTAAGTGTTAGAGGACATACTTATTTTGGATAAATTTTTATACACATTATCTAAAAAAAAGATTAAAGGCATTATTTTTCTTTTATAGAAATTGTTCCACACAAAAGTTTTGATGAAAGGTACAAGGGCATCAATTCTTTTAGGAAAATTATTTCCAAAATTAGCCTAAGGCATGGATTTCTTTCAGGGAAAATGTTTCGTGACAACTTTATTGAAGACCAAATTATTTCAAAAAAAAATTCCATGGAAAAATAATAAGCATACAAATATTTTAGAAAATTTTTCTGAGACAATTTCCTTGAGGACATATTTCTTTCAGAAAAATTGTCTGTGATAATCTTTCTGAACACCCATTCTATTCAAAAAATGTCTAAATTAAAAGATCCTTGTCAAAAAACCAAAGTCATCTCTTCTAAACATTTTATTCAATACAAAAGGCCCATAATAATAATTATTTTATATAAAGTGTCTAAGGTAAAGCGTCCCTAACAAAGTGTCCAAGACAAAATATCGAAGACAATATGTCAATGCAAATCTCCAAGGGAATTGAAAGTTTTGATATAATTTGTTTATCCAATCCATACAAATTTATCCAAGTAGGATACCATAGTGTTCATAAGATCACAAGGACATGGACTAGATTGTCACAATCTTGAAAACTCATCAGGACCTTAAAATATTGAATCAAAATGATAAAGGGACTAGACCATCATCAAGATGTTATGAAAACTAGAATGAACCAGTTAACTTGGGATTTTTATAAATATGATTAGAAATAATAATGTGACTATAAAACCATATACAATCAAGGTATTTAGTTATGCGATCATTCTCTTCAAGTCTCATATCTTGATGAGTCTTTTATCTTGAGATCTAAGCCTTCATAATTCAACTTACTGAGTCTAAGGAAATAGGTCATCATGCACATCACATGGAAATGAGTTAGACATCTTGATTTTTCATTTATTATATTCAATAAAGAATTTCACACAATACAAAGGATTGTAATGCCATGGAGTTTTTCATGCCAAAATTATCCTCTAAAAGTTTCAAGTCCATGCAAGCTTTCTGGCTTAGGTTATGAATTTTCAAAGTTAAACTAGCAAACTAAGATATATACGCAAATGTCAAAGTAAATCTCAAGAAAAAAACATTTTGATATTGAATATGATATTTTTGTGAATTTTTATGACTATTAAATGTACATCATTTGATGGGAGCATAGATGTCAAATGTGAGCTCTTGAAGTAGCTGTTAGATTTCAAATAATGGGTCCAAGTAGATCGAATAGTTCACATTACATTGTACATCCTGATATGATGATGCAAGATGAGTCACAAAGTCAAAGAGCTCAAGAGGATACCACATGGCACTAGTGTTGAATCTGATATTCAAATAATGGGATCTTGAAACCAATGTGTGATGATATGTTGCAAAAACACTTAAGCTAATAGTCTTATAATGGGATCTAGAAAACAATATGTGATTTACATGTGTTAAAATCTTGGATAAATTTGAAAAGTGAAGGGAAAGATCAATGAATATAAATAATTCATATCAATTAGGATCAATGGTGTGATATGAGTCAATATTTTAATAGGTTGAGTTAGTATCAATGACCAATGAAATTAAAGGTCAAGATGCTAAGGGATTTCTTGGAGGTAAAACACATGACCAAGGTCACACTAGCACAAAGTTTTAATAGATGGATATTATTGTTGTAACTACATTGATGTCAGAACCTAGCTCAGAATAACTTGATTACACCATTACAAATATTAGGGATCATTGAGGAAGGAATAATGTAACTGTGCAACCACTTGAATTAACCCAGATCAATTAAAAGGTTTAAATGAGAATAATTTATATAAGCAATAGTAACTATAGTTCAAATCGAGTTGAGATATTTGATTCCTCTTTAAGTACAAAAATCTCTCTCTCTCTAAATGCCTTTTCTTTTATAAATGTAGCCTTTGAGTTGTTATTAATCATCCCTCGAGATGGTACAACTAGACTCTACTAGAATCTATATTTTGAACCTCTCGGAGTAATGAATAGAGTATTTTTTGTAGTTGTTTACTAATATATGCTTAGTGTTTATATTTTTTTAATATTTAAAAGTGGTTGACATCTTCCCTTTATAGGTCCAAGTTCAACCTAAGTGCTAATAAACTTTTGTACAAGTCATCTAGAGTGTCTTAAGGTTAATGTCTTAGATGTAGAGTGGATAGAAAATTGTAAGTGTTTTCAATCAAGCTTTGATCTCATTTCCCTCCAACCTAATCCCATCAAATCAACCTCTAGGTGAAACAATATTTCCTAAAACCATTATAGACACTACATTAGTTATGTTTATAGTCTATTAGTGTGTTGATGAGTTTAATCTTGAGAGTGGATCTTTAAATATTTAGTGTATCACATCCTTTAAATTAGTTTAAATTCATTCATTCTCTAACTCTTTTACCCATAAGTAATTAGTTGGAATAGGTAAGAGCATTTCAAGGTACATTGAAGGAGCTAACCCTTAAATGTAAAGGCTCATTTCCAATATAGGTACACCCACATACCTGTAAATGTTTCCATGTTGCCCAAATATAAAATTGGCTTGGACACACTCTTCTAGGGTGTAATATTTGGTGACAACAATTTTGGCGTGCTCAGTAAGACACACTATCTCAAAGAAAACTTATCAAGGTGAATGTTGGTCTTAACAATATTAGCTATAAATTGGTGTGTTACTTAGAATTCAGTAACTCCTTCATGGTAAAGCTTATTCAAGGATATTTTCTATTATAAATGTTCCCTTATAATTCATGTTTCTCACTAGGTCATCCTCTACTATAACATCTAATCTGATTAACCCACCCATTCAACCTAAAATTCCTCTTGTAATTTAGTATCCATAGCCTAATCTACCCTTTTAAGAATGATATTTTTCTAAGGAGGAAGAGGTTAAAGAGACTAAATAAATTAAATATATTAAAGAAGAAGAAGACATGGCTACACCTCATGCTTTTCCTACCTTCAATACTGATAATCCAATCCAAATTCATACATATTATTACATTCCTCCTAACGTCATGAAAGATGTGCCCATATTCAATGGTGAGATTCATGTCACACCTAGTAAACACATTAGATATGTTTCTAACTTTTATATTTTTCATAATATTGTTTGAGAGAATATTTCCATTAGACTCCTTACCATGTCCCTTAAATGGAATGCTCTTGATTGGTATAAAACTCTAGAAGGTGGATTCATCATGACATGGGATGAGTTTAGAGTATTTTTCACTTATAGATTTAGAAATGGAAGTGATGATGCCTCTCTTATACATCATCTCAATGTGATCAAAAAGGTTCTAAAGAAATAATGCATGAATTTAATGAAAGGTTTTAGAATACTTGGCATAGATTGCCTCCTCTCATGAGAGCACTTGATAGTTTTGTGCTCCTTACTTGAAATCCATTGAGACATATATTATTATCATGCTTAAATCTATGAGATATTCCACTCTTCATAGAGCATATGATATTTCTATCAAAGCTAAGAACAGTCTCATCCAAGTTGAGAGATTACCTCCTAAGGTATCTATGCCTCCTTTATCTTGTACTTATACTAGCACTCTAGAATTGGTTTAAGTTCCTAATGTTAGTACCCAAACTAAGCTTACTCCTTGGTAGGTAAAAGATGATGATTGTTTGAAATCAAAGTTCCTAGCCTTAGAGGCTCACACTAGGCAAGCTAATATGCAACAAGGTTCCTATCAAAATCCTTATCCATATAAAAAAAATATGGAAGTGTGAGAGGTAAATGGTATCCTAATCCCATTAGGCTTGATAATTAATATAATCCTAACTCTATCACCAATACAAAGGAGATGGTACCACTTCATATAAATTTAGTGCATGGAGAAGACTAGAAGCAAGCCCAATTAATGGATACTAAAGAGAATAAAAATAAATATTTTGTGGATAAAAGAGTAGTTACTCCCCTCATATAAAATGAGGATGAGGTGATGATGTAATTTAATGAGTATTGGAAACCTTAAAGAGAGATCTTTACTAACTTTCTAGTTGAAGACACTTTTGTTCTAAATCAAGGAAACTCTATTGTAGAAAATACAAGGTTTAAGAGGAATGCTCTATGAGGTGTAAGTATCATGCCCATAGGATTGTACAATCCTCCTACAAGGCAACAAGATAGAGCTACAAGTGTGATAGTTCCAAAAACTTATACATCTCCATCAAGTTTAAATATGGTAAGGTATGCTCTTATTCCTCAAGTTCCAAGTAATTATCTACCTACAAGTGCCTAAGATAAAGTATGTATGGATTCATGAAACATTGTATATTTTTTTAATAACTCTAAAACATTCATTTGTCTTTAGGATTTTATTCATATGCCTAGTCAAAAAGAACTCTTGCAAAAGCATATATCTATTATCCCTGTTAATGTCTCACCCTCAAATCAAAGTCATTACCATGTTTCTCTTTTAAATACTCTAAGTACCATTGTTAAACCATCCAATATGGATGAGAAACCTCCACCATTTTACCTCACCCTCACTATAGGTGATAATTTGGTAGATAATTTAATAGTCGATAGTAGAGTTTCTACTTATGTTATGCCTAAAGTTGTAGCTAACAAGCCAGGTCTAAATTATGAGCCACATAACAAAAGGGTAATTAAATTAGATGTTAAACCTATAAATATATTAGGACTAATAGAAGTCTTGAAGGTTTTCTTCCATTATATTCCTAGTTTTCCTATCTTACAAGACATATTTATGGTTGATCTCCCAACCCATTTTGCAATATGCCTATTAAGGGAATTCACAGCCAAGATAAATGACTACCTCTCAATTCACTGATAATTATTGGCCTTTAAATCAAGGTAAATTTCCAAGTTTACAATTATGACACATCACCTTAAAATGTTTAATATTGAGCCTTACATTGAGACAAGTTCTAATTTGAATTATGTTGTTCATGAAGAAAATGTTTCTATTCTAGATGATGGCACTTCCTCAAAGATTGAGGGTATTTCAGATTTGTTTATTGATGAATATGGCACTAATACTTATCATCATGATTTATATGCTTTTGTAGATTAAAAATATTTAGTATTATATTCCATACATGATGAAGGAATACCAACACCTCTACTTTCCAAGGAAGAGGGTGAAGATGATGAGCCATGGAAGATGTTTTTTGATGGTTTAAGAAATAAAGTTGGAATATGGTATGGTGTTATGATAGTATCCCCATATAAAAAACAATATTATTCTTAATAAAAATTTAATTTTAGTTGTACTTGTAACGTGGCTGAGTATGAAGGTTTGATTATTGGTCTTCAATAGGCAAGGAGAAAAGGAATCAAGAACTTACAAGTGTATGGAGATAGTGAATTGGTTGTGCATCAAGTGAGGAATGTGCTTGCTTCCTATAACCCTTTTCTTAGGTCATACATGCATAGGTTATGGTATTATATTGAATACTTTAATGCAATCAATATCCAATCCATCTCAATGGAGAAGAATAGTCACGTTGATAGACTAGATGCCATAGGATCTTAATTTGATACTCCAACTACCATAGAAGAGGAGGGAAAATAGCCTCATATTAAGGTCATTTAAAAAATTATATACCTATTAATTGTCTTGTAATTTTTTTTATAGTGACAAACACTTTGCATGCTTCTTGCAAAATGAGGTTTAGTTTTCATCAAGGAATCAAAGCACGATCCAAAAAAAATTAGGTGACCAGATTGTATAACTAAGAACTAATAAGATACTTAAGGGTTTGGTAACCTTAGGAATTACCTTCAATGACAATGATAAAAATAAGAATGAGAAATTGAGTATTTCTACAAAAGAGGATAATTATTAAAGAGTCTTGATCTTCAAGGATAAGCTCCTCAAACTAGGCAAGGTATGTTCTACATTAGAGAAATAAGCATTCATTGAGTTGTGTAGAGAGTTTCATGATATATTTACATGGGAATATAATGACCTCAATGGATTTGATCCTAACCTATCACACCATACCATTGAGTTGGAACTTGGAGTTAAAGTATTTATATAGAAGCAAAGATCCATCAAACCCAAGGTTGAGGAATTCATGAGGTTATGACATACCAAACTCCTTGAATCTAAGATAATATTTTTCATCAAGCATTAAACATGGGTAGATAACCTTGTGCCTATTATAAATAAGAATGGGGAGATAAGACTTTGTGTGGAATTTAGATATGTTATTATATTGTCCCTCAAAGATCACTATCATCTACCCTCAATGGAGTAGATTTTGTAAATGGTTTCATGTTCTCAATATTTTTATCTTCTAGATGGATATTCAATCTATGATTAGATTTTAGTTAATGAATATGGTCAGTTTAAGAAAACCTTCACTACTAAATGGGGTATTTTCTCTTATAGAAAGATGACCTTTGCCCTATCCAATGCTAGTTACACATTTTAAAGATCAATTGGCATGCCCTTCAAAGTTTTGATCAATGAGAAGCCATTGGTTTATCTAGATGATAAAAATATGTTTTCTAAAGATGATAATAAACATGTGAAACACTTGAGGCAAGCAATTTAAATATTTAGGAAGTATGGAGTATCTCTTAATCTAAATAAGTGCATATTTTCTATTCATGAAGGTAAGCTCCTAGGAAATATTATTTCCAATGATGGTTTGACTATTTATATTGAGAGAATATGGGATATTCTAGGCTTATCATTTCCATTTAATAAGGAAGGTCTTCAAAGTTTCTTGGGCAAGATAATTTTTTTAAGGAGGTTCATACATGGATTTTCATCTTTGGTGAAACCTATCATAGCTATACTCGAGAAGAACCAAGTCTTTTCTCAGACCAAAGAGGATAAGATCAATTTTGAAGCCATAAATAAAGTAATTATAGAAGATCCTACTCTTGTGAATATTTTTTTATTAAATATTTCACGTTATATTCATTTTATAACTTTGATATTATTTTAATGATGCTGATCAAAATAATGATGACAATGTGGAGAATCCTATTACATTCTTTAGTCAAGGTTTAGAAGATTATAAATTCAAGTACACCTTTATAGAGAAATAAATCCTTGATATTATAAGTGGAATAAATAATTTTATACCTATGGTTTCAAATAATAATATTCATAGTTATGGTCTCTCCTCCTAACACCAAAAAGTTTCTTTTGAGAAAAGATCTTAGTGAGAAGAGGGTAGGGTGGATCACTAAGGTAATGGAATATTATGTTAATATCAAGGTGAAAAAATTTATAAGAGGTAAACACATTTGTGAAAATCTATCTTCAGATCTTGATGATTCAAAGGAAGAGGCTCTAGTAAATCATGATTATTTCCAACCAGTTGGTTCATTGTCTCCTCAAAGTTGGACACAAGATGTGATCATATTTCTTCAAAATGGTGAGTATCCTAATAATACGAGTAGATCACAAAGGATATATTTTATATTTAAATCCATTCCATTTTGTCTTGTGTATGGTGTGATTTTTAGGAATGACATCAATGGTGTGCTATTGAGGTGCATTGATAGTGATTAGTTTGGAGTATTACTTGAGAAGTTCTATGATGGTACAATAAGAAGTCATCTCTCTCTAAGAACCGCAAATACCAAAATCACTATGGATGAATATTATTAACCTAACCTCCTCAAATATTTTCGTGCTTGGGTGAGAAAGTGTGGATAATGTGATTTCTTTGTAGGAAAACAAAAGCTTGTAGCTCTTGTATTGAATCCTATCCAAATTGATCAACCTTTAATGTAATGGGTTCTTGATTTCATTGGTATGATAAATCCCCCATCAAGTGATGGTCATAAATGGATACTCACAATAACTAACTAATTTACAAGATGGGTTGAGGCTGTAACATTAAAAGAAGCTAATGAGAATGCTATCTTAGAGTTCTATGAGAACATCATAATAAGGTTTGGCACCTATACTATTATTTCATATAATGTTCTTGATTTTATGAGTGTTAATATAACTTATTATTCAAATAGTAATGTCCTATTCTTGATCACTTCATCCAACTACTACCCTTAAGGTAATGGGTTGGTTGAATCTACTAACAAGAACCTGATCAAAATTATTAAGACAACCTTGGATCATAGCCAAAGAGCTTGGCAGGTTAAATTGAAGACAAATTTATGGGATAATAGGATAACTCCCAAGAGGTCAATAGGGAATTCCCATTTTGTTTTTGTCTATGGAAGGGAAACTATGTTGTCTATCTCTCTAGGCATGCCTACCTTAGAGTTAGCACATCAACTAGAGTTGCTTGAGAAGACTCTAATGGAGATGAGATTTAAAGAATTAATGGAGTTACAACAGACTAGAGATAAATCTCATTAAGATATAGAGCATCATTGAATACTAATGAATAGGTATTTTGACAAGAAGACAACTCGAAGATCATTTTAAGAAGGTGATATGGTATTGAAATGGGATGAAGATAATGAAAAACTAGGGAGACATACCAAATTTGATACCCTACGGAGTGAACCATATGTCATCATCAAGTGTAAGAAAAGAAACTCTTTTAATTAACAAGGATTAATTGAGAAGATATGTCTATCCCTATGAATGGGATACATTTGAAACCCTAATATTGAGACCATAAGGTCAGTCTTGTAAATATTAGATTAGGTGTATGTTTCCTTTCTTGATGTGTTGTGTTCCAATAAGTTCTTTTGAATCACATGTGCATTTCTATGTTGTGTCTTATTCCTATTATTTTTTATTGTTTGGTACATTACATAGGTATTTTTTATGTCAAACATATATACATGTGACTCCATATCCCAATGGATAGGATTAGGTAATTGTTCATGGCATAACAAGCATGCCACCCTTGGGAAATCACCAAATATGTTGAGCATTTTTACTCTAGGCCAAAATGGGTCAAACCCTTATAGTTATAATCTTGTATAGGGTTTTTTTTATGTTATAAGGTATGTGTTAGCTCATTTGATGTCATTTCATATGCCATTATAGTTGTGGTCATAGTCTAGCTAAGTCCTTGTTTCATTTGGTGTCATAAGGGTCATTTTTTAATCATATATGCAAGTGGTAGGTTTTCATGGTGGTAAGAATTTACAAGAACAAGTTAAAAAAAACCTAAATTTACACTTAGGAAATATTTCAACTTTTTGCTAAGTGTTAGAGTACATATTTATTTTGAATAAATTGTTATACACATTATCTACAACAAAATTTTTAAGGAATTATTTTTCTTTTAGATAAATTATTCCACACAAAATTAATGACAAAATTTACAATCACATGAATTATTTTAGGAAAATTGTTTCCAAAATTTACCTAAGGCATGGATTTCTTTCTGCGAAAATGTTCCATGATAATATTATCGACAATCAAATTCTTTTAGATATTTTGTCTAAAAATAATACTAAGTACACAAATATTTTAGTAAAATTGTATGAGATAATTTATCTAAAGACATTTATTTTAGCCAAATTGTCTGAGACATTCTTTTTAAAGACCCATTCTTTCAGACAAAATGTCCAAAGCAAAATATCCTTATCAGAAACCCAAATTCATCTCTTTTGGACACTTTTTTAGATACAAGAGTCTTGTATGGATTATTCTTTTAGATATTTTGTTAAAGACAAAGTTTCCAAGATAAAGTGTCTAATAAAAAATGTCCAAGATAATATGCCAATGCAAAGCTCCAAGGGAATTGAATGTTTTTAAAAAATTTGTTTGTCCATGCCTTAAAAATTGATCCAAGCAAGATCCCATAGTGTTCATAAGCTCAAAAGGACATGGAAAAAATTGGAACAATCTATACAAATCATAAGGACCTCAAAATATTGAATCAAAATGACATGGGTAAGTAAAGGGACTAGAGAATGACTAGGATGTCATGGAAACTAGACTAAACTATTTCACTTGGGAAATTTATAAATATGATTAGAAAACCTTAGGTGAATATAAAACCATGAATTATCAAGTTCCTTAGTGTCGAGATCATTCTCTACAAGTTTCATATCTTGATGAGTCTTATATCTCAAGATCTAAGCCTTCACAGTTTATCTTGCAGAGTCTAAAAAACTACGCCATCCTGCACATCCCATGGAAATGAACTTGATAGATTGATTATGAATTTATAATCTTCACTCAAGAATCTCATTCAAGATAAAGGATTGTATCACCATGTATTTTTTCATGCCAAGATAATCTTATAAAAGATTCAAGTCTGCTCGAGCTTTCCAGGTCAAGTTATGAAGTTTCAAAGTTGAACCAATAGAGTAAGACATCAACGCAAATGAAAAAATAAATATCAAGAAAAATAAACTCTTTTAAGATTAAATTTTATGATTTCATGAACATAAATTATGGTCACATGAGCTTCATTTTATAGGATCACAAATGTCAAATATGAGCTCTTAAAGTATCCATTAGATTTTAAATACTGGGTCCCAGTAGATCTAATGGTCTGCATTACATCGTATATCTTGATCCAATAGTGTGAGATGAGTCACAAGGTTAAGGAGATAAAGAGGCCACCATATAGCACAATCACATAAGTTGATATTATAATATTTTAATTGTGTAACCAATATGTGAATGACACATAGCATAAGCACTAAAGTTGATAGTCTAATAGCAAGATCCTAAAACAAACATGTGATTAACATGTGACAAAAACTTGGATAGAGTTGATAAGTCAAGGTCAATATAATTTACTCATGATCCTTTGTACTAAATAGTATCAATGGTGAAAGATGGGTCAATATGTAAAAAAGTTGAGTCAGATATCAATGACCAATGAAGTTAAAGGTTGAGAAGCTAAGGGACTTCTTGGAGATCAAACACATGACCAAGGTCACACCATGAACAAATTATAATATATGGATGAAATTATTTTAACTACACTGATGTTGGAACCTAGATTAGAAAATTTTTATCCCACCATTTAAACCACTAGGAAGTATTGAGGAAGGAATAATGTAACTGTGTAACCACTTGAATTGACCCAAATCAATCAAAAGGTCTAAATGAGTATAATTTTTAGAAGCAGTTGTAACTACATTTAAAATGGATTTGAGCTCTTTCATTCCTCTTAGAGAGCTAAAATATCTCTTTAAATGCACTTTATTCTATAAATTTATCCTTTGAACTATTTTTAAGCATCCATTACGCTGGTACAACTAGACTCTACCAAAATCTAAATTTTGCACCTCTTGGAGTAATGAATGGATTATTTTTGTAGTTGTTTACTAATATATGCTTAGTGTTTGTATTTTTTTCATATAAAATAGTGATTTTAATCTTCCTTTTATAGGTATAGGTTTAACCTAAGTTCTTTCAATCAAGCCTTGTTCTCATTTCCTTCTAATCCAAGCCCATCAATTCAATCTCTAGGTGAAACACTATTGCTTGAAAACCATCGTGGACACTGTATTAGTGTTGTTCATAGTCTATTAGTGTGTTAATGAGATCAATATTGAGAGTGGATATTTAAATATTCAATTCATCACCTCATTTAGATTAGGTTCAATTTTCTCATTATCTAACTCTTTACCCCATAAGTAATCAGTTGGTATAGGTAAAAGCATTTCAAGATACATTTAAGGAGTTAGCCCTTAAATCTAGAGGTGCATTTCCAACATAGATACACCCACATACCTATAAATATTCCCATTTTTCCAAAATATTAAAGAGGCTTGAACACCCTCTTCTAGGGTGTAAGATTTGTTAACAACAAGGGCCTATTCTAAGTATAATCTAAGTGAGTTAAGGATATTGGACAACTAAGATGGATGAGACCAAGAGTGTGGTATAAAATCAAGGCCTAATTGGCCTATTTGAGTTAATTAGATAGGAGAGGATACAAGTGAAGAAGATATCCTTTAAAAAATTATCAGGTCATTAAGGACCATCATAGGCAAAGAGGATTAGGCATGCATATCTAACCAAGTTGATGTAGGTGGATACATAGGTCATTGGACTTGATGAGCCTAGAAGATGCATGATTGAGTGAGTAAGCTCATGAAGTTGTTTGAGTGAGAGTGAAGAGTATAGAATGAAAACAAAGGAGGTTATCATTAGTTGAATATTATAAATGTGTTCTAATATGATCATATTTCAAGTTATCTGAGATGGTGCTTGGTTACCTAAGGGGTTGGATCCTCCTTGTAAGATAGATCTTGCATAAGAGTAGTTGAGTGGGTGCTTAATGACATAGGGGTTATAGATCCTTATGAAGTTGGTACTTCACTAAAATTTGGATATTGACATTATAAGATAGTAGTCCATGTACATGGTTCAGTAGGTTTTATCCCCTAAGAGGGTTTTCCATATATCTCTTGAGTTTTATTGTATGCTTGTGTAGTTGCTTACTTGTGCATTGATCTTGTATGTGTATGAATGCTAATATTAATTATGAATGAAAATGAATATAAATATTTAATAAATTTATTCACCCCCCTCTCAGTGGTTATTTCCATCACTAATTAGACCATTGGTTGGCAAGTGTGAAGGGTATAATATATGGATTTAGCCCAGAAGACATGGTTCTAGGCCTAATTATGAATATGAAAGGTGATGATAGGTATTAAAATTAAGGTTAAAGTATTTTTAAGCCTAATATTATGTTTGATAGTCATATGCACACTTTTTTAATGACTACTAAGAGGGTATATGAGCCATTCAAACAACCAATTTGGGCCAAAAGAGTGATTACATTACATTAATTATCTAATAAGCCTAGATGTAGACCTATGGAGTTATCTTAAAGAGATTATTTAAATTATATTTAGTTTCCATATAATGGTATAGGCCTTCATCAACCATTATCAATAATTGGAACCTATTGACATCATGATGAATCACTTTAGTTACTTCTTAGGTAGGAACATATATCTAAACTAGGGTTTTGGCCATTTCTTGGTTCACCCATTCATACAAGGTTTTAGGTCCCTACATTTCAAATGGAAAATGAATAGGGGGTATGGAAAGTGAGTTAAACATTTTTCAATATCACATGTGTGAACATTGATTATAGCGAAATATCAATTTTTAAGACTAGACACCTTTTTTAGGGATAATTGAGAAGAAAAATAGGTGGGGTCAGTGCCATTGGACTTAGTGTATGGTCATGAAACTTTGTACAGAGTAGGAAGAGAATATTGGGCACTTAAATATATGTTTAGTTTATTATTATCATCTGTAAATGTACTACATAATGAGCTTTGTATGTTTTAAGGGATACAAGGAATTAAAGACACGTATTGGCTTATATGTGAAACGAAGTGTTGGAGAGTGTTTAATTAATCTAAGGGGTTTGATATAATTTTATTAATATTGAGAGATACCTTTCATGGAGATAGGTTTCATTCATGAATAAAAAATTAAGATTTGAAGGATTTGAGCAAAAAAAGGCATATAAGACTAATGGGTTTCAAAATAAGTAAGAAGATATGATCATAACTAAACCATCACTATGAGGAATCATCAATTATATGAAAGGTGTCAAGGAAGAGGTGAGAAGGAATTTCAAGAGGAATTGTTGATAAATAAGGCCACTTGTCACATTTAAGTAAGAAGGAGGGTAATTTTAAGTAAGGTTGATGAGTTATTTAAGAAATGGAGTTACCTACACCAACCACTAGAAGATCATGATCAAACCAATCAACAAATGTTGAAGGACTTCATAACTCTATTCTTTAGGAAATTATTGCATATAACTTACTCTTTCATGAAGGGACATTTGTCAATTAGTCTCTTCTATGCCATTTCTCTCTTTTCGCTCATTGTTTATAAATATAACATTGTTTAACTTTGTAAGGATACTTTGGCTGAGTATGGCAAATCCCTACTCTCAACTAAATAGTTTCATTTTGCCTTTAAATGAGTAATAACGCTAATTCTTACCTTCTCACACGCTTATAACTATTATACTTATGTTATTATTGATGAATCCTAGTAGTAATTATTATACTCTCTTTCATTTATATTCTCCTACTTATTTATAAATGGATTGTTTGCTTTCAGGTCATATAGGGTCCTTTTAGGTTTAAAGTGGTCACATGGTCATTATTGAAATCAAATTTTATCTTGAGGGTCACATATAATATGTTTTAACCTTTTTAACTTTTGTCCATTTATCCTAATATCATTTTATGCCACCTTTTTGTCATTATAATGAAAATTTCCATTTTTTCATTAAAGGACAAATGTGTTAGTAGTAAATATAATGTACCACATATCAAGGAAGTGTTAGAGATAGTTTTGAAACTAAAATGCTAAAGTTTCAATGCAGAAAGAAGGAGATCATCTACAAAAAGTCAATTTTAGATGCCTATACAAACTAAAGTGACTCATTTGGCATGTGTGAAGGATTTAGGAGGGTGTATTGAGATCCCCATAAGTCATTTATATGGTTATTTGTCTTCAATAGATCCAAATTTGAGAAAACTAGTTTTTCTCTCCTATCGCACCCTTGGATAGGTCAATACGGGTTAATGATTTTTAATTGGTATAGAAAAGATAAGAATATTTGAATTAAATGCTCTTAGGAGATGTTATTAGTCCCTATTTTATTCTATTCCATGTATATGGTTTTAATATTGATAATATGTATTTAATGAAAACTCACTTAGATTGTTAGTTCCTCCAAACTACCTATAAATTCCCAATGGATTTAGTTTTCTCATCTAATTATATTGGTATGTGTCAACCAAGTATTATTTATAGTATTTAAAAAAATTTTCTTCCTTTTCATGTTGGATTCAAATAATTTATCATGTGTGGACATAAATGGATAGGTATGATCCTTCTCTTCTGTTTGAAGTGAACACTATTAAGGTCTTAAAAACAATGTTTAGTGATTGCATAGTTTCATCCTCCTATGAATGGAATTAGGTCAATGTTATAATGTTTTTTTCAACTTCAAAGAGAATGGTTGATAATATTATCATTTAAATGTTTTCTCTCAATAGAATCATTGAAGGAACGTAAGGTCTTAGACACTTGATACAGTCAAGTAACCCTGTATAAGCACTTACATGCTTCTACATGAAAACCAATCATGTTTGTACCTAAAATATAGATAAAATTATGTTTGGAAACCAAAATCATTTTTTCATCTCAAAACCAATTCATTAATATAGAGAAGATCATAGTGTAAGTGGTGAGATGATGACATACCTTCAAACCTAGATGGAGAGGTGCTAGTTTAAAGAAATTTGCTTAAAGGGAAGTTTTATCTTAACTTATGTGAAAGATATTTTTATCCAAACAATGTAATCTATTGGATTAAGTCCATGAGGTATGAATTCTAAATGGATTCATCATTATAGCATAGGCCTAGAGCTAAAATATTAAAACAAGAGGAGGTTGTCAAGTTAGGAGAAGATTATGGTGAGTGAGGTTTCAAATCGGTCAAGTTTCTAATGTAAACACTCAGAGAGCTATAGTTATATTAATCCAAAATAAAATTAGAACATTGAAATGCACTAATGACACATAGTGTATGGATGATAGTGGAATGGTTACATGATCTGAAGATAAAAATCACCTTAATTAGGTGTGATATGGTCATAAGTGACCTCAAGATAATAAAAAAGAGTGGAAACATAGTGATAAAATACATACCATCACCTATAAGAACCACTTATATTAATAAATGAGCACCCATAGTTTGAGGTGAAGACTGCAAACTAACCTAGGCTAGTGAAGAACACATGTTTGATTGGTAGAAAAAATTATTAGGTGGATGAACATATAGAAATAAATTTCATAATAATTATATCACACTGCATGTTATTTTAGAGGCAAAGGAGATAGAGTAAAGATGGACTAAACTAGGTTTTCAAATTTCATCCTCAATCAACCAAAACCCTATACAGTCTTGACAAACCTAAAAGCTAGTTTTCATAATTTAATGGTTTGAGACCTCTAAGAGTGTGATCAGGGCTTGAAATTTAATATATATGGTCCTCATGATTTGTATGTTGTAAAAATATTATTTATGGGGGGTGAATAAATCTTCAAAAAAATTCATTCAATTCCACTTAACCATAGATGAATCATTCTATAAAGCATGTACATCTTAGCAAGCATAAGCATCAAATCATAAAAGCATGAAACACATGAACACATCATATACATGTGATACCATATAGGGGTATAAAACCTAATGATGAATAAAATTGAATATATTCATATAAGAAAAAAATAAATATTTAGTGAAGCACCAACTCCATATGGGGCACCAACCCCAACAAGCTCAGGACCAACTCAACCAAGCTTTAAAAAACACCCACTTTCAAGGAAACACCAATCCCCTAAATGACTTAGCACCAACTCATGCACATGATTGTTTTATCACCTTAATAAATAATTATTTATTATAAAATATATTATGATCTACTCCTTCATCTCTTGACTCACTTATGTTCCTCTCAAGCTAACCTTCAACCTTCTTCGCTTAGATAGCCCTCTTCATGGCTTGATTACATCTTCTGACCTTGATATTCATATGAATAACCTCTTTTAGATATTAATGGCATATCTCTAATGCTAATAATGACATATTTATATTCAAAAATGATATATATCATTTTATTATCCTATTATGTTCTCCCACACCTATTCAAGCATTCACACAATAGGCCTAAACTGCCTTACTTTTATATAAGTCACTTGATCATATCTTTATTAGTTAAATATATATCAAAATAACTTAGGTATTCCATTAATATGTCTTATCATACTAAAATAACATTCTTTAATCATGAATCGATCAATGCAATAGGTCGGGCATACATCAATTAGCCTTTACTCCTCTTTTAGGCTTATGGAGACCTAAAGGGTCCTTAACAATGCATTACCCTTTGATCTTTATTTATTCATATCGAAACACTTCACATGGTAGGAAAACATAATAATACACTCCGATATCTCTTATCCAACTTCACTTTAGATTTATAACACCTTTTAGGTCCAACTATGATTTGAACCACTCTTTAAATTATTGTTTATAAAAGAACTATTCATATACAAAAACTCTATTTTAAACAAATGAGGAATATACTTAACTTTTACAAAAAAACATGAAAAAAATTACATATTAGGAAACTTAATGAACTAAATGTGATAAAAAACTTCATCTAATGATTCAACTCAGGTAAAATAGGCTCAAATACTTATCTGGAAGATATTTACTCATAACTGCCAATTGACTCCAAAACACAGTCAAGGAAACATGAACATATAAAATTGATTGAATATTTTCAAGGTTTTTCAATGAATGAACATAATATTAAAACATCCTTAAAGAATACTCAATCAATCAAATGATGAGCTCTAATGAAAACTATTGGTCTTATAGACCAATCTGTTGAACTTATTTCTTAGATACTCTACTTAGCCAAATAAGCCATTTTAGATTTATTATTCAAACCTATTAAACTAACTTTAAATCTTACAGAAAGCATGTATATATCATTAAATACCCATAAAACATCATCATTCATTTCAATGCATCAATCTTATATGAAAAAACATTAGGAATCATCTTCTCACTTATGTCTAATTTCCTTACTATCTACACCATTAGGTCTATTAGTGACTATCCAACTTGGATCACCAAATTTGCACACCTAATATCTAGAACATATCTAGAAACCTTTATTAACATCAACCACAATTCTCACACTTTTATCTTCATCCACTTAACAAATTTGACTTGGTCAACTCTATCTTCTATTATAGATTTTTGAAAGACAAACACTTTCTTATAGGTTCTACTCACTCACTTGAGAAACCAATTACACCTGCATATGCATATAAGAGTTGAATTCAACCTAAAATCACTTATGTTATCATATAAAATATTTATAATCTCTTTAAAATAGGATATTCAATATTGGGTCCTTGTTAGGGTTTTATGAGAGTTTAGACTAACTTCCAGTCTTAAAAATCATTCATAAAATTTAGTTCCTCTTTTCAAAAATAAATGATTTTAACTTTGATCTATAACCATTCCTCATATACCATAAACAAGTTAGGATCTCGTGTAGATTCCACATGTGCTAATGAGTATTTAAAACACCTTCTTAGGTAGATAACTCTTCATTTCGTACATTTGAGAAACCTTGAAACACATTTTCAAAACTTTTCTTAAAAAACTTGATCTAAAACTTCATGCACATACTCAAAATAACTTGAATCACCTATGTCAATGTTCAACTGCTCACTCATGCTATGGAAACTGATCTTGTTATCTCATTTTTCCACTATCTCTCTTCTTTATTTCTAATTCTTGACCAACAAGTCTTATTATGCCTTAAATATGACCTTTTATCTACCCTATATACTTTACCTTGAGACTCTCCTATGTTTCAATGTCTCTTATGTGTGCTCTAGAAACTTCATACACTCACTCTTTTTTGGAGCTTCAATAGAACTTCTTTGGAGATACTTATAGATCTTTAGATGTCAACTGGGATCTTCATATCATCTTAAGAGCTATATAAATAGATCTTCAGAGATAACATTTTAATAAATTGTAAGGTATTCAACACCTCATATACAACCTCAAACAATCTATCTCATGCTCAAATACTATCAAGTGTCCTTTAGAGCATTATCATCTTTAGAGATCATTCAGAGCATCTTCACAACGACTTACATAGATCTTTAGAGCACACAAATTCTTATGAGCTTACTCATTTCATTAAGCATCCTAAAATTACCATCTCATATGGTCTAGAAAAAGAATTAAAATATGATTTACATTTTCTATACTAACTTGTACTCACTCATGCTACTTCTCAATGGTTTTTATCAAGCTAACATTAAAACATTGTTTAAATAGTACTTTCACATTACTAATCTTCATACAATAAAAACACTTATTAGTTTAGCACACAAAACTCATCATACACATACCTCAAGGCTTACTTGATAAATAATTTACACAAGAACCTTTGACATCAATGATATTAGATTGACATCAATGAAATAACCATGCATCTTCATAATAAAATTTGATATCAATGATAATATAAAATATCAAAGCTCAACACTCAATGATTATGCTCAAAAAAGTTCCCCTTAATCAATGACAATGTTAAAAAATATCCCCCTTTGTCATTGATCAAAAACATACTCAGAAAACTCTATCAACCACTCTTGATGGAAATCATTGTCAATCATCTATTTGACCTAGTTCTTTTATTTTCCTTCCTTTCTAATATTGCCTCTTCATCCTTCCTTTTTGATCTTTCTACCTTTCTCATCTTTTCTAATCTTTCTCCCTTTTTGACATTAATGACAAAGGTCTTCCATAACTTAAATATTTCAGAATGAACTTAGATTATAAGACCACTTCAACATAGATCAAGCTCAGTTAACAACTTGAATATCTCCCCCCAAAACCAAACATCCATAATGATTTTATTAGTAATAGACATCAAAGATCATATAAAAATAAAAAAATCATACTTTCTCCCTATGAGTTGATACTATCTATCAAATATACAAGTTGACATAGAGTATTTAGAAACTATGAAAACACTTATGACAACCTTTCTTAGAAACTTATCATCAGGTCACTCTCCCAAATGATTAATCAAGAGGTCAGAAAATAGAGTCTATCAAGCATCTCAGATACAATCTATTATTACCACCATTCATATAAAAAAGCAATCACTTTCTTAACAGATAAAATAGACCTACCAAGCTCCCCCTTAGACCAAAAATATCTTATTTAAAAGAACTATAAACTCATATTACTCACCTTTCTTGACATGGTTGAAGAAGATCAAATTATTGACCACACACAAATATATTCCATACTAGACATAAAATATATAAATAGGGACTCCTCATTTGTCTTCACACATCTAGACTAATTACTCATAACAAACAGATCTCATAATCTTAGCTCTTATATACCAATTTTGTGAATAGTTTGTCTTTAGATACCTAATAATAGACTTAGATATTTCATAATTATGATAATTTGAACTATATATCTATCAATATATGAATGGATAATATCCATATTCATCTCCTTGCTTACAACATATATAACCTAGAATATTCTCAAATGAAATTTTCTTTCCCCACATCCTCATGCTTCTACTGATAGAAGAATGTCTCCATGAGAATTAATAGATCCAACCTATTTTCATAGGGCACTAAAAATATATGAACTCAAGATATTCTTAGATCTCCATCTTTTCACAAGACTAAATATTCTTTAACATTCTTTTAGAATTGACTAGCACTATAGGTTTTATCTCATCATCAATCATGTCATCTTTCTTCTTGTCTTTGAATGCCTTGTCAACACATGCCAATAGCATGTCTTCTTGACATTCATTATTTTTATTTCTCACCTAAGGTATGATTTATCTAGGCAAGTAGTCCATTTGAGCTTTTAGACTGATCATGACTTAAATTTATTAGATTTGGTTTCCATACATTTATTTTCTACTCTAGGAGCTTCAAATTTCCTGATTTGACTTGATGATATTCTAAATCTATTAAAATATAATATTTTAATGTGTCCTACATTATTATAGTTATAATATACCACCTTATACATAATATTTGAATGATGACAACTATGATATCCCTTTGACCAATTACTTCTTTTTCCATAGTTCCATGAGTATGCATTCTTTGAGGGTCTTCTACATTCTTTTTCTCTATGACCAAAATAACTACATATAAAAAAATAATGATTTAAATATTTATCATACCTTATAGAATTAGTCTTTATAATAGGTTTGTAATGTTGACATTCTTATTTTCAATAGTCATATTTCAATGTGAAGTGCCTTCTTTTGGTGTTCTTTAAATCTAAGACCTGTCTTATCACTTTCATACTTATGACTACTTAATATATCATCTAGAGCCTTAGTTTTCATTTCAAATTTCACAAATATATTCACCTTGTTATCTGTTTGATCCAACTCATATTTCAAATATTCCATTTCATATCTACTACAATCTTCCTCTTTAGTCTTTAGGCTTGTTACCACAATCTCTATTTTGGTTTCAAATTATTAGATGATCTCTTCATAATACTTATAAGTGTTTCTTAGTCTTTCCTCAAATAATACAATATCTTCCTCATAGTCCTAGGTTAATGACTTAAGTTTCTTGTTCTTATTCTTTACTTGCTTTAACTCTTCTAAGGTACTTACCATATCTAGCTCAAGATCCACTTCTACTTCTCCTTATTCGCTATCATATTATACTTCATCTAATTATGCATTAATCTTAATGCCTTTCCCATTTGAACAACCCTCATTGTCTTATTATATGCCTATGAATAGAGTTTCATTATTATCATATTTAGATTCATTCTTGTCACCATGAATTCTAGATGTGTTTGAATCACTTACATCAGATTAGTTATCTTATTTGTTATATAAACTCTTATTATTATTTTATTCTTTCCTTCATTCTTATTAAAATCTCTCTTGTTATTGTTAGAATTATACTCATATGTATCATCTACATGATATTCATCATGTTCTTCTTTATGCTCACATATATCCTTATTAGTACACTTGGTTACAAAGTGATGATTCTTTTCACAACTACAACATGTAAATGGTAACTTACCCTTATACTTTCCTAACCTAATCCTCAAATTCCTAGAAAACATATCTATGAGTTCATCATCATCAATATTTGAACATACCTCATATTTAACCTTCTTGTCTTTTGAATTATTTTCAAACTTGAAAGTTGTTTCCTTATTGAGAGGTCTTCCTTCATTTATTCTCATCTCATATGTAGTCAAGATTCCATGACACCCATCCATCTCTAGATTGTCTAAATATTGCATTTATTATACTATAAATACTATAGAGTCAAAATTAGGAGTGAGTGATCTAAACACCTTTTGGATAATAGTATATTCTTTCACTTATTATTCTAATACTCTAATGATATTGATAAATTCATCAAATCTCAATAGATAGGATGAAATAAATTCATCTTCATTCATTTTAAGAATTTCAAACTATCTTATATGCGTCTAAAAATTGTCCAACTTTACCTTGATGTCTCCTTCATAGATGGTCTTAAATTTGTCCCATATATCTTTATCTAAAATAATCCATTACTTTTATAAGATCTACCTTTGATAGGCAACACATAATGACATTCACTATCTTGGAGTTATTTTCACTATCCTTTTTACCTACTACATTTGTTGGTGAAATTTGAGGTTTAATATAACCATCCATAACTGACTACCAAATATCATGTCCTTTTGACATTAGTTATATATTCATTCTGACATTGTAAAATTCATAGTTAGATCTATTTAAGAATGGATCCTTACTAGTAGATAAACCACCTTGAACTTATTGACTAATCATCCTTATTTCTTAAGATCTCTTTTAAGCTATCAAGCCTTATCCAAAGAACTTCTTCTAATACAAATTATTGGAAACAAAATGACTTGGAGGGTGAAATTGAATTGCTCTTCAAAAAAATTCATTTAATTCCACTTAACCATACATGAATCATTCTAGTAAGTATGTACATCTTATAAAGCATAGGCATCAAATCACAAGAGCATGAAACACATGAAAACAACATATAAATAAGAAACCCTGTATGGGACAAAAACAATTGATCATGTAAATGGACTATAGTCCTATAAAATAGACATCAATATTTAGTGAATAACCCAACTCCACATGGAGTACCAACCCCAAATATCTCAACACCAACTTAGTTAGGCTTTAACAAGCACCCACTTATAAGGAGACACCAACCCCATAGATGGCTCAAAACCAAATTAGACACCTAATTATTTGAGCACCTTCATAAGCCCTTATTTTTTATTTAATATATGATGATATACTCCTTTAAATCTTCTCTCACTTTTCTTCCTCTCAAACTGACCTTCAACCTTCTTCACTCAGCTAGCCTTCTTAATGGCTTGATTAGGACTTCTGACCTTGATCATCATATGAAAAACCCTATTATATATTCATGACATATATATTATTTTATTCATGACCTCATTATAATAATAAATTATATATTCCATTTTTTTATCCTCTTCTACTCTCCCACACATACCATCCTCTTGCATCCACTTTAAGCA
This sequence comes from Torreya grandis, assembly GCA_037957365.1. Classification (NCBI taxonomy): domain Eukaryota; kingdom Viridiplantae; phylum Streptophyta; class Pinopsida; order Cupressales; family Taxaceae; genus Torreya; species Torreya grandis. Next base: position 237,617 of record JARHVA010006475.1, on the reverse strand, counting down.
CGCACACAATAGGCCTAAACTAGCTTGCTTTTATACAAGTCACTTGATCATATCCTTCTTAGTCAGATACATATTCAAATCACCTAGGTCATCCGTGAATAGATTTTATCATATTAAAATAATATTCTTTAATCATGAATCAATCAATACAATAGTTTATCCATACATCAATTATCCCTTACTCCTTTATTAGGCTTATGGAGGCCTAAAAGGCCTTCTTAACAACATATTACCCTTTGATATTTATTTAGGCATATCCTAACACTTCAAATAGAATTAAAATATCATAATACACAATAAATATCCCTTATATAACTTCATTTTAGGTCTATAACACCTTTTTGGTCCAACTACGACTTAAACCCCACTTCAAATCACTGCTTATAAAAGGCATGTACATATATAAAAATATTATTTAAAAAAATGAGGAATATGCTTAATTTTTTTTTAAAAAAGGAAAAACTACATATTCATAAACATCATGACCTAAAGGTCATAAAAAATCCATATTATACTTCAAATCATGGAAAATAGGCTCAAATACTTCTCTATAAGATGTTCACTTTGAACTGCTAAATAATTCTAAAACATAGTCAAGGAAACATGAACATATAACAAATGATTGAATAGTTTAAAGGGTTTTAATTACATGAAAATAATATTATAAAATCCTCATAATAACCTCAATTTATAATATCATGAGCTTTAATGAAAACCATTTGTCTTATAGACCAATCTAGTAACCTTCTTTCTCACAAACTCTACTTACCCAGATAAACCATTTTGGCTTCAATGTTCCAACATCTTACACTGACTTCCAATATTATAAAAATCATGGATATATCATTAAATAACCAAAAAAAAATCATGCATTTCAATTCATCAATCTTACATGAAAACACATGAAGAATCGTCTTCTTACTTTTGTTTGGTTTACTTACTATCCACACCACTAGGTCTAGTAGTGACTGGTCAAATCACCAAATTTGTACACTTGAGATATTTAAACTCTAAAAAACCCTTTATGAACATCAAATAATATTATCATACTTTGATCTTCATCCACTTATTAAGTTTGACTTGATCAACTCTATCTTCTACATTAAATTTCTAAAAGATAAACACTTTCCTATAGGTTCTTCTCACTCACCTAAGAAACCAATCACACTTGGAGATTCCAACAAGATTTTAATTGAACCTAAAATCACCTAAAATGATATAGAAATTATATACACTCAATTTTATTTATAGATTCAATATAACTTCTTCAGAGCTACTTATAGATCTTTGAAACTCAACTAGGATCTTTGTAGCATTTTCAAAACTACATATAAGGATCTTTGGATATGACCTATTAATAAATTGTAAGGTCATCAACACCTCATGTATAAGCTCAAACAATCTCTCTCATGTTCAAATACTATAAATTATTCTTTTAAGTATTATCATCTTTGGAGATCATTTAGAGCATCTTAAGAACTACTTACATAGATATTTGGAGCACACAAATTAAACTTTAGAGCTTACTCATTTCATCATGCCACCTACAAATACCATATCATAGGGTTTACATAAAGCATTATAAGATAATTTAGATTTTATATATTGATTTGTACTAACTCATGTTACTTCTTAATGATTTCACTTGACATTTGAACATTCCTCAAATAATACTCTCACATTAATTCTCTTCATACATCAATAAAACTTACTATGCTGGTACACAAAACTCATCATACACATACCTCAAAGATTACTTAAGAAAGCATTTTCACAAGAACCTTTGATATCAATGATATTAGATTGACATCAATGAAATAACCATGCATATTTATAAGAACCTTTGACATAAATAACAACATTAAATATCAAAGATCAATACCTAGTGACAATGCTTAATAGACCCCCCTTTAGTTAATTACAATGTCCAACAGTCACCCTTTTCATCATTGATGGAAAACATAGGAAACTCTGTCAACCACTCTTGATGGTTATCATTGGAAATCATCTATTAGACTTGGTTCTTGTTTTATCCTTCCTTTTTTATCTTGCCTCTTATTTCTTCCATTATGATCTTTCTCTCTTTCTCATCTTTTCTAATCTTTCTCTCCCTTTGACATTAATGATAAATGTATTCCATAGCTATCAAGTCTTTTATAATGTACTCAGATTATAAGACCACTTCAACATAGATCAATATTAGTTAACAACTTGAATATCTACCTATCAAACCAAACATCCATCATGTTTTCATTATTAGTAGATATCAAGGATCATCTACAACTATTTAAATCATACTCTCTCCATGTGAATTGATACTATCTCTCAAAGATACTATATGACACATAGTATTTAGAAACTATGTCAACCACTTATGACAACCATTCTTAGAAACTTCTCAATTAGATCACTCTCTCGACTAATTCATCAAAATATTAACAAATAGAGTTTATGAATCATCCCAGATACAATATCTCATCACCATGCATATAAAACATAAAACACATTTTGATAATGAAGATAGAGATACCAATCTCCCCCTTAGACTAAACATATATTATTTCAAAGAGATATAACCTCATCTTACTTACCTTTCTTAATATGGATAAAAAATCACAAATCCTTGAAAACACAAAAGGCTATCCCATACTAGATGCCAAATGTAGAAAATGGGACTCCCCCTTTATCTTCATAGATCTAGATTAGTTACTCATAACAAACAAATATTAGAATCTTACCTCCTATCCACCAATATTATGCATATTTTGACTTCAACTACTTGATAACAACCTTATATATCTCATTATGCTACTATTTTAAACTATATAACTATCAACATAGGAATAGATAATATCCATCTTTATCTCCTTTCTTGTAACATATATAACCTAGAATATTATCAAAATAAGAATTCTTTCTCTAGACCCTCATGCTTCTATTGATAAAATAATGTCTTCATGAAGCTTAATGGATCCACCCCTTTTTCATAGGGAAATAAAATAATATGAACTCAATAGATTTCTAGATCTTCATATTTTCATAATATTTAATATTTAACATTATTTTGGACTTGACTAGTAGTATAGGTTTGATCTCATCATCAACCTTTTTGTCCTTATTTTCTTTGACTACCTTGTCAACACATGTAAATAAAAAGTGTTCTTAACAATCATTAGTTGATTTATCACCTGAGGTATGATCTATCTCATCAACTACTCCACTTGATTTTGTAGACTGATCATGACTTGACTTTACTACCTTTGGTTTTCATACATTCATTTGTCTTATTTCATGCACTCTAGAAGCTTCAATCTTCTTTCTTTGACTTGATAATATTCTAACTTTATTAGGATAGAATCCTTAAATGTGTCATACATTATGATAGCTATAACAAACTACCTTATACATAACAATTTATTGATGATGATTGTGATCTCCCTTTGAACAATTGCTTCTTATACCATAGTTCCATGAGTACTCATTCTTGGAGTGTCTTCTACATTCTCTTTCTCGATAATCAAATTAACTCCATATAAAATAGTATTGATTGAAAGGTTTATCATCCCTTATAGCATTGAGATTTTTGATAGGTTGTTCATGTTGGCCTTCTTATCTTCAATAGTCTTCTTTTCAACTTGAGGTGCCTTCTATTGGTCTTATTTAAATATAAGATATATCTTGTCACTTGTAGATTTTTGACTATTTAATATATCATCTAGAGCCTCAATTATATTTTCAAATGTCATAAAGATCCTCACCTTGATATATGTTTTATCCAATTCATATTTTAGATAATCTATTTTAGTTTCATATCTATTGTAGCCTTCTTATTTATCCTTTAGGATTGTTGTCACAATATCTATTTAGGTTTCAACTTGTTGGATAATCTCTTCATACTCCTTGGAAGTGTTACTCAGTGTTTCCTCAAACAATCTAGTCTTTTCCTCTTATTCTTGAGTTAATGACTTTGGTTTCTTGATTTTATTCTTTACAATCTTCAACTCTTCTAGGGTACTCAACTCTACCACAAGATCCACTTCTACTTCTCCTTCTTAACTATCATAATATACTTCTTCATATGATTTTACATCAATTGTAAAGCATATCCCATTTGAACAACCCTCATTGCTTGATTTTATGCCTATGAACAAAGTTTCATTATTTTCATATCCAAATTCATTCTTGTCATAATCACTATAAAATGTGTCTGGATCACTTACATAAGATGATATGTCTTCTTTGGTATAGAAATTGTTCTTATTATTGAATGATTTTTTCCTTCATTCTTCTTGAATATCTCTTGATATTTTTATACTTATATGCCTTTATGTCATCTCCATGAGATTCATAATGTTCTTCACTATGATTAGATATATACTTATTGGGATATTTGGTTACAAAGTGATAATTCTTTCCATAACTATAAAATTTGAAGGGTAACTTACCCTTATACTTTCTTGAGCTAAACTTCAACTTCCTAGAAAACATAGATATGAATTCATCATCATCAATATCTAAACATAACTCATCCTTAAACTTCTTATCCTTTTATTTATATTCAACCTCAAAATTTTATTCCTTCTTGAGAGGTCTTCCTTCATTTGTTCTCATCTCATAGGTAGTCAAAATGATGTGAAGCCCATCTATTTATATCTTATCCAAATATTGCATCTCTTTTACTATAGATACTTTGGAGTCAAAATTATGAGTGAGTCATCTCAACACCTTTTGGATATTATATTCTTTCACTTATTCTCCTAATCCTCTAATCATATTGAAAACTTCATCAACTCTCAATAGATAAGATGCAATGGATTCATCTTTAGGATTTCTAACTATCTTTTGTGTGTCTATAACTTTTCCAATCTTACCTTGGTGTCTCCTTTATATATGTTCTTCAATTTTTCCCATATATCTTTTTTTGAAACATAATTCATTACTATTGAAATATATACCTTTTATAGGGCATAAATAATGGCATTTGTTGCCTTGGAGTTATTTTCACTAGCCTTTTCTCCTATTGCATTTGTTGGTGGAATTTGAGGTGAAATATAATCATCCATAACTAACTACCAAATATCATTTCATTGTGAAATTATATATATATATATATATATATATATATATATATATATATATATTGAAATTTCAAAATCCATAGTTATATCCATTGATTAATGGAGCCTTACTAGTAGAGAAACCACATTGAGCTTATTAATTAGTCATTTTTTCTTCTTAGGATATCCTTTAGGCTGTCAAGCCTTCTCCAAAGGATAAATTCTAATACCAATCATTAGAAAAAAGATGAATGAGTGGGTTTGGGGTTCAATAAATCTTTAAAAAATTTCATTCAATTCCAATTAACCATACATTAATCATTATAAAAATCATATAAATCTTAGTAAGCATAAACATCAAAGCATAAGAGCATGAAACACATGAACATAACATATACATGGGAAACCCTATTGGGGAGAAAAACCTAATGATGAATAAAATGGAATATATCACTATAATACAAAACATCAATCATTAGTGAATCACACATTTGACATGGGACACCAACCCCAACTAGCTCAACACTAACTCAACTATGCTTTAACAAACACCCACTTACAAGGAGGCACCATCCTCCTTGATGACTTAACACCAACTTAGCTATCTGATCAGTTTATCACATTTATAAACCCTTGTTACTTATATAATATTAATGATCTAATCATAATTTATTCACTCACTTATGTCTCTCTCAAATTGACCTTCAAACTTCTTCACTCAGCTAGCCCTCTTCATGGCTTGATTAGGTCTTCTGATCTTGATCTTCATATGCAGAACCTCTATCATATATTCAAGACATATTTTTGATAGTTTTAATGACATAATTATTCTCACAAATAATCTATATCATTTCATTATCCTCTTATACTCTCTCACACTTAGCATCCTCTTTGCATCCACTTCAAACACTCACATAATAGGCCTAAACTACCTCGATTTTATACAAGTCAATTGATCATATCCTTCTTAGTCAAATAAATGTTAAAATCACTTAAGTTTGGCATGATTAGATATTATAATATAAAAATATCATTTCTTAATCATGAATCAATAAATACAATAGGTTGTCCATATATCAATTGACCCTTACTCCTCTTTTAGGCTTATGGAGACCTAAAATCCTTCTTAACAACACATTACCATTTGATATTTATTTAGAAATATAAACACACTTAATACATTATGATCACATAATAATCCACTCAAATACACCTTATATAACTTTACTTTATGTCTATAACACATTTTAGTTCCAATGACCACTTGAACCCCTCTTCAAATCATTGCTTATAAAAGGTTTGTGCATATACCAAAACTCTATTTTATAAAAAAATGAGGCATATAATTAATTTTTATAAAAAAACATGGAAAAAAAATATTAAAAAACATCATTACCTTATGTTCATAAAAAACTTCATCTGATGCTTCAATTCATGAAAAGTATGCTCAAATATTTCTCTAGAAAGCGTTGACTCAAAACTGCTAACTCAATCCAAAACATAGTCAAGGAAAAATGAAAATATAACACATGATTAAATATTTTAAAGTTTTTTCAATGGATGAACAAAATATTATAACATTCTTAAATAAAAATCAATAAAGTATATCTTTATCTCTAATAAAAACTATTTATCTTATAGACCAATGTTGACCTTCTTTCTCACAGACTCTACATAGCTAGTTAAGCCATTTTGGTTTTAATGTTCCAACCTAGTACAATAACTTAAAAGTTTTTTTAAAATAATTTATATATAATTATATACCCAAAAAACATCATCATGAATTTTAATGTATTTTTCCTACATGAGAATACATCAAGAATCATCTTCTCACTTCTATCTAATTTCCTTACTATCTTCACCACTAGTTCTATTAGTGACTGGCTAACTTAAATCACTAAATTTGAAAACCTAAGATCTAAAAACTTTTTATAGAATATATGAACGTAAAATACAATTTTAATACTTTTATCTTCATCTACTTATCAACTTTGACATGTTTAACTCTATCTTTGATAATAAATTTTTGAAAGACAAACACTTTCCTATAGGTTCTACTCACTCACTTGAGAAACCAATCACACCTATAGATGGATAGTAGAGTATAATTCAAACTAAAATCATTTTTATTATCATATAAAATTATTCTATTAACTTTATAATAATATTTTGAATATTAGGTCCTCATTAGGGTTTTATGAGGGTTTATACCAACTTCCAGTCTTAACGATTATCCATCAAACATAGCTCCTCTTTCTAAAAACCAATGATTGGAAATTTTAGATATAACCCTTACTGATATATCATTAACAAATTACTCTCATTAATATTCTTCATATGATAATGATCACTGAGAAAACCTTATTAGGTAGACAACTCTTCATTTTATGTATTGAAGAAACCTTGAAACACATTGTCATGCCTTTTCTTACAAACCTTGATCTAAAACTTGGTGCACATACTTAAAGCAACTTGATTCACCTATTTAAATGTTCACTTACTAACTCATTCCATGTAAACTAATATTATTACCTAATTTTTCCACCATCTCTTTTTTTAGTTTCTAAGCCTTAATTAGTAAGTCTTATTATGCCTTCAATTAGACCTTATAACTACCCTATAGACTTCACCTTAAAACTATCATGTGTTTAAATGTCTCTTGTATATGATATATAATATTCATAAACTCACTATATTGGAAATATTATTTTAATTAATGTCAAAATAGAGACTATTGGCATTATGGATGCCATTAATGCTTAGGGATGAATGTGGTGATTTGAGGATGTGCAAGGAATCCTATCAGAGGTAAAGGATTCTTGGAGTTCTTGTGTAAATTATTATAATTCATCTAGTTCTTCATTATGTTCATCTAGACATTTTGGGTATATTATAAGAAAATATGAGAAGGTAATTTATTGACATCAGCACTACCACATGTGGATGAGTCTGAGGGAGTTGATCATATGGTTGTGATCACATTAGTCCCTAGTCATTATGCACTAGATTTAAAATCATGTGATGAAGTGTGATTGAAGATATGGTATGAAAACTTGGATACTCAGATAAAATTCACTAAGTTTTTATACTTGGCCAAATTTGTAAAAGGGTTCAAGCAGAGCCAAGTAACCATATTGACGATGTCAACATTTGCACACATGGATGTATGGATAAAATGATCATATAGTTTTTTTCATTTTTTTCCTAACTTATATGTGATAAATTTCAAAACATGTGATGTATCAAAAAAAGATATGCATGATCAAAGTTGTTCTCCTATGCATTTTTATAATGTTTTCCCACAGTCAAAGTTTCAAAAAGAAATAAAAAGCTCAATATGCACTTTCATGATGTCATATATTTAATATATGAAGGGTTTTAGAGTATATGAATATATTTATAGAATCCCCTATGTGATAGGACATTATTCCTTAAATTATAGGTCATGTGATGAAGCACATTATAAGTTATGCAAGAACAAAGTTGGCCTTCCAAGTAGTTCTAAACATAGTTAGCTTTGTAGTAGAAGAATCTGAGTGAGCATATTTATGGAATTATATCTAGCACATGAAAAGTATTTTGTAAAATATTATAATATTTGTTTATTTAGTATTATTACTCATTTATATGGTCCAAATTTCAAAATATATAGATGAGCAAAGTAAAATATATGAAGGTGCAAAGTTAGCCTTCCAAGTATATTGTAATGGTCCCCATAGTCAAATCTACACAAGTTAAAGTTTGAGCTTTCTAGAAGATCTAAAAGCTATCACTTAATCATAAGTTAAAGATATAATTATACATATTTAGGTCAATATTTTAGAGGTACCTGCAAGTTAATATGCTAGTGATAAGTGTCACAATCATGGATCCTAAATAATAAATCTATGGTGCAGTTCAAAGTCAAGTAGTCAATGATCAATGTGAGGATTCCAAATCTCTTAATAGTGGGAAATGATAGAAATGTACAGAAGGAACACACTAATTCCATGTGTCACATTCATGGGAGTTAATTAGAGATAAAGTTTTATCTTTTCACAAGATCAAATAGTGAGTCGTTGATCATGCAAAGAAGATCTAACAAAGTGAGTGAACTAAATGAGATGAAGTGTTTGATGTTTCATGATAAATATTTGAGTTAAATACTAAGCTAATTTAATGAGATTGATGAAGTGTATTCATTCCAAATAATATAGATACAATGAGATTAGGATAAGTGGTTAATGTTTAACCATATATATAGATAACATTAATGCAATTATGAAGATCTAATGGCACATGGGAACTTAGATGAAAAATATAAATGAACATGTTCTAAAGTTGAATAGTTAAATTCTAGAAGCGTAAAAAGATAAAATAGAGTAATTGAGCCTATTAGAGATTGATCTAACATATGCATTTTAAAGTTGAGAAATTTGAATGAAAACCATTCGATCATGGTACCAAACTTAAGATCAATGGCTAGTATTTAAGGATATGATCATCCTAATGGTCAAGTGTAAGAATATTTAGGAACTTGTAGTTAAGTCATACATTATGATATACATAAAAAGATTGATTGTTGTAATCAATCATATTTGTAAAATATGGTATGTGAAACAAAACTAGAGACAAGTATATTTTATAGATAGTAATGAGACAAAAAATAATGGTGGTGTATCACAAGTTAAATACATGGATAAATTGTAGTTAAATATTAGAACTAAAGTCTAATAGAACTGGGCATGATGTGTTAGCAAACTAGTGTAAACATAGATGAGATATGAACCCTATACCAATTACTTATATGTGTGTGTGTGTGTGTGTGTGTGTGTGTGTGTGTGTGTGTGTGTGTGTGTGTGTGTGTGTGTGTGTGTGTGTGTGTGTGTGTGTGTGTGTGTGTGTGTGTGTGTATGTATGTATGTGTGTGTATATATATATATATATATATATATATATATATATATACATACATACATATACATATATATATATATATATATATATATATATATATATATATATATACATATACATACATACATACATATAGGATATAGGAAAAATATGTTGGTGTTATTAAACTATGTTAAATAGAAAATTATAGAGACACAAAGAGGGGTGGAGAAGAGAAGGGAAGAGAAGAGAAATAAATTACAAATCATGATTATTTATAGACTTGACATGTAATAGAGAATAGATAATTGGATTAATTTATGAATTAATATTGTAATTTGGATTTGTAGCTACATAGTAGAATCTAATAGGTAGGTGCCATCTGATAAGCTAAGTTAGTGCTCAGTTGGGTAGTGGGTGCTTCATTATAGTAGGTGATCTTAAATTAGGTGATTAGTTTCTCATTAAGGTTGGTTCCCTTAAAAATTATAATGAGTGAGGTTATATATTATGAGGCTAGATTAGAATGGTATATTCTAGTAGCTATTCTCATGGCGGTTTTTCCCATATTGGGTTTTCCACTGTATATCTAGTGTTGTGTCTATTTGTATGTATGTGATTTTGTATATAGTTTTAATATACATTAAAAATTTTATAAAATGACTAATTTAATCAATATAATTATTCAACCCCCTCAATATAAAGTTATGTTCCAAAAATTGGTATCAGAGAACTGGCTCCTTAAAAGAAGATTAGTTAGCTAAGGTAGATCTTGGATGGTAAACTATATGACAACTTAAAATCATAAGGAGAATTTGGAGTAAATAAAGAGAAAGCTTGAAATGACATAAATATATATATAATCATTGATGATATGAAGAAAGATAAAGTTGAAAAGAAGATTGAAGAAAAGAAGAAGACAAAGTTAGCTGATGTAGATGGATACACAAAAGTGAGAGACTTGAAGAATCTAGAGTTTAGAAGAACTCCTCATACTGCACCAATAAATGTTATGACTACGTATTCCTCATCTTTCATTGGTCATTTTTATACTTGTAATAAATTTGGTCATAGGGATATTGATTGTAGAGTTGTACCTAAAAGGAGAATAAATTTTGTAAGCATAAATTCATTTTCACCCTTGTTAAATACAAATGTAATATTATATAATTGCAATAATTTTAGTCACATAGCTAAACACTATATAAAAAAAATTAAGACCAAAAAAATAAACTAAGAAGAAAGGCATGCCTCCCAGTGTGAATAAAGGTTCACAAGTCTCTAAACAAGATAAAAAGAAGCCAAATAAGAAACCCAAGGATGTGTAAAAAGTGACAAATCAATCTATGATTGCTTAAACTACACTACATGCCAAGGATCAAAATTTATGTGTAATAGATAGTGGTTTCTCAAAACATATGACTAGTGATAAGATAAAATTCATCAAACTAGGAAAATGTAAGGAAGGATCTATCAGCTTGGGAGATAACACTACAGTTAAAGGAACATTGAACATATATTTTAAACTACCTATACATGATGTCCTTTATGTTGAAGGATTGAAACATAATATTCTAAGTGTCAACTAAATGTTTGAAAATGGATATAAGGTCACATTTAATGCAAAAGGATACAATTTAAATAGATCTAGAAGACTAGTTACAAAAGTTAAAATAATTGAAAGCAATATCTATAATCTTGTTGAAGTAAATGGTAATAGTTACCTGATAGGAAATATTGATGAGAGTTGGTTATGGCATAGAATAATTGGTCATGTCAACTTTTATAACCTAGTTAAAGTGAGCTCAAATAAGTGTGTTAGACACATGCCTAAAATAACCAAACCTATAGACATGACTTGCAAGGAATGTCAACTAGGTAAGAAAATAAGGGTCAAATTTTAAACAAAGGAGTATGCAACTGCAAAGCCTCTAAAATTAGTTAATACTAATCTTTGTCATGCTACTAAGACAAGATGATCTAAAGGAGAGAGATACTTCACTTCATTTGTAGATGGCTACTCAATAATGACATGGTTAAACTTTTTGAAGGATAAATCACAAACATTTGATAGGTTCAATAACTTTAGGGTAATGGTGGAGAATAAGATTGGATGAAAAATCAAATATTTAAAATTTGATAAAGGTTGAGAATTTACCTCAAATTATTTCATACATTACTATGATAAGCATGGAATCAAAAGGCATTACTTTACAACAATCCATTGTAGAATGGAGTTGTTGAAAGAAAGAATAGGATAGTCAAGGAAATGGATAGAATAATGTTAAAAGAGGCCAAGTTACTTGATGGATATTGGAGAAAATTAGTCGAAACAGTAGTATATATCTTAGATAGAGTTTAAATAATGGTAAATAGTGATAAAACATATGAACTATTGTATGGAAAACCTACCTCTATTAAGTATTTCAGAGTGTTCATTAATAAATGCTACATCAAGAGAAAAGAGGACAAATTGGGAAAGATGTGATAAAGCTATATCTCTTAGTTATTTCACCCAAAGTAAATCCTACATTTGCTACAATAAAAGGCTACACAAGATTGTAGAGACCATCAATGTCAAGGTTGAAGAAGGCTTGAAACATGTTAAACCTGATAAATAAATTTGTATTGAAGAAATAGATTTTGAAGATGAAGAAAATAATGAAGAGAATGAGGAAATAAATGAAAAGGCACCTAAAATATTTGTTCAAAAGGATCATCCTATAGAGTAGATCATTGAAATAATAATGGGTGAGTTTAGACAAGGAGAAGAGTTTTACAAAATAATGAGCAAGTAAGTTTTGCTCTAATATCTACAATTAAACCTAAGAGCTATGTTGAAGCTAGTAAGGATGAGTATTGGCTAAAACCCATGGAAGAATAACTGAGCCAAATTGAAAAGAATAAAACTTGGTAATTTGTTCCAAGAACTTCAATTAAGAATGTGATAGATACAAAGTGGGTCTTTAGAATCAAGATTAATGAAGATGGAACTATCATAATAAATAAAGCAAGATTGGTGTGCAAAGGATATACAAAAGCTAAAGGTATAGATTTTGAGAAAACATTTACTCCAATTGCCAAATTGGAAGCTATAATAATGTTTCTAGCATTCTTTGTTCACATTAAATTCAAAGTCTATCAAATCTATGTTAATTATCTTTTATTTAATGAGAACCTATAAGAAGAAGTCTACATAAAACAACCTAAAGGTTTTCAACTGCCAGAATAAGAAGATTATGTATGTAGACTAAAGAAATATTTGTATGGTCTAAAATAGGCACCTAGGTCATGGTATTCAAGATTGTGCTAGTACTTGTAATAACAAGGTTTCAATAAATGATTTGTAGACAACAATCTATCATTCAAATCAGAAGGTGAGAATATGTTGAATATTATTGTATATGTATATGATATAATAATTAGTGGTAGCAACAAAAAAATATGAAAAGAATTTGCTACACAAATTCAAACTAAGTTTGAGATGTCTATGCTTGGATAGCTTTCTTTCTTAGTCTAAAAATAACACAAATTGGTGAAGGGATATTTATATCCCAAAACAAGTATGCAAAGGAAATGTTCAAAAATTTTGGAATGGAAGATATCGAACCAGTGAAAACTCCCATGATAATTAGATACAAATTGAGCAAAGAGGATGAGACCCTCAATGTAAATCAGACTATATACAGATCAATGATAGGTAGCTTATTATACCTAACTGCATCAAGACCTAATATCATGTAAGAAGTGGTCATGGTTATAATATTTAAATATTCTCTTAAAGAGTCACATGTCAATGTAGTAAAAAGGATATTTAGATATATCAAAGCATAAATGACTATGGGCTATGGTATCCTAAAAGTGAATATTTCACTTTGAAAACATATACAGATGGTCATAGGGAAATGATTTTGGATGATAGAAGAATTATTAGTGGTGGTGTATTTTTCCTTGGAAATAGACTTGTTTCATTACTATGAAAAAAGAAAGAGTCAGTTACTTTTTCCACAACAAAAGTAGAGTATGTGGCAACAATGGCATGCTGCAATCAAGTCTTGTATATGAAGCAAACACTAAAAGACATAAATTTAGATTAAAAATCACCTATATCTATTCTTTGTGATAATTAGAGTGCTATTAACATATCAAAGAATCTATTGATGCATTCTAGAACCAAGAAAATATCAATCAAGTATCACTTCTTAAGAGAAAAAATTGTAGATCAAGAGGTCATAATGGAGTATGTGCCAACTCAAGATCAAAATGAAAACATAATCATCAAACCTCTTCCCAAGGAATAATTTGAGTATCTAAGATAGAATTTGTGAGTGGTGGCTCTTATATCACAACACTAGATCCTAGTGATGGGTCATGATTCTAGGGGGAGAATCACATAAGCTTTGTTAATCCCTAAAAAAAGAGAGAAAATGTGACTCAAGTATGTATAATTTTTAAAATTTATAATGAGTTTATGGTTTTATATTCTTGTATAAACTCCTTTATCTAATAAAGGAGTAGAATCATTTAGACAAATAATGAGAAAGAGTCCCTTTGCCATTGATGTCAAATGGGGAGAACAAGAGCAAATGCTCTCTATAAATGTTTGGAGAAAAGGTGTAAATTCTAAATAAGATAAGAGAAAGTGTCCAAGTTGAGGTTAGGAAAATGTGTCATTACCAAAGGGGAATCAAGTTTAGTATGAATAGATTTATCTCATACTCATCATTATCCAATGCAAGCAATGCAAGAGGAGTAGAATATTAGAAGATCAGAGTATTTGGTTTGTCATCAATGACAAAGGGGGAGATTGTTGGAAATATGACTGGGATTGATGTCAAAATGGATACTATTGGCATTATGGGTGTCATTGATGCTTAGGGATAAATATGGTGATTTGAGGATGTGCAAAGAAGCCTATCAAAGGTCAAGAATGAATGGAGTGATTGTGTGCATGAGTAGAATTCATCCAATTCTTCATTATGTCCATCTATAAATTTTGGGTCTATGACAAGAAAATATGAGAAGTTGTTTTTCTAACATCACCATTGCCATGTGTGGATGAGTTTGGAGAAGTTGGTCATATGGTTATGACCAAACTAGTCCCTAATTGTTATGTGCTAGATTTGACGTCATGAAATGAAGTTTGGTTGAAGATATGGGGATGTAAATTTGGAAACTCATAAAAAAATTCACTAAGTTTTTATACTTATCCAAATGTGTAAAAGGGTTCAAGAAGAGCCAAGTAAACATATTGACGAGGTCCACATTTTCACACATGGAGGTATCAAGATAAAATGATCATATGCATTTGTTAATTTTTATGCCTAATTTTTATGCCCTCAATCTCAAGTCACGTGATGTAGCATGATAAAAGATATGCATGAGCAAATTTAGACTCCCATGAATTTTGATAATGTTTTCCCACACTTGGTAAAATTTGTAGAAAGTAAGAAAAAGCTAAGAAGTAATTTTTATGATATAATATATTACAAGTATGAAGGTTTCTAGAGTAGATGAATATATGGATATAATTCCCTATGTGAGAGAATCTTATGCACTAAAGTACAAGTCATGTGATGAAGCACATCAAAAGCTATTCAAGAATAAAGTTGCCTTTCTAGGTACTTCTAAGCATAGTTATCTCTATGGTAGAAGAATATAACATGTGCAAAGGATTAAAGAAGATATGAAAATATGGATTTGTTCATTACCACAACTAGTTTATATGGTCAAAATTTTAGAATAGGCAAATGAGTGAAGCAAAATATATGAAGGTAAAATGTTTGCCTTCAAGGCATATTGAGATACTTCCCATACTTAGTCAAATCTACACAATGTAAAGTTTGAGCTTATTAGAAGATCTAATGGTTACTACTTAATAATTCATTTAAGATAAAATGATGTGTAATGAATTCAATATGTGAAAGCTACTTGTGAGTGAATGTGTTGGTGATAAGTGTCATAATCATAAAGCCTGAACAATAAATTTATGGTGCGGTTCAAAGTCAAATAGTCAATGATCAATGCAAGGATGCCAAGTGTCTCAATAGTGGGAACTACTGTCATTGTGCAAAAGGCACACACTAATACCAAGTTTCAAATTCATTGGAGCTTATCAAAGATAAATTTAGATCTTTTCATAAGATTGAATAATGAGTAGTTGATCATGCAAAGAAGATCTAATAGAGAGAGTGAACTCAATGGGACTAAGTGTTTGATGTTTAATGACATAAAGGTAAGTTAAAGACTGAGCTAGTTTAATGATATCAATGGATCATATTCATTCCAAAGACTGAAGATACAATGAGATGAGGATAAATGGTCAATGTTTAACCATAGATAGAGATAATATTCATAAAAATATGAATATCTATTGGTACATGGGATCTCATATCATAAATAATAATGGATTCATTTTAAAGTTAAATAGTTAAAATTTAGAAGCATTCAAATATCAAATGGAACATGTGAGCCTATCAGAGATTCATCTAATGATGCATTTTAAAGTTAAGTAATTTGAATGTAGAACATTAGATCATGGTGCCAAACTTAAGATCAATGGTTAGTTTTTAAAGATATGATCATCCTAATAGTCAAGTGTAGAAACATGCAAGAACTTATAGCTAAGCCATAAATTATGATACAGACAATGATATTGATTGATGCAATCGATCAAATTTGTGAAATATGGTATGTACATAAAAAATAGAGCCCATTATATGTTAAATGTAGTAATGAACCAATAATAATGGTGGTGGAGCATGAGTTCAAGATGTGGGAAACTTGTAGTTGAAGATAAGAACTAAAGCACAATAGAATTGAGCATGATGTGTTATTAAGCTAGTGTGAACACATATGAGATACGAACCCTAGATTAATTACCTATATATATGCCATCTACAATACAGGAAAAACATGATGGTGTTATTAAATTATGTCAAATAGAGAAATATAGAGATAGAGATAGAGGGGTAGAGAAGAGAAGGAAAGAGAACAAAGATGACGTGCAGCATGAACATTTACAAACTAGACCTATAATATAGAATATATATAATTCAATTTATTTATAAATCTATGTTTTAATCTAGAGTTATATCTCCATAGTATAATTTTATAAGTAGGTAACGTCTAATAAACTATGTTGGTGCTCAGTTGAGGAGTGTGTGCTTCTTTAGAGTAGGTTATCTTAAATCAAGGGATTGGTGTCTCCTTAGGATTGGTGCCTTTAAACATTGTAACTAGTGAGGTTATTTATTTTTAAGTTTTATTAGAATGGTAGATTATAATATCTATTATCATGGTGTTTTTTCCCATATTGGGTTTTCCACAATACATCTAGTGTTGTGTTTATTTATGTGTATGTGATCTTAACATATAACTTTAATATACATTAAAAAGTTTAAAAAAGGACTAAGTTAATCAATATATTGACTCAATCCCCTCTTAGTATATAGTTGTGTTCCAACAAACTCTTCTTTGGAGATTTAATAAACTTCTTGAGATCTACTTATAGATCTTTAGAGATTGACTGTGATATTCACAACATCTTTAGATCTGCATGTATAGATCTTTAAAGCTAAACTTTTAATCAAATATAAGATCCTCAACACCTCATGTACAACCTCAAACAATCTCTCTCATGCTCAAATACTTTCAATTATCCTTCAGATCATTCTCATCTTTTGAGATCATTTAGATGATCTTCATAACTACTTACATAGATCTTTGGAGCACATAGCTTCTCATTCAAAGATTACTCATTTCATCATGCCACTTGTAAATACCATCTCACAAGGTTTATAAAAATCATTATAATATACTTTACATTTTATATATTGATCTATACTCACTCACATTGCTTCTCAATGATTTCACTCAATCTAACATTAGAACATTATTCAAACATTACTTTCACATTAATGCTCTTCATATAATATAAAAACATAATCTGATGGCACACTAAACTCATCATACACATAATTCAAAGATTAATTGACCAAGTATTTACATAATAACCTTTGATATCAATGATATTAGATGGACATCAATGCAATAACCATGTATATTCATCAGAACCTTTGACATCAATGACAATATTAAATATTTGTTGTCACTTAAATTTTCACCTCTTGAGGATATGTCTCATCTCTCCTCATGCAAGTGGCATAATTGAAACACCTCTAGGTTGTGGGTAGCCTAAGAATGAGGTGAATCTCTAGGTAGGGCTAGCTCCCTTGATGTACCACATTTGTATCACTATTAAACCTATGATTGTAAGGAAAAGGGAGATAAAAATGAAATTGAACTATCCTAAAGGTGGTGATACACCAAATTAATTGATAACTACCAACCAACTACATGTCACACACGAGACCAAGAGACTAACTAGGCATACACTTCTCTAATCTGAATCTTGTCACATCAGTATTTCATTATGAGGTTGTGATGAATGTTTAGGCTAGGAGGATTAGACAAGAGGCCTAGAAGGGCACTATTGAATAAACTAACTCACTCAACCTTGACATTTCATAGAACACTTCACATGACCTTCAAGAAAAAACTTTCAAGCTGAAAATAGGTGAGAGAATGAGATAACAATAATAAAGAAACAATAGTCATCACTAAGAAAGATCAATCATTCAAGTGAACACACTATGAATATTCATATAAGAGGTAAAATTAGGAGTCTTTATTGATTCATGGTATGAAAATGAGTAGGGATTCACCATACTAAGGTGGAGTATCCCTAGAATAGCCAAAATGGCTAGTTCTTAAAGAACTTGAGAGAAAGAAGAGAATAAATTAGTTCGAAGGTCACAAGAACAAGTGTTAAGATAAGAAAAAAATTACATATGCATGATAATTAAGTAGGAAAAATACCATGCAAGGTTTAATATGACAAATGGCTTTCTAAACTATGTAACTCATGAAACATGGCATGAAACCCCTTATTATACATAAGAAAACTATCTTCATCATTTAACCATATTGGAACATCTCGAAACTGACTAGGGATAGGTATAATGATTGGATTGAGATGTAAGTGTTGCATACATTCTTCTCCATGCATTGGTTGCATTCTTAATCACTTAGATTCCTCTAAAAATGAGCCATGACTGCTTAAAATCAAAGAAAATCCCTATTTCACACACATTTTACATTTAGCTTCCAAAAAGGCTTCAATTTCTCATGAAAATATATAAAAGGGGGGTAAATGACACGTGTCAAGTCCATCCATAGCCTTATAGGCATCACGCACACCTTTAAAAGTAGCTTACTTGAAGTTTTTTATCCTTCTCACTATCATGTTCACTATGCCAGTTTTGATTGGTTGAGATGAGATATATTGATAAGGCACCTATATTTTTTATAAATAATTAAATGGACATGGGGAGTTATCTTAAATCTCAATATTTCCTCCCATGTTATTGGCATCTTCAAACTCATAGAGCCTATGAAATACATGAAACTATAAAAAATGCCCTATTTTATACTCCATCCATAAAATTTTATATAGTAAAAAAGGATGGGAAGGATGCTAATATATTCCCCAACAACATATAATCATCATTCTATCCAAACTATGTCATTTGGGTGTCATATTTACTCAATCTTCTCACATTGGTCACTAGCAAGGGTTTAGTGAGTGTTAGCCTATTTGGCCCTCTTAAACATTATTCATAAATATTTAATGTTAAAATATCAACTCAACTACACAAAATGGTAGTTTGGTACCTATATAACTTTTATTATATTCTTGAGTCTCTATGCTAGGTGTGCAAGAAGATATGAACAACCAAACCTCTCTTATTAGGCTTGTTTCTCCATTTTGTATAGGCTTGAGTTGTTCTAAAGTCCAAAAATGACGTTTTCATGGCTTCCCATAAATTTAAATAGAATAAAAATTTATAAATTCATCCTATAAACATGTTCCAACCAATTATAAATATCACTAAGAACTATAAGTGAAGTTGGACCCCCAATTGGCTATAGGCTTAAACCATACTTAACAGACATGTCTGCAACCTTGATGATCTAGACCACCTTGTTGAGTTACCTCCTTATTTTTAAGGTATATAATTATTTTTTTGGTGTGATTAAACTTCCCACATCACATTGAAATTTCAAATCCTCCATTGGATCATCCCCTTATCTCATTTTCTTAAAATTATAGGGTTTGCACACAAAGGGAAGTACCCTATATCTAAGAAAAAATAGAGGATATTTAACCTATTTCCTTATATATTTACTTGTTTTAGAGTATTATCAAAGTTATAATTATGTATTGTATAATTTTATAACCTATGATAACATAATTTGACCTTTTAATTCCTCAAAAACCCAAGATAGACCCCTATCAAGGCAGACTATATACAAGGTTCAAGATATAGACTATATGATGCATCCTTAGAGGTATCTCTATTTTTTTTCCCATTAGTAATGGATTATTTAGGTCATGAACATCATGATTAATATTTTATAAGTATTTCCCTCACTTCAACCTCCCACATATTCTTCATACTTTGACTGATCAAGTCTGAGTGTAACCTCTAATTATGTCTATTGTTCAAGACACCACACCTATAAGTGATCCTACATGTTTGAGCTTGAGTAAAATGTCTAAAAATTTCATTATATTCCCTTAGGATAATTTTATACTTGTTATGACCCATTTGGAATAATCCTTATGCTATACTAACACTACAAACTCACTCCTCAACGTACTATTACTTACAGTCTACTATAGTTGATGGTATTAGAGCAAGTAGAGACTTATGGATGAGAATTAATCTTGGGAAATGTTAAACCTTATATTTGGACCCTTTGGATCACTTCAAAACTTATTTCATAAACAAACATTGATATTTCCATGTTTAAGTCTCTTTCATGGATTGTGTGCTCTACAATTAGTTATAGGTGAGTATTTTTGTATGATGGGAAACTTGTAGGTGTGTATGGGACTTAAAAGAACACATATCATCTTATGTTGATGATCCTTTAGATCATAAAATAAAATTTTAGTGTTTGGAACCATTAAATTATGGAGGCATGGTCTAGTTTTGAAACCTTGGGTGAAGAGGTCTCTTTGGGTTTAAAACTATAGATGATACTGACTGAGTTTAGTGTATAAAAGTGTAACATTGGGATTTTATAGAAAGAAAAATAGATGACCAAATCAATTTACTATTTTAAAAATTTGGAATCATATATGGAGACTACAATACATAGTCACTTAGATTCAGAAAGAGTCTTTGTAGCCTTGTTATAAAATATCCACAAAATGGCTTAGACCTCTATTTTCACCTTTTAGTGAAAATGTCCTTGAACTCAGTCATCACATCTTTGAAGGTGGTTAACACTTCAATTTTTCAATTTGACTCTTTAAATAGGTCTACCCTGATTCCTCCTACATATTAGGACTCCAAAGAAAGTTTTACCATGTTATAGCTTCCTTGTACAAATACCTTCATGACTCTATGGTGCCACCTATAGGTGGACATTTTCACCATGTAGACAGTGGGTACAAACTTAGATAGTATGTGAGTTATATGTTCTTATGATCAATTCAAGGCCCTCACCAAGTGTTTAAATGCATGTTTTTCAATATGTGGATCTCTATAAAAGTTTCAAAACCTCTATTTCAACGTGATATCCTCTTGAAAACACTTATAGGTGCATGTTCATGGCAGACTATTTAGAACTATTGCATATGACTATTGAAATATTCTATTTATCATTTAGAGACTCAAATCACTACCTCATGTTTATGGAGAATAATACAAATATTTTAAACCTTCATTATACTTATGTGGATGTTATCATAGCCTCCACAAGCCATGATTGATATTGAGGATGAGCTAGGAGCTAACTATGCATTCAATTGAACTACAACCTCGGTGAATCTCACTTTGGAGATTGAAATTTTTGAAATAGAGATATTTACAAGAACATTGAAATGATGGAAACACAATGTTACATCCTACTAAATCCCTTGAAGAGAAGGAGGCTTTCTATAAATAGTGGAATTTGAATGCAAGTTTAATATCAACACCCTCTTAAAAAGTGAGTTATTTGAGATATAACATCCTTTAATAATGTGAAACCAAACATGGATAACATTAAAGGATATATTACACACCATCTAGATGCAAAATCACTAACTAGATTATATGAAATTGTCCAAATTGGAGATAAATCTATAGGGTGTAAGAAATAGTGAGCAAGAAAACATAGTCAACTTGTTAGAGATGATTCATAAAGCACATTCAACCAATATTTGAAAAAAATATAATGAAAATTAATCCATATAAGTTTCATATCACCCCCTAAAGGATTTTTACCTAGAACCTCTCTAACTGGCCGTACCAAGCATAAACCTATTGAATGGTTTTATGTGTCTAGAAAAGAGATGGAGAAGAATGGTTTTAGCTAAAATTTGAAACTTAAATATTATTTAAATAATGTAAATTAGTATAAGGAAGTTGAAGAGGCATCTCAAAACCTTCTCCCATTTGTCACACTCCTTTATGGGCTATACAAGTGCCAAACTCTTCCTTTTTCCAAGAAAACTTTTATTTATTTTGAAGAACCTATCACTTTTCAGTTATAAATAGTTGAGTAGGGAATAATAGGATACATTTCCCATTAAATCACTTTTTTAAACCTTAAATTTACCCAAGGAGGATGTACAAGTCATTAAATGCTCCTTTTATGACCTACAAATGGCTCAAAAAGACATAAGGATTAAAATGACTATGACTAAGGATAAAATGAAATGAAATGAAATAAAAATACCTATAATACACCATATAAAATAATAATAGACCCATAAAAAAACCTAAATATTATTTTTTTACCTATAAGGGTCCTAATTTGACCTACAAGGTGAAATTTGGTCAATAATTTGGTGACTCATAGAGGTAACATGCCCGTTATGATAAAGATTAATAGCCTTATCTTATCCATGGGATTAAGGAGTTATCTAAAGTATGAAACAAAATAAGAATACCTAACACTTTAAAATAGTGCTTTGACCAAGATAAGATAACTAATCACCTCAACCACACAAAACAAAGGGCACACAAAAAGTAAAACACACACACTAATAAGACACTCATGTGCTCAAAGAACTTAGGAAATATATAAAAAAAGAAACCATGCATAACTATAAATTAATAATACATCCTTTCTAATATCAAAATGAAATTTCCTTGAATCTTTTTATTCATGAGATGAGTCATAGTGCTAAGCATGTTGCTCCTTGGATTGGATGCTTGGTAGATTAGACCTAATCATTGGCACTTCACTTGATCTACTCTCAAATATATCATACTTAAATAGGTCTCTAATGTAAATGTATTACTCTTGACTTTTTACACATACCTCATACTAACACCCACTTTTCATCTCATTATCAACTTGTATCTTCTTGGTAGGCATGGCTTCAAGAGGAGTAGTTTCTTATTCCTTGGAAGATTAAGGCCAATAGAAGCTTGTTCTATCCTTAAATATCTAATGTTTTTTTCCAAATTGGTTGAGAGGATGATAGCCCATTTTGATTATTTCAAACATATCATCATGGGATGCATATGACTCTTGAAAGGAAAATTTTGAAAATTTACTTCTTCACATACTCACTTGAGTGTCATGGCTACCTTCTCCATTTTTAATAGATCATAGCCTCCTTTAAGAGGACTATAACCTTCTCCAATGATTGAAAACAAGTCATCCTAAGGCTGATTAGAGACTTTTTCTTATCCATATATGATATCTTGGATGGTGATGGAGGAACCAATGATGATTTCCTCTTCTTGGACACAAGGAAGACATTTTTCAATATCAACACAATTAGAAGATTAAACACAAGAAATCACCTCTTCTTTATATTTTAGAACCTCTTTAGGTAACTCAAGTTGTATCTCAACTATTATAACCTTATTTTTCTTCTCAATGACTACAATATCCTTAAATTCCTTCTCATTTTTGGACATGCCAATGCTAGGTATTTTATAATTAGGTGACCTAGCCCAATGAGGCTGCCAAGGAAATATGTTTTCTTCAAGTAATAATTATGAATTATTATCAACCAAATGCTCCTCTTTAGGTTCCCATACTACATTTTGATCAAGGCAAAGGGTGATAGGGTGAGGAAGAGATAAACTAGTTAGTGGAGGTGGAACATAGAACTCAACATCAGATTGTAAATGAATTGTATGAGATGATTTTAGGAGTTGTTGAGTAAGGGGAGACAAACCTTGGGATAAAATAGCTTAGTTTTATTCCTTCCATTTGATAATCACTTCATTGAAATCTAATTTAGCTTGAGTACTCTCTTGAGGAAGGTTAGATTGTGTGTGTTTAGGAATAGGATCTTCCTTTGGCTCTAAACCTTCCATCACACCTTGACTCAAAAATTTCATTCTCAACTCTAACTCTTTAATTTTCTTGGATAGGTTATCTTGGAAAAATATCTCTTTAATTTGATAGGCATCTTCATGAGGATAAAGAGTTTAAGATGGATAATATGGAAAACAAGAGGTCTTTAAATAAGGGTGGAAGGGTATTACATAGGATCAAGCTCATTATCAACTTCATACTCTTTATCTATGCTTTTATCCCCTTTCTTTTCCCATGATTCCACTACCTTATTCTAGTTGATTGGGGAAAAGGTGACTTTTATGAGATTTATTAGGTTCATGAGTATGGGTAAAGTATAACTAATAATAATCTTGGGGAGATGGATATGAGGTTTGATATACTTGGTGAGGTTACTCCTTATGAATTCTTAGCTTATCTTCTAAGGATGAAATCATTCCACTCACAACTAACATCTCAATTGTGAGCCTTTGCCAATTTTTTGTCTCAATAGGTGTCCACTCTCTTTTAACTAGCTCGAATTCATCTCACATTATGAATGATATTACTAGGAACATATTGACCATGTACCCTTTGTATGTTAAGATATATCATGTACCTATCATATCCCAAGAGAGTTTGTTGGATAGTTGAAATGCACTAATTTGAGAAGTGACTAGGTTGACTAGGAAGAGAAATATATTGATAAGGTTGGTTATAAGATTGATAAAATTCATGACAAGGTTGATAAGAGTCATATTAGAGTTGGTAAGGATCATGACAAGGCTAATAAATAATGCCATAATATTGAGATATCTCAATAACTTGTGTAAAACAATACTCAACACCAAAACTAGCCATGGAACTTCATTAAGAAGGAAAAACATAGAAAAATTACCAATAATCTTCAAAAGAAAAACCTAGGTTACTTGACCAGCTGATGTAACTTAAGAGTCACCATTGATGATTAGATAGATGCCTTTAAATTCTGATGGGTTGAAAGATAATACCAAAAATATTTCAACTTTTTAGACATTAGAACATTTTTCAAACATTACATTCACATTACAACTATTCATTTAATAAAAATGCTTAAACTGATGGCACACAAAACTCATCATACACATAATCCAATGTTTACTTGACAAAGTATTTGAAGAATAATCTTTGATATCAATGATATTAGATTGACATCAATGAATGAACCATGCATATTCATCAAAACCTTTGACATCAATGACAACATTAAATATCAAATCTCAACACTTAATGATAATTCTCAACAGACTCCCATTTAATCAATGACAATGTTTAACATTAGACTAGACCTTCATGGTCTCAGTTGGGATAAACTAATAGTGAAACTGATGACTATTTTTTTAGACCAAAGGCACTCCAAAATCAAGGTAACCTACAAACATAGTACATGCATGGTGAAAAGGATGAATGAAGAGTTTATAAATCATTATGGGATTATCTATGGAGTTAGTTTGAAGTTAAATAGGTTTATATAAGGTCTTACATTCACTGTGATCACTCATAGGTGGTTATATACATAAAAACATAGTATATATAGACTAGGCCTAGAACTAGGCATGAATCATTAGGTTCTTAATGACACTCATATGAGCATATGATAAATTAAGTCAATTTTAGAGCCTTCATGAGAGAGTAAAGATTCCATAGAACTATTAGTTTACATAGAACAACTCATAATTGGAAATATTGGGATAAATTTAACTCATAGGTTTCTAAAATGACTAGTAAGATCTTGAAATCCATTTTATTTTACTCATATATATATGGAAAACATGCATGGTGTCTCAATGGATTATGGGTATTAGAAGAAATTCATGAATTTAAACTTAGTGGCATTTGTTTAAGGGTTAAGGGCTTAACCTTTATGAATCATTAAAAACAACCTAAACAACCTAAAACCCTTATATAAACCTAGTGAACATGATATAGTGACAAATTCATTTATAAGGTTTCAACAAGCCTAGAATATTATTTGGACATACTTGGCACTCTCTCAAGCTCATTGACATTTAGTTATTATGTATTGTCACTTGTATAGATGAAATAAATTATATGTTTTCTATAAGATTTTAGTTGAATTAAAGGTATAAAATGGAATATATATAGATGAAAATCATTATGAGAGGTGTAAAAATTTATTCTAACTCCTCATACCCATTTATCACATTAGTCATGTATGAAAACCCCTATGTTAAGCTGACTGTTGTAAGCAGTTTTGGATAGAATAGTGAGAAACATGACTATCAAGTTTGATTGTGAGAAGTGTGTTTTTTGTTTTCATTG
Source organism: Torreya grandis (assembly GCA_037957365.1). Classification (NCBI taxonomy): domain Eukaryota; kingdom Viridiplantae; phylum Streptophyta; class Pinopsida; order Cupressales; family Taxaceae; genus Torreya; species Torreya grandis. Next base: position 211,008 of record JARHVA010006475.1, on the reverse strand, counting down.
AAGTCTATCTGATATAATATAGGAAAAATGTGTTATGAAAAATGTGTCTCACATCCCTAAAAATAATCTCCTTGAAGATATGTAGGTCACCCCAGTGATAAGTGTGATAATTCAAGGCTATAGGGCTAATGAGTGACTACAAAAAAGTAACACAAGTGGCAAGGATAAGTTCATTAGTTGAGGAGTGTATATGACTATCATGGATATTTTTTCCATAATATCATGTTAGGGTGCATGTGTCAATAAATTCTAAATAAGTTCTAGATTGTCAAGTGGATTCCTCATCAAGAGGGAAGTTTCAAGAAGGACATGGAGTGTCTCCTTTCCAACTTCAATAAGATGATATGTTTCATATCAACACATGTTCAAGAGAACTTCATGTATTATTTTTAAACTCCTCTTACATTTTAACTAGTTTTCAAGTCTTGAAACTTGGCATGGTGACTCTTCAACATCACTTCTTATCTATCCTCTCCTCTACTCTATATAATCAAGCAATTTTGTCATTTCAAATATCAAAAATTGGTATGTAAAATCCCTACTAGTTTCACATATTTTTTCTTTTAATAAAATTATAAATTATATTTAGTCTCTACAATTATTACCTAAGTATGTCAAGTAGTTCATTTAGATGATAAGTAGTGAATATTTTCTCCTTGATTCCATTCTACTCTTGTATGCATTTTGTGAGTAACATTTCTTCTAATAGTGCTTATAAAGTGTATATGTTTATTAGGTGTATTTTGAAGTGTGAGAGAGATTATTAGTGTCTAATATTAGACCTCCTATTCACCCACCTATGGATATGCATGGAAATCTATCTCCATGTAGAAACACATATCCTTGAAGGACCTTGAGTTGAGATTAGTTTTTATAGTTTGCCCTCTTGGTGTGAATGCAAGTATGTTTGTGGAGATATCTTTGATGTATCACCTCCATTAATTTATGTTAATTTTATGTTTATTTCTTCCCATTTCACCCCAATAGTAATTAGTCTAGTGGAGTGTGTGAGCCTAAAATATAGATCAAGGGAACTAGCCCATAATCTAAATATTTATCTCTTGTAACAACGTGTCTATATGTAGAGATAGTTTCATGTTATACCGACTTTGAGAAGGTATCCTTGAATTATCTATGGTTAAAATTTGGGATATAATTTTATATCATGTTTTATATGACATGAATTATAAGAATGTTGTTCAAGGTGGATATTGGTGTTGATAATAAGGGGTTGTAATACCCTACTTCCTACATTATCTAGAAGCTCTAACAATTAAATATTGATGGTAGACTAGTGCATTGTTTCATAACTAAAGTAATCATAATATCTCATACTAAAGACATTTATTTTTATTTCAAAGATATTTCCTATTATACCCCTCCCTACCATTCTTTTCATGACCTATATTATGTTCCTCAACAACCCTATCAAGTTTTTTATCATCTATATGAGCTATAACAACCCTATAGTCATCATATTCCTTATCCATATGATCATAATGTTATTAATCATCCTTATGAAGAATCCTATAAATAAGGTTGTCATGAATAAGAAAATGTGATTAATAATCTACAATAATAAGTCAAAGCTCTTAAGAGGCAAATTCTTGGAGGTAGTATTCCTCAAGCTATACCTATCTTTCCTCAAAAATATTTTTGTGTTCCATATCAATTTTATTGTGCCTCTTATCCTCATGAAATTATTTACTATGCTTAGGAGTAGCCTCTAATATAGCTAATTCAATATTCAAAAGAGACCAAAAATTTCCAAACTCCAACTTCAAACCAAGTAACAATGTCTTGGGGAAATAAAAATGATGAGAGTGAGGACCAAGAAGTTGTTGTCAATAAATAAAACCCTATGTTTGTTCAATCCTCATTTTCCTCTCACCAAGAACCTATAACTTATCCATCTTAGACGTTTTTATAATAATATTTTAAATGTAAACAAGAGGACTAAGTTTATAATGTGGGAGATGAAATTATAGATGTTAAAGAGCTTCAAGAGGGTTATGAGAAAGGTGAGGTGTTTGTTGAAGAAAATTAAATGGCTATATCCCAATTGAATCTTCTCTCTCCAATAATTAATTAAATATCCTCTCAATTTTAATAGTAGTCCTTCTATTACCATGCCCATTCATGATCCATCCACCACACCTCATACTCCTCTAACCCATTAAATTTTTCACCACCTTCCCACCTCATCCATTCTTGAAGGATAACTCATCCTATCAGAGATTATTAAATAAAATCAAGATAAAGTTGTAAATAATAAATAAGATGAATTAAGTGTCTATAATTAATATTTCATCATAGGGACTACCCTTGGTGAAGACAAGCACAAGTCAACCTTGTTGAGTAAATAAAAATAAGATCTAGATTATGATACATCTATTCACAAAGATCTTGATCAAAAAGACATGAGAGAGGAGGCAAAAGATAAGGACATCAGATTAGCTAAGTTTGTTGATATTCATGAGAATGAACAAGATCATGTATATAAAAATATAATTGAATAATAATTCATTGATGGCTCTAGAAAATAAGATGACTTGTGGCAAAGATTTAATGAGATATGTGGAAAATTTTAGGCCTTTCAAAATCCTACACTTCCTGTTGTTCAAGTTGAATATATTATTGAATATGCTTTGCTTCTTGAATAAGAATATGGTAATCTTAAAAACACTATGATAGAGGCCGCCACTATAAGTCAAGAAGTGATAATGATTGAGACAAGCAAAAACAACATGAAAGTTCATAAGAAGGTTTTTGAAGTGCAAGAAGAGTTCACTTTCAGAGGTGGCATGTTTTCATCTATCATCATTACATTTGAAGACATGTCAAGAAGATTAACATGCATGAAGGAATTGAAGACATCAAAATAAAAGCTCAAAATTAAATATGCTTCATGCACTCCTTCATATCATGAAGTAAACAATGGTGAAAAATTCCCTTTGACCTAGGAGGAGAAAGTTTGCTTTAGGGTAGTGTGTATATATTCTATTTTTCCTTTGAGTTGTTTGTGTTTTCCCTAAGTGCATGTCTTATTTTGTGTTTTTTTTTCTATTGTGTTTGGTGTTATTTTAGTGTCTTTTTGTATCCATATTAGTGTCAATTATAGTATAAGGGTGACTCCATTTCCAAAGGATAGAAGAAGGTAACTATTCCTTAGCATAGCAAGCATGTTACCCCTTAGAAATCATCAAAATGTTGACTAAATTTTACCATAGGTTATATTAAGTCAAACCTCCTACATTTTAAAACTTTACATAGGGTATTTATAGGTTGAAAGTGGTCACATGGTCATTAGTGAGGTCAAATTGTATCTTGAGAGTCAAATATAATATGTTTTAACATTTGTCACTTTTGTCCATTTGTCCTAATATCATTTTATGCCACCTTTTTGTTATTCTATGGAAGTTGTATGGGTTTTTCATAAAATGACAAATGTGTTAAAATTAAATATAACATGCCACGTGTTAGGGAAGTGTCAGAGATCATTTTTAAACTAAAATGTTGTAGGTTCAATGTAGAAAGGAGACCATCTATACAAATTTAGTTTTATATACATGTACAAATTGAAGTGACTCATTTGGCATGTGTGAAGGATTCATTAGGGTGTTTTGAGATCCACACAAGTCACTTATAGGCTTAGTTAGCTTTTGTAGATCCAAAATTCAGCAAAATTGGTTTCTCTCTCATATAACTCCCTTGGATATGTCAAGAAGGGTGAATGGTTTTTAGTTGGTATGAATAGGGTAAGAAGAGTTGAAGTGAATTCACTTGGGGGATGTTATTAGTCCATGTGTACTTCCATTTCATGCCCATAGTTTAAATATTTATATTCTATACTATATGAATAACCACTATGATTATTAGTGCCTCCAACCTACTTGTACATTCCTAATGGCTTCAATTTTCTCATCTAATTACATTCATATGTGTGAAGCAAGTAGTGATGGTAGTCTTGTAGAGCATGTTATTCCTTTTCATGTTAGCTTCAACTGGTTTGTCATGTGTGGAAATGAAGGGATATGTAGGATTACTCTCTTATGATTGAAGTCAATACCATTAAGGTATATAGAATAGTGTTTGGCAATTATAGAGTTTCATCTTCCTCTGAATGGATTTAGGTCAAGGCTAAAATGTTTGTTTTCAACTTCATAGAGCATGGTTTATCATATTCTCCATTCAAGGTTTGGTCTTAATAGAATAATTTATGTAATGCAAGGTATTGAACACTCAATATAGCCAAGTGACCCTACATGGGAACCTATAAGTTGTTACATGAAAAAAAATCATGTTTAGACCCAAAAGAGAGATCAAAGCATGTTTGGAAACATTTGAACTCATTTTGGCATCTCAAAACTAATTCATTGATCAAGAAAAGATCATAGTGTAAGTGGTGAGACCATCACATGCCATAAAACCTAGATGGATAGGTGCTAGTTTAAATAAATTCGGTTATTGGAAATTTTTAACTTAACTTATATGAAAGAGTTTTTGATCTGGACAATGTCACCTATTAGTGGAAGTCCATAAGGTTTATGTAAACCAAAATGGCTTCACCCTTGTAGCCTAGGCCTAGAGGTAACATCTTGACACAAAATGAGGTTGTCAAGTCAAGAAAAGATTATGGTTAGTGAGGTTTCAACTCAGTCAAGTTTCCAATGAAAAAATTGAGAGAGATATAGTGATATTAATCCAAAAGAAACCTAGAACATGGCAGTGCAATAGTGACACATAGTATATGGATGATAGTGGAATGGTTACAAGGTCTCAAGATAGAAATGAGATCAATTAGGTGTGAGATTTTCCTAATTGACCTTAAGATAAGACAAAAGAGTAGAAACATAGTGCTCAAATACATATCATGACCTACAAGAACCCCTTATATTCCTAAATGAACACCTACACTATGAGGTGAGTACTGTAGACTAACTTAGGCTAATGAAGAATGCATGTTTAGTTGGTTGACATAGTTATAAGGTGGATGAACATATAGAAATCAATTTCATAGTAATGATATCACACTTTATGTTAATTTTATAGGGAAATGATATAGAGAAAAATGGATTAAACTAGGTTTTTATATTTCATACATAGTGAATCAAACCCCTATACAGTCCTAACAAACCTAGAAGTTAGTTTTGAGAATTTAAAGGTTTAAGACCTCTAGGAGTGTGAGTAGGGATTAAAATTTAGTATAGAGGATCCCCATGAGTTTCAATAAACTTCCATGGTCTTAGTTGGGCTAGACTAATAGTGAAAGTGACCACTATTTTATCTTAGACTAGAGGCACTCCATAGTCAAGGCAACCTATAGACATAACACATGGATGGTGAAAAAAGATGAATGAAGAGTTTTGAGAACATTGTGGGATTATTTATGAAATTGTTTTGAATTTAAATATAAGTTCTTACATTCACTGTGATCACTCATAAGTGGTTATATACATAGAAACATAGTCTATACAAATTAGGCCTATAACTAGGCATGAACCATCAGGTGCTTAATGATAGTCATATGATCGTATGATGATTTAAATAAAATTGAGAGACTTAATGTGAGAATGGAGAGTCTATGAGTATCATTGACTTGTAGATAACACCTAAAAATTTTCCATTTTGTCATAAATATATCTCATGGGTGTCTACAATGCATAATAAGAGATATAGATCCATTTTATTTTACTCATATCTATACATACAATGTGCATGGTGTCTCAATCATTTAGGGGTAGTTGAGGAAGGTATTAAAATCAAAATTAGTGGCATTAGTTTGAGGTTTAAGGGATTAACATTTATGAATCATTATTAATAACCTAAATGACATAAAACCCTCTTAAAACCCTTATATGAACCTGATGAAAAAGATACAGTGAGAAATTCATCTAGAATGAGTCAATTGGCTTGGAAAATTATTTGGACATACTTGGGACTCTCTTAGGCTCCTTGACATTCAGTTATTTTGTAATATCCCTTGTATGGATGAATTAAATTCTATGTTTTATATAATATTTGAGTTTAATTGAAGGTATAAAATCGAATATACATATTAAAATCATTGTGGGAGGTGTGTAGATATTTATTCTAACTCATTATTCCCATTTTTCACCTTAGTCATGAATGGAAACCCCTCTGATAAGATGACTATAGGAGGTAGTCTTGGATAGAATAGTGAAAGAGAAGGTGACTGTCAAGTTTGATTATGATAAGTGTGTTTTGAGTTTCATTAAAGTATATATGATGGACAAAAGGACAAAAGGATTATGAAAAGGTGTCAAATATCCCTAAAATGAATCTCCTTGAAAATTTATAGGTTACCATAGTGACAAGTGTGAAAATTCATCCCTAAAGGGCTAAAAAGTGACTTAAAATAAGTAAAACAAGAGGAAATGAGAATTTAATTAGTTTATGGGTGTATATTACTATCACAAATCTTGGCTCCATGTTCTCATGTCAGTGTATGTGTTAACTATTGACCAAATTTGACTTTTTAGTCAAACTTGGGCACCTATAGGTAAAAACATGACTTTATAGGTACATAAGGGGTATAATATATTTTCATGAGGTTAATTATAGGATAATTGATGTAAATTAATGTTATATTGGCTTTGGTCAATTATTTTTTATGTTCATTTATCATTTTTGGGTCCTTTTAAGGTCAAAAAGGGTGTGTTTAATGCTTTGTATGGGATTATTAGGAAATGTGAATGTTAATATAGATCATTTCATGTCCCATGTTTCCAAAAATGTATTAATTAATTGAAAAAAATAAAAATATGTCAAGTTGTTCAGAGAAAAGTTAGTTTTCTTAAAGAAAAAGAAGAGACTAAGACTTGTATAGCCTCATTGGGAAGTGTGCGACCTAAAACAGGTTGAAATTTGAATCTTAAGCTTCAAAAATATCATTTACATGGTTTTTTTTACTTTTTGAGTTCCATTTTGGCCCAAAACCATTCTACCCTTTTCTTGCCTTTTAGACATACAAAAGTGACATACAGGTTTGTACTTGGTATGACTAGTACAAAGAGTTTAAGGTGGAATGATTTTGGGAGGTTTTTTTAAACTTATATACATTAATTTTCATATAAATAAGTTTTATAATTATTAAATTTGATTTATTAACCATTCATTTGAAGTCGACTATACAAATATGCCTATCAATCTGTGCACCCTTCATGTTTTGCCTTGGTTTGAATAATTATGTATATTTTATTTCTTAGGATTGATTCTAAAACATTTTCAATTCCTAATCTAATGATAACCACACTTTATTTCATGTTTCATAAGCTTTTGATATGTTAATCATCTTAATTTGTAAGAAGCTACATTTTATAAGTTATGGGTTATTTTCAACATTTTAAGGAGTTTTTGTGCTTTGTCAATGGATTCATAGGGTTGTGTTATATTCATATGAATGTTTTAAAGGTATCCTTAAACCCCCATTAACATTTCATCCAAGTATCCTTTATTCTCATGTTTGTAATCCCATTCATCACACCAACCAGTCATTCTAGAGAACCTTGCCTATTATTTTCCAGGTGTATGCAAGAATATTTCACATTGGACTAGTGTTATGGAGCTTGTCTCAAGACCTACATGATAATAATTATTCATTTTAAAGGTTTGAAAATAGTTTTTAATTGTTTTTAGGCCATTTATATAACCTTATTGTTCCATTTCATGCTCATTATCCTTATATATAGTCAAATAACATATACAACCTTCATGATGACATCATTAAAGCCTTGGTATTGGCTTCAATCCTTGTGAGACATGGAAGTTTCATTTTAATGTGTTAAGAGAGGATTTAGACCATTTAAATCTGATTTTCAATGCATTCAACTCATTCCATGACAACTAGAGTAGTTTATTGCCTATATGCGTGACTTTGCCCACTTATAGGTGGCTTAACAGAAAGCTAAGGGATTGTTTTTAAGTGTTAAATCACATAGAGAGTTTCACCTTCTATCCCAACATGTTATGTGGACCATATAATACCCATAGAAAGTGTCTAGAGAACAAAATAAGTATTTAATAAATCTATAAAGGATAAGAAATTGAGTTTAGGAATACATGCCCTAAAAAATGAAAATAGAGATCTGAGACCTTTTTACCAAAGTCATACAATGAGTTTACCAACACTTTGGTACATTATAATGACTTTATTTTAGACATCTTATCATTTACAATACCTAATAAAAGTTTTAAGAGGTGAGTAACAATGGATAAGGGTGTCTTGAGGACTCAAAATTGCTTTTAAAAACACTAAACTCAACTAGTGTTATCTACAAGCCTAAGCCATAATAGGCATTTTCATCTAATTTGGTAGTATGAGAGATTATTTCATGATGGAATAGTTTTATATGGTTTAGGATAATATTTATGATGTAATAGGATAATAAAATTGAATGATGAATTGATTTTTGTTTCCACTCACACCTCAGTCTATACATAGATCATAAAGAATGTACCTATAATAGGGTTAAGCAGTGACCTAAAAGTTCATACTAGAATAGTGATTGGAGGTTTCCAAAGAAGATATTAATTTTAAACATATAATATGACTTCAATGTTTATTAAAGGAATATTTACACATCATATCCTAGGTTAAGGTGTCCTGACATAGATAATTGTTCATCTATTATAGGGTTCAGGGTCAAGTGTCTTAGTCAAGTAGAAAAGGGCTCATTTAATGAATTTCAAAGGCATGTAAGATGAAATAATGCATGGTAGGTCATAAAATAGTATCATTATTAAATAAATATCCTATAAATATCATCTATAAATACAAAATGATATATTATACACCTATAAGGGTAGATAATAGGTTATTTCAGTCAGAGGATAGTTAAATACCTAGTTTTGACCAAAGTGCATAAGAGAGACTAGTAGTAGGATAGGATGGTGAATAATCCTATGAATAAATTATCTTTAAATCATATTAAACTTCATAAACTCCAATAAATGTTGTAATATTCTACTCAAATACCTTGAAACCCCTATATACAACCTATAGTTAGGTGATGACTATGTATCAGGAAGTGAGTTAAGAAAAAGTCATAAATGATGAACCAAGGTCACCCAAGAGAATAGATGGTTATAATAATGTATTAATGACCTTTTAATGTTTGAATTAGTCTTTTTAATTACCTATAAAGGTAATTTTCAAGAGGAAAGGTAGATCATAGGTCAAAAGGACACTCAGTCCTAATTTGATAGTGAATAGGGTTTGGAATCGTAAGGGATAATATAATTAAATCAAGGTGAACATGAGCCTAAAATAATTAAAATAATCCTATAAATGTATCCATAGTGGTAATAAAAACAATAAATAACCTCAAATAAGTATATTATGATCCAATCTTAAAAATTCCTTCACATAGTGCTCAAATACAAGTCTATTTTGGTTTTTTAGGTTTTGAAGGTTCAGTTGATGTCATCAAGAGCTATAAATTTTTATAGGGAATATATAATACCTACATATTCTCCTAAAATGGTAAATATTATCTAAGGAAATAGGGGAGTTCCATATTTGTATCTTAGATAGAGGGCACTCCCCTCATGCTTAAAACTAGAAGTCTTGGGGAAATAAGTGAAATGTAGTGACCAAAAGCTAAGAAGAGATTTTCGAGTAACATGCATAAAAACATGGTAAAATAGGAAATGGTAGGTTAAAAAAATATTTTGGTCCATGATCTAAGGTTTTAAGATAGACCTAAATGGCAAGTTTAAGCCTAATGACAAAGTGTGAGGTCATATTCACTTTTATCCCTAGGTAAGATCTCCAATTGATTGAATCATGCTTTAGGTATTATTATATACCTATTTAAGCCTCTAGGATGTAATTTAAATCATAAAAAACTCATTTTAGGTCAATAGTTAGAGGTATACCTATTGAAAAAGGTCTAGATCTAGCATCTAAATGGGATTTATCTTCATTTCTAGATTTTGATGAGATATTAAGAAGATTTAAAAATGTTTATGTGAAGGATATAAAAGTTAATGAACCATATTAATGTAGGGAAAACAAAGGAAAACTTTTTTTGAGATAAAAACCCATAGATATGTAGGAAAATAGGAAAATAGATTGATAGGTCAAGTTATGATGCTCATATCTTCTTTGAGGTTTTTAATGGGAGTACAAATAATTTGGAGATGTTAATAGGGTCCCCTAAGATCAATTTTGTGACATTTATTTTAGAATTAAATGTGTAATCTTTATGAACAAAGATTAAGACCCAAAACTATCTAAAACCCTTGAAAATACTCAATTGGGAAAGTGGAGTTGAAAATATAATCTAAGAGAATATTTTTACCATGATAATTATTCTAAATTTTAAAGGAATCACTCAATCTCCCTCTAATGCTTTTGTGTTGTATGGACTTATATGGATAAGGGTAGAAATAAGATTTTTCTCATTGGTTTATATGTTTTAAAAGTTACAGAAGGTTTCAATAGATGAAAATAATATGGATATAAATATTAATACTTAATATATATCAATATATCACTCTCATGACTTGAAATAACTTCTATCTACTCGAACCAGGTGATTCATCTTAGATATTCAAAATTAAACTATTGGATAAGCTAGGGAGAAGTGTGAAAACTTCAATTAGGTGGTTTTTTAAGGTACCCCTAATGATTCTATGATTATTTATGGTCTTAACACATGTCATACACTACATACTACATATTTTAATTATCAAATAATATCTTTTTGTAAGGCAAGTGTGAAAGGTGCATGTAAGAGCATGTTTTTAGATAAAAATTAATGATGGCTCAATTTTAGAGGTTTCCAAATGACCAAGAATGAAAAAAATGAATGAAGAGGCATGTATGATAGCTTCCATTTCCATTCCAATAATTTTTACTTCTCCTCATCAGTTTTAAGATGTTCAAATAGTTTCAATCATGAAGATAGTTTTTTTATGCCAATTGAGGAGTTTTCTTGCCACTTTTCATGAAGTTTATGACTTGAATTGAAATTTATAGATCATAACCTTGCATGGTTCATCTCATACACTCTCCAAATTCACAATTAACTCTTTATATAATCTTTAAAAGTGTCCTTTTAACCCTTGAACTTCTCTCTTCTTCTCTCTCTCATAAGTTCTATAAGAACTAGCCATTTTGGATATTATATGGATGTTCCACCTAATTATGGTGAAACCTTACTAATTTTAATACATTTTGATCAATAAAATTACTAATTTTAACCTCTTCCATGAATATTCATAGTTTTTTACTTAAATGTTGGATTTTACTTAGTGAAAACTATGGATTCCTTAGTGTTGTGCCTCATTCTCTCACCTATTTAAAACTTCTTGTTGCAGGGCATGCAAAATTTTTTATGACATTTAAAAGGTTAAGTGTGTTATTATTTTAATTATTTAAATTCAAGACCTCTTGTATATTCCTATTATCTTTGCACATTCATCCATAACCCCATAATGTAATATTTATGTGAGAAGATGAAGTTGGAAAAGTGTATTCTTATTTTGTCCTTAAATTTTAAGTGCAATATGCATATGGTTAGATGCCATAAGTCAATTTAGTGTATCACCTCCCTTAGGTTAGTTTTATTTTATTTTTATATCTCCCTTTTCACCCCCCATGTTTGGTAGTAGTTACAATTCAAAGTGGTACATGAAGGGAGTTAACCCTTTCTAGAGATTCACCTCATTCCTTAGGCTACCCACAAGCCTAAAGGTGATTCCATTGTGCCGCTTGTACGAGGAGATATTTTAATCTCCTTAAAGGGTGAAAATACAAGTAACAACAATTTTTGGCATGTTTGATGGAACTCTTACTCTAAGAGATTGGGAAATTTTTGGTGTTGTCTCTCAATAATCAGCCTTTGGAAGCATATATCAAAGCATCAATGGTGACTCCAAAGATACATAAGCTGGTAAATAATCCAAGTATTCAATTTTAATATTTTTTATAACATTTTATTGTGTTATTTTTTCCCAACGAAGTTTCATGGCTGACCTTGGATTTGAGTTTTGTTCTCTACAAGTTGGTGAGACATTGCAAGATTGTGTGATTCCCTATCAATATGAACAGGTCCTTGGTCAACCTTTTCATAATAATTACCATCCTAAATATGAAATTCATAAATTAAAATATTATACTTATCATCCATATCAAAATGGATATCAATCCTATGAACAATGGTGACCATATAGCCCTTCATTTCCCTCTCCATATAGACACCATGTTGCAAGACAATTCTATGAGAATGGATACAAACAAACACATATTTTTTAGCCTCAATATTAGACCTATCATTAATTTCATGATCTCTATCAGCATCAATATTATTCCTATCATCCTTTTCATATTAAATAATAGGTTTCCATGAATTGTACACAAAGATATCATTAGTAAAATTTAGTTCTTGTTCATGTAAAGGTTATTCCTCCTAATCAACCCAAGAATTCACTTCCATTAGAACTCACTAGAGATTTCCTCTTTTAAAAACCCACTCAAAATCATTATACTTAATTCCACACTTCATCTCCAATTCCTTCACCTTCCACTACATCTCATATTCTAGTTCCTTCACCTTAAATCCATGAGTCTATCTATCAACCTTTCACATCATTTCTTTTCAAGTAGGAACCTATCTTGAGAGAATCAAGTGAAGAAGATAAAATCCAATTATTGTATTATCAAGAGGCTCCCATTATTAATTATTAGGAATAAATAACTATAGGGACTCCCCTTGGTGAACAAAAGTATAGTCCACTAGCTAATGTTTCTATATTTGAAGGGATATGTGTCCATGAAAAATATTCTACACTTCACACTCAATCTGATTTTGACTTATATGTGCCACCTCCACCAATTATTTCATCTTGTCCTCACCCATCACCCTTTGGCTCAATGGACCTCTAGTATGGGAAATTATGAAAGATTAACTAGTTGATAAATAAAGATAACTCTTGCTTGAAGAAAAAATACCTCCTTGGTAGCCTCATTAGGTTAGGTCACATTATTTTAAGATGCCTAGTCTTTGCATTACCATGAAGGTGAAAGAGAGGGAGGATATTAAATACCTTGAATAAGACTTTATAGATAAATAAAAGGTTTTAGATGATCATATCAAAAATGAAGTGGAAGGTACTATCAAGAATGAAAGTCAAGTCATCCCTCAATAAGTCGTAGTCCTAGGAAAGTTTCATGAGACCAAGATAAAAGGAATAGTTCTTGAAAATACCATACATGAATAATAATATTTATGGTATAGTTTCAAATACATTTTAAAATAATTTGATGAGTTTTTTAAATATTTTCCTTCTCCAAATGATTGCACATTTGACGAAAATCTTGTTGATGAGTCTAATGAACATGATCTTTAGTGTTCAACTAAACTCAAAGAGGAAGCTCTTTCTATTGGTCAAGAATGTTTTGTAATTACGCCACTTGATGATTCATTAGATCTTGAATAACACTAGCTTGATGACATCATACATCAAAAATGGAAGATATAAGAGGTAGTGGTTCTAGATGATAAAGAGGACAAATATGACTGGTAATTATAAATGGAGTCACTTCAAGAACTTAAAGATCTTTGCCAATTTGAAGGTCAACCATATGACAAGGTAAAATAAGAGGTTTACATGGAAGATAATGATCAATATTGGATAGAGTTTTCAAATCTCCTTGATGAGCTAGAAGAGCTAGTAGTTGATAAGAAGCCTATTCTTGTTGAGAGCACTATGGAAGACAAGAAGGTATATGTTGTTCAATCATCATTTAAAGTTACAATTGAGGATCTACATGAAAAGGTTGAATATTTTTGGATGAAGGAGGAATAATTATACATTATATACTTGTTTTAATATGGTATACATGAGATTATGTAAATTGAAGTATCGAGGAACAAGTTTGATCCATCAAACATCCAATCCAAGGAGAAACATGCCTTGCATCATGTCCCATCTCATGAAGAAGGTGATGCTTCAAAATTTTCCTTTGATCTAGGAGGGAGGTATTATTTATTCTTAGTTAGATATAATAGATTATTTATACTTACAATAAGTGCTTATAGACATGTGTGAGTCTTGTTTGTGTCTTGCTTTATCTTGTGTCCTTTATTTTGTGTGGTTAAGGTAGTCATTAGTGTTTTTTATTAATAAAAGGTTTATAGTAAATGTTCAAAGTTTTATTATTGTCTTGGTCCTTAGATGATTCCATAATCATAATGGACTAATAAGGCTAATGGTATAGTTAGTATAGTAGACATACTACCCTTATGAGTCACCAATTTGTTGACTAAATTTTACTTTTAAGTCAAAGTGGGGAACCTATAGGTAAAAAGATGACTTTATAGGTATATAGGGGGTATACTATATTTTTATGAGATGAATTATAGGATAATTGATGTCAATTAATGTTATATTGTCTTTGATCAATTAGTTTCTATGTTGATTTATAATTTTTGGGTCATTTTGAGGTCAAAAAGAGTGTATTTAATGTATTTAATGGGTTTATTAGGAAATGTGAAGCTACAAATAGATGATGTCATTCCCCATGTGTCCAAAAGGGTCTTAGGTAATTGAAAAATGGAAAATATTCTAGGTTGTTTATAGAAAAGTTGGATTTCTTAAATAAAAATGAGACATTAGCACTTGCATAGCCTCCTTGGGAAGTGTACCACTTGGAAAATGTTGAAATATGACTCTTCAGATTCCCCAAGCTTAGTTTTATGTTTGGTTTTCTTTGTAAGTTCCATTTTTCGCCCAAAACCATTCTACCCTTTTCTTGCCTTTTTAGACATGTAGAAGTGACTTGAAAGTTTACACTTGGTATAGCTAGTAGAAAGAGTTTCAGCTAGAATGATTTTGGGAGATACCTTCAATTTTATAGAAATAAGTTTGAAAATCATCAACTGTGCTTTATGAAACATTCATTTGATGTTTACTATGAAAATATGCCTATTAATCTATGTACCATTTAGGTTTTGTGTTGGTTTGAAAAATTATGTACAATATAGTTTCTAAGATTGCTTCTAGAGCATGATGAATTCATTATCCAATTCTCCCCACACTTGGTTTCATGTTTCATGTGGTTTTGATATACTAATCATCTCAATTTACAGGAAGCTAGAATTTTCTAAGTTATAGGTAGTTTTCACCATTTTCAAGATTTTTTATGATTTGTCAATGGATTCATAGGGTATTTTTATATTTACATACATGTTTTCAAGGTCTCCTTGAGCCCCATTTTCACATTTAATCCAATTCTCCTTGTTTCTCATGGTTTCAATCCCATTCATCACATCAACCAGTCATTTTAGAGACCCCTACCTACTCTTTTCCAGGTGTATGAAAGAATTTTTCACATTGGACTAGGGTTATGTATCTTATATTAAGACCTCATTGATAATAATTATGCATTTTAAAGGTTTGAAAATAGTTTTGAGTTATTTTGAGGCCATTCATATAACCTTGTTTTTCCATTTCGTGCTCACTATCCATTTATACAATTAGATAACATCTACAACCTTAATGATGACATCATCAAAGCATTGATACTAGATTGAATCCTTGTGAGACATGGAAGGTTAATTTGAAGTTTTTAAGAGAGTCTTTGGACCATTTAAATCCAATGGACAATTCATTCAACTCTTTCCATGACAACTATAGAAGTTTCTTGCCTATATGCATGACTTTGCCCACCTAAAGGTGGCTTAATAGAAAGCTAAGTGATTTTTTTAAAGTGTTAAATAACTTGGAGAGTTTAATATTGTAGCCAAACATGTTATTTTGACCATATCATACCCATGGAAAGTGTCTAGAGAGCAAAATAAGTGTAATCATGTTGGAAAGGATAAGAAACTGAGTTTAGAGATACTTGCCCTAAAAAATAAAAATAGAAGTTTGAGACCTTTCTACCAAAGTCATACACTAATTTTACCAACACTTTGGTGAATTATAGTGAACTTTTTTTATATATATTATCATTTAAAAGACCTATGAAAATTTTGAAGAGGTGAGGAATAGTGGAGAAGGGTGTCTTGAGGACTCAAAGTTGCTTTAAAAAACACTAAACTCAACTAGTGTTATCTATAGGCTTGAGCTATAATAGGCCTTTTCATCCAAATTAGTAGTATGAGAGCTTGTTTAATGATGGAATAATTTTTCATGGCAAACTTTAATGATACATTGAGTTTTTTCCGCTCACACCTCAGTCTGTACTCAAACCATAAAGAATGCACCTATAACAGGGTTAAGCAGTGACCTAAAAGTTGATACTAGAATAGTGCTTGGAGGTTTCCAAAGAAGATATTGATTTAAACACATGGTAAATGAATTAAAAATGTATTATTATAACATTTAAAAATTTTATCCCATGTTAATGTATCCTCAAAAAAATAATTGATCATCTATAGTAGGGTTTAGGGTCAAGTGTCTCAGTTAGGCAAAAAAGCACTCATTTTATGAATTTGAAAGGCATGTAATATGAAAAAATGAATGGCAAGTCATAAAATAGTCTCATTATTAGATAAAAATAATCTTCATATCATTTATAAATCCAAAATTATATAATATACACCTACAAGGCTAGAGAATAAGGTGTTTCAATCAAAGGATAGTGAAATACCTAGTTTTGACCAAAGTGCATAACAGAGACCAATAAGAGGATAAGATAGTGAAGAAGTTTGTTAATAAATTATATATTAATCATATTAAACTTCATAATATACAATTTATGTGTTAATATTCTACTCAAACACCTTGACAACCCTGTATACAACCTATAGTTAGGTGATGACTATGTAGCAGGCAGTGAGTTAAGAAAAAGTCCTAAATGATGAACCAAGGTTACCCAAATGAATAGATGGTTATAAGAATTTATTCATGACTTTATAATATTTTAATTACTCATATTAATTAATTACAAATTTCATTTTCAAGAGTAAAGCTATAAAATAGTTCAAAAGGACACTGAGTCTTGATTTGACAATGAATAGGGTTTTGAATCCTAAGGGATAATCTAAGTAAATCAAGGTAAACATGAGCATAAAATAATGACAAGGAAATTAAATACATAACCATAGTGAAGATACAAGAAATAAATAACCTCAAACAAGTAGATTACAATCCACTCTTGAAAATTCTTACACATAATGCTTAAATACAAATCTATTTTAAGTTTTTTGGTTTTGAAGGGTCAAATGATGTCATCAAGAGATATAAATTTGTATATAGAATATTAGAGACATATATAAGATCATAATATGGTTGATATTGTCTTATTAAATAGGGGAGTGCCATCTATTTTGTCTTAGATAGAGGACACTCCCCTTACGCTTTAAACTGGCAGTCTTGGGGAAATAAGTGAAACATAGTGACCAAAAGCTAAGGAGAGCCTTAAAGAAGATTTGGAAAGTTTATTAATATCCATAAAAACATTGGAAACCAAGAAGGGGTGGGTTAAACACAAAAGGTTACTCTATGCTCCAAGGTTTATAGATAAACCTAAATGGCAAGTTTAAGCCTAACAAGCAAGTGTGAGGTCATATTCACTTTTATCCCTAAGTAAGATTTATAATTTATTAAATATTTTTTGAGGGACTATTTCATAGCTATTAAATCCCATAGGATTCAATGTAAATCATCAAAACTCATGTTAGGCCAATAGTTACAGGTAGAACTATTTAACAAGGTTTATGCCTAACATCTAAAGTGGGGTCATATTCATTTATAGCTTTTGATGAGATATTAAGATGATTTAAAAACAATTATGGGATGGATATATAAGTTTATGAACCATTTGAGTGTAGGGAAAACAAAGGAAAACCATTTTTTAGATCAAAACCCATTAAAACATGCAGGAAAAGAGGAAATGATAGAGATAGGTCAAGTTATGATGCTCATATCTTTTTGGAAGTTTTACATGGGAGTAAAAGGAATTTTTAGATTTTAATAGGATCCCCTAAGATAAATTTTGTGACATTTGGTTTTATAATTGAATGTGTAAGATTTATGAATAATTCTTAATACCTAAAACTACCTAAAACCCTTCTAAAACCCTTACAAATACTATATTGGGAAAGTGGAGTTGACAATAAAATATAATGACATATTTTGACCTTGATAAATATTTTAAATTTTATACAACTAAATAAATCTCCATCCAATGTTTTTTTGTTGTACGGAGTTATATGGATTGGGGTAGAAACATGGTTTTTCTCACTATTTTGTGTGTTTTTTTAAGTTGTAGAAGGTTTCAAGATATGAAATTCATATGGATTGAAATATTAAGACTTAAGATAACTCAATATATCACTCTAATTCCTTTAAATAACTTTTAATTTCTTCAACCAGGTGATTCATCTTAGCCAATAAAACCTAGCCTATTATACAAGCTAGGGAGAAGTTTGAAAACTTCAACCTAGTGGTTTCCTAAGGTGTCCCTGATGATTATAGTTACATGTAGTGTCTTAAAACATGTAATAAAATTCATATTATATATTTTAATTATAAAATAATCTCTTTTTTGAATCCAAGTGGGAAGGGTGCATGGAAGAGTAGTTTTCTGGATACTAGATGATGATGACTCACTTTTAGATGTTTCCAGAAGACCAAGAATGAAAAACATGCATGTAAAATAATGTATAATATCTTCCATTTCCTTTCCAATAATATATATTTAACCTCATCAGTTATATGATGTTAAAACATATCCAATCACAAAGATAGTTTTTTTGAACCAATTGAGGAGTTTTCTTTCCACTTTTCATGCAGTTTATGACTTGAATTGACATTTTAGATCATAAAATTTAATTATTATTCATATAACCTCTCCAAATTTACAATTAACTCCTTTTATTATCTTTAAAATTTTGCTTGTGACCATTAAACTTTTCTCTTCTTCTCTCTCTCACAAGTTTTATAAGAACTAGCCATTTGGCCATTGTATGGATGCTCCACCTAAGTATGGTGAAGCCTTTATCATTTTGATAACTTTTAATAAATAAAATGACTATGTTTTACCTTTTTCATGACTTTTCATAGTGTTTTTACTTGAATGTTTTATTTTGTTTAGTGAAAACTATGGATTCCTTAACATTGTGCCTCACTCTCTCACCTATTTGAAACTTCTTAATTTAAGTCATGTGAAGTGTTTTAGGAGATTTAAAAGGTTAATTGAGTTATTATTTTCATTAGTTCCATTTAATTCATCTTTTCTAGTCTTCCTAGCTTTGCACATTCATCCATAACCCAATAATGTAACATTGATGTGCGAAGATGAAGATTGGAGAAGTGTATACTTAGTTTATCCTTTGATTTAAAGTGTAATATGCTTCTAGTTGGATGTCATTAGTAAATTTAGTGTATCAACTCCCTTATTTTTCTCTCTCCATTTTCACCCCCTAAGTTTAGTATTAGTTACAATTCAAAGTGGTACATCAAGGAAACTAGCCCTATCTAGAGATTCACCTCATTCCTTAAGCTACCCACAAGCCTAGAGGTGATTCCATTATGCCATTTGGATGATAAGAGATTTTAATATCCTTAAATGGTCAAAAATAAGTGATGAAATTAAAAAATTCCAAATAAATTTTAGAGTGTCAAGTGGTTTCCTCCCTCTAAGAAGGACATCGAGTGTCTCTATGCCAACTTCAAGAAGATGATATGTTTTAGATTGATACATATTCAAGAGAACTTAATGAATTTTTTTCTAACTCATCCTCATACATGGTAAATGGTTTAAAATTATTGACACTTGGAATTGTCACTCTTTAATGTCACTTATTCTCTCTCCTCTCGTATGATCTATATATTCAATAAATTCTACCATTTTTAATAGCCACAATTGGTATAGAAAATCCCTAATGGTTTGAAATCTTATTTTACTTTTGAATAAAGTTATGAATAATATTTAGTATTTTAAATTATTTCCTAATTATGTCAAGTAGTTCATTTGGATGATAATTTATGAATGTTTTCTTCATGCTTCCATTTTGCTCTTGTGTGCATTGTGTGAGTAGCATTTATTATTATAAGTCTCATGAAGTGTATATTTTTTTTACATGTATTTTGAAGTGTGAGAGATATTATTGCTATATAATATTATAAATATTATTCATATACCTCTGTATATGCTTAGAAAACTACCTCCATGTAGAAATACTTATGCTATAAGAACCTTGAGTTGAGATCAGTTTTTGTAGTTTTCCTTCTTAGTGAAATTTCAAGTATGTTTGTGGAGATATATTTTGTTTATCAAAACCATTAATTTACATTTATTTTATGTTTCCTTATGCCATTTTCACCCCAAATAGTTATTATTATAGTGTATTGTGTGATCATAAAATATAAATCAAGGGAGATAACCCATAATATAGAGATTTATCTCTTGTAGCAGTTTGTATATATACAAAGATAGTTCCATTTTATCCCAAATTGGAGAAGTTATCGTTAACTTATCTAAGGTTAATTTTTTTTTTTTAATAGGAATGTTTGATGTTATCATTCAACACATCATCCTTTATAATTAATGACTCAAACACCAATGGTGACTCCATGTGAATCTTAATTGGTATAGGTAGTCCAAGCATCTCAAAAATAGAAAATTGGTATGTGTCATTAATCATGATCAAAATGATTCTTGTGTATCTTCATATCACTCTTTTAAAGTTAATTTTTTTCATGGTTTCCCCTTAACTATACCTAAAAATTTTCCTACCAATTTTACCAACAACCCACCTATCTCTCTATCAACCATCTCAAAGCTATGTTGTTCATTCTTCATTATTATCCAACTTTAAAAAAAATCATACTAGAAATTGTAAATATGATGAAAAGGATTGATAGATAAGTATAACATAATGTAACTTCTCCTATCTATCCTATTCAAGAGGTTAAATAACTCTTGTAATGCTTTTGGAAAGTGTGGGTAGCTGTTGATAATGAATGTCATCTAATCAATGAGAAAATAGAGTTTAATAAGCTAATAAATTTAGTGGAAGATATGATAATGAAATTGGATTAGGTGAAAACCAAGTTAAATCAGTCCTATGAACCTTCTCTTATCCAAATTCCACCTTTTTTAATTCTAAATATCTTTTAAGTTAAAATACAATAGAAAATAAGTTTAGTGAATATGTTAATGAGTCCACTAGTCCCAATATTTTAAGTTGAAAGACTTGTATTCCCTAAGAGAAACCTAAGTCAATTTCAAATCCATTAAACCTTCCTCAATATCCCAAGAACATTCCATCTTGGAGGCCTTCTTGGACCATGACTATTAAATATAGCATCCCTATCTTTGAGAATGAATCTTCTCCTATGCCCATCCAAATTCAAGAGTGATAAAAGGTTATATGAGTCACATCAAAAGGTTTTATAAGTTTTAAGTAGATTCTTAATATTAAATCTCAAGATCAAGAGGGAGGAAGAGTGTTGGGGTGAAGTCAAGAAAGCCTAAAATCCCCTCAAGTCTTTCATCTACCATTCAAGTTGTAGCTATCTAATAATTATGCAATCAACCTAATTATCATAAAATACTAAGTTAGAAAGACACTTTATTAGGTTTTGTGTAATTTAATTAAGTCTATTTCCTTCCCAACCTCTCCTTTTGTGAAGGATAATCAAGTGTATTTGGGAAATAGGATGGAAATTTAATTGAAAAGTTGAATTATCAAGAAATAATGATGAGGTTGATATCTTTGAGAGGCAAGATGTGATAATTATAGGTGAATTTCAAGAAGTTTTTTAAGAAAGTGATTATAGTGATCATGAATAAGAGATAATAATTATCACTCCCCTTGGTGGAGAATAAAATAAATCAGCTTTCAAGGATGAGCAGAAGTGTCTAATTTCTAGCTAATAGTGGATAATTTTGGTTAGTATGGATTTGAGGTTGATGAATAAGAAAACAAATTAGGCTTGATAAAATAATAAAAACATGAGGTGATATATCTTAAGTGGGTAGAAAAACTTCCATTCTTTATGATGGAGGAGGATCGTAATAGTCTTAATTAAGATAAAGACGACTATATAGTAGTTGAACATGAGTTCATGGAACCTGAGGAAGATAACTTGTAGCCATTCCATGATATCATTGATAAGTTTGAAGTGTTTTACTAGCCCATTATTTCCAAAGAGGAAGGTAAGGTTAATATTGATCTAGGTTTGATTTTGAGTGATGAAAAATAATCTAACTTTTAGGATGAACTATAATCTTTTTACTCTAGTCTAGATGGTAAACCTATATCACATGATGAGAGTGATAATAATATTGCCTTGACCGATGCTCATGATCAAGAGATGCATGACAAATATTTTGAAAATAATATCATGGTTTATTATATTTTTGAACCTCATGGACAAGTATAAAGAGGACTTGAAGACATGTGTAATTACTACTTGGACATGTTGAAAGAGTTTGAAGGGTTTGGTAAGCTAGCACCTAAATAAGTACAAGAAGTGGTTGATGAGTAGTTAAAAGATCTTAGCAAGATAACATGTCTAATAAACCCTAAAAAAAAGTCCAAGTTGATGATGTAGCAATATATGATGAATATGAAACTTCCCAAGATTTTATGGAAAGCAGTTTATTTTAAAATGATAACTCTCTAAGTGAAGGTCTTCAAGATATAAATAAGGTAACATTTGATAAGCATTAATAAGTCATAGACAATTAGGAGTATCATATTTATGAGTTAAGAATGGTATTTTTTAAGCCAAGAAACCAATCTTGGGATGAGTATGATTTTATCCTTGACTCACACAGTCAATCTATAGATAAGGGATGAAGTAAGAAGGTTTGATGGCTAGCCATGGAAATCATGAGTATGTCAACATCTAATAATGTGGGTGTAAGTTCTCACTCCATGAGTAGTTTTAGATTAGACTTCACTCAAAATATGAAAATTTGATTTCATGGAATCATGATGATCCCAAGATATTCCCATTTGATCCTAGAGGATGAAGATATTTTGAGGTTATATATGTATATTATATTGCTTATGCTTTGCTTTCCCTAAGTGATTTATTATCATAAGTTTGTGTGCATGTTGTCTTGTTTTATTTTGGTTTATTTTGTGTTTTATTTTTTTTATTGTGTGTTGGTAAGTGTTTTAAATTTTCATATTATTCAAGGTAGTATTGTGTCTCAATTTTATGTCACATTACTCCATAGCCCAATCGATGGATAATGCAACTAGTCTAATATGCTTAACAACTAAGCATCCTCAAGAGAATACTAAAGATGTTAGCCAATTTTTTGTTACCATTTGATAGGTTCAAAAAAAAATTGGATAATAAAACATGCACATTAATTTACCACCTTGAAAATATTGTGTAAGTCATGCCTAGAAAAATTTAAGGTAAATTTAAATAGTTTAAGATATTGACTTATATTTGTCTTGTGCTAGTCTATCCATACCATCATATGAAAAAGTTGATTGAAAAGGTGTGAAATGTGTATAAGTGTCTTTTAAGTCATACCACCCTTGACCAAATTCAATGAAAATTATATACATGTTTGGAGAAGTTAAGTTTATTTTGTAAAATTTAAGGTAAATGTCATGCAAAAGAAAGGTCCATTAGTCAAATCTAATGCATGAATCGAATTGTCAAGTTCATATCAAAGATAAAAAAGATGAAATGTATGTACAAACACATTTTTTAAAGAATAAAGGAGATTTATAATGTATATATATGTTATGATGATCGTTACAAGTCATATCATAGTTGGTTTTATATGTTCAACATAAAAGAGAGAGAGAGAGTAAATCATTATTTTGTGGGTAGTTTTAGGCACTTGTATAGATTAAGAAGGATTATTTATAGGTAAAAATAGTTAAATAGATGACTTTTAATCTTTCCTAGGTCAAATATATGTTTGGAATGTAGTTATAGGTCTAGAGAACGCATAAAATATTTTCTTTATTCAATCCACTTGTTAACAAACTTGTGAAGGCTAGTTTTAGATGCTCATTACATAAAGAGGAGAGAGAGGGGTGACCTAATATATTGGGAAGATGAGTGGGTTATAATTTAATTAAAATACATGGAAATATTTCTCATATTAGTGGCCCATCCTTTATGAATAATCACTAAGACCATGATGTAGTCTAAAACCCTACATAAACCCGATATGCTTAGTTTTTCTCCTTAAAATGGTAGTTTGAAGCCTATTGGACGCATGAGATAAATAATATAGGTTCATTGGGGTCTAAAAAATCTTCATAAATTATTATATAATCATTAGTTTACATGTGTAATCTCAAGAAGACATTAAACCTCCATTTTTACGTAGTTTGTAATCTAAATATCATGCTCTCTTAATGATCTAGGGTTTTTAATAGTTGAAAGAATGTGTACAAAGATATCACAACGTATTTAAAATCCATTAAATGATTTATAGGTCCATTAAATATTTCATAATGGCTACTCCACACCCATGGGCTTCTCAATATGATGATGACTTGTAGATTCCCATAGTGCTCATTAGCCATGAATGTGCAAAAGAAGCCTTAATATTTTGAGGGTCTTATGTTGCATTAAAATAATGATATATGGATTTTTTAGTGTGTTTAGTTCTTAAAATATATTTTAATATCTTCAATGTGTCATTATAACTATGGAAGGCAAAAGAGGTCATGTCATGATCCACCAAAAGATCATGTAGCCTACAAATGGGAGATAAACATAGTTTTGGTTATGAACCTTAGAAAACTAGTTAGGTTAAAGTGGTTTTATAAGGAATACAATATAATTCTAGACCTATATAATAAATCCAACAATTTTTTCAACCTCTTCACCAAATTATCAAGGAAATCCTACTATTATCTAAGGTTAGAGACTACATTAAAAGCGTATTTACACAAAAGTGCACCAAAAGGTGATAAATATTGCATTAATGATGTAATATGAGGGTAATAATATCATGATCCTAGTTAATAGATAATAAAAGTTTGTTTATAATAATAAAATTGTCTAAAATGCATGGAAAAGGAGCCTAAAATGGAAAAAAGTAGACCTACATCTTTGCAAAAATGTAGGTCTCTTTTTCATTTGAAATGCATGGATTTTAAACTAGGAGTTGAAGTTTGAAGGATAAAAGTATGGTGGGAGATATATGTAGATAATATGGATATGTGTGTATTTCAAATGGAGGATAAAATATGTGTGATGATCTATTAGGAACTTTACAAATCCTAGGTCCAATGCATAACTATAGGTATAGTTGAAAGTTTTAAGTTTGCCTTCACGGATATGTAGAATAACATTTAGTTTTGTATTAAAATTTGGTTCCAAGTGGTTAAAAAGGGTATGAATAATATTATTGAGTTTTTTTAACAAATAATGGAACCTTTAAACATTAAAGGCATACCTTATACGAAGCCATTAGGGTCAAATTGGTCTAATAGACCACAAACCCTCAAGACATGAAGCAATAGGTTATAGATATTTCAAAAGTGGGATAAATAATGGGGGTTATTTAAAATTATGGAAACAATTTATACATAACTAAAAGAGGTATTTGAAATAAATATCAAGCATCTTATGACCTATTTTACTAAATAAATCTATCTCGAGTTCATTGGTAGATTTGTATTACCTAAGAAGGCTCTCTTCTCCACATGTGAACTCTCTTGAGAAAATGCATGGGACCATTTATAATTTGGATATGTTTTGGAGCTCTTAATACTCCCATTATGTGGTATTATTTCTTAGATTAAATCCCTACAAGCTATGAATAAATGTTAAGAGTGCAAAGTACTCGTAGACTACCTAAGTGAGCCCGAGAGACTCCCAAACTTTTCTTGGATATCCTATGATGCTTTTCATGGTGTAAAAAGTTCCTAGGGGTAGTTATCAAGGCTTATTCTCTAAAAAATTTAAACATTGTTTATTAGGTCATTGGCCTAATATCTATGAATGAAGACACTCATAGGCTACCAAGAGACTAAATATGACTCGATTACTAGGAAAATTATTCAATGATCTAATAGGAAGTTTAATGAAAATATAAAAATTAGTATGAGCTTAATGGACCTCATGTACACCTAAATAAGCCATTGGTTGGCATGTGTGAAGGGTATAGTGTATAAGATTTGACTACAAGATATGGTTACAAGCCTAATTATGAATACATAAGGTGATGATAGGACTTTAAATCATGTGTAAATGATTTTCAAGACTAATAAGAGGTTCTATAGTCATCTACACGCTTCTAAAAGATTCCTAAGAGGTTATATGATCCATTCAAAAAACTAATTTGGGAAAAAAGAGTGAATTCATTACATTTATTATCTAATAAGCCTCACTACAGACCTATGGATTATTCTTGGAGAGGTTATTCTTAGTATATTGAGATTTAATATGATGTTAAATTCCTTAATTGACAATTATCAAGCATTTTAACCTATTGGATTCTTGAGGAACCACTCTAGTTAATTCTTATGCATGAACATGAATCTAAATTAGGGTTTTGGCCATTTCGTAGTTCATCCATCCATACCAAGTTTAGGTACTTAAATTTAACATGGATCATGAATAAGGGGCATGGAGAGTTAATCAAAAATTTATTTGAAGTTTCACACATGTGATAATTCATTAAAGCCAAATCTTAGTTTCTAGGCCTAGAGACCTAATTAAGGGATAATTAAGAAGAGAAATAGGGGGAATAAGTGCACTTACACTTAGTGTATAGTCATGAAAATTTGTAAATATTAGGAAGATAATAATTGATAATTAAATATATGTTCATTTTTTAAGATAATTTATATAACGTTCTACACAAAGAGCTTTATATGTTTTGAAGACTATAAGGAATTGAAGACAAGTATGAGCTTAGGTGTGAAATGAAGTGTTCAAGAGAATTTGTTGAACCCAAGAGGGTTAATACAATTTTTTTATGACTAAGAGATGCCTTTTATGGAGATAGGTTTCATTCATGAAGATAAAATCAAGATTTGAGGCATTTGAGCAAAGAAAGGCATAGTGAGACTAATGGGTTTCAAGACACCTAAGAAGATATGATCATCACTTCAAAATTATTATGGTGAATACACAAGTATATATAAGGTGTCAAGGAAGAGGGTAGAAGTCATTTGAAGAGTAATTGATGATAAATAAGGCCACTTGTCACTTTTAAGCAAGGAGGGTAGTTTTAAGTAAGGTTGATGAGTTATTGAAGAAATGAAGTTTCCTATGACAACCACTAGAATATCATGATCACACCAATAAACACATGTTTAGAGACTTCATAAATCTCCACTTTAAGAAATTATTCCATATAACTTACTATTTCATGAATATACACTTGTTAATTACTCTCTTCTATGCCATTTCTCTCTTTCCTTCTATCTTTATTTATAAATACAACCTTGTTTGCCTTTTTAAAGATAATTTCACCAAGTATAGTGATTCCTTTCTCAAATAAACACTTTTAATATGCCTTTGAATTATGAGTAAAGTTTATTCTTACCTTTTCACATTCTTTAAACTAGTGTACTTATGTGATTGTTAATGAATGCTAGTAGTAGTGAGTGTGTTCTCTCTCATTTGACCTTTCCTACCAATTCTCAAATGGATTATCTTCTTGTAGGTCACATGGTGAGTGATATATTTTTACATGGGTTTAAAGTAGATTTTTTGTCATTAGAGCCTTACTTAGACTTATTGACCAACCTTCTAATTTAATGCATTGTTTATAACCTCTATGTTGAAACATTCATGCTTGAAGGTCTTTATTGAGTAGTTTGATTAGATTAAAGCCTAATTCTTGTTATTAGTTAATTATATTAAAGTGGAGGGTGTTGATTTGGTGTATCACCTCCCTTGTTAGTTTTATTTTATGTCGTGTCTCTTCCTTTTCCTTTGCAAGCTATTAGTACAATGTGTGAGCTTAACTGATACATTAAGGGGAGCTATCCCTATAATATAGAGGTTTAGTCTAATTAAAGGTCACCCAAAACCTAAAACTAATCCCATTTTATAACTCAATTTGAGAGGTCTTGAACTACCCTATCAAACATGAAAATTTGTGCTATAACACAAACCATGTAAACTATTTGCACCAAATTAAAACAAATAAAAGTCATACTATATCACATTGGAAAATGTGATTTTTTTTAATAAAACGGAAAACATGTGAAAATCAAATGGTATAAAAACAAAAGAACAATAAATTTAATAAATCATACTAAATCAAAATGGGAATTATGAAAAAATTTAATTGTAAATTAAATTAATCATAATAAAGTAGTATGGTAAGTATGAAAATTTTAATAAAATGGCTATAAACATACATGCAATTATAAAATAAGAAGATAAAAGTGAAGTGTTTATGAATTAAGCATAAAAAATACTAAATCATGATTGGAAGTATGTTAGTGATGTGTAAATCATAATGTAACACAAATTATCTCAAATTTGAAGCATGTAGTTTCAGTATGACTTGGTTATAGTATGAACTAGTTATTAGGATATTCTATGAGTATGGTTTGGTCATATCCAAGGTATTACACTACAAATCATAAAGGGAACACCATTGAGGTGGAAACAAAGATAATAATAATAATTTTAATATGTTCTAATATGGAAATTTATGAGGAGAGCATGGTCCTATCCATAGTATAAAATTTCAACTCACAAAGTTAATGCAAATGAAGTGAATGGTAATAAGGGTAAAAATAAGGGAATGATTTGTTTGGGTAACTTATGAGGAGATCCTAGTATTATCCATGGTCTTACATTGTAACTCACAAAAGGAAACCCTAGGGGGAATGATAAATTAACAAAATAATATTTCTCAAGGGGAAATATTATGATTGTTTTGATGAAAGAGGGAATGTCAAAATCATGAAATATGTGTTTATGAAAAAACATTAGTAAACATTTGGCATAATAGGTAAAAAAAAATAAACACTAAAATTTTAGTGACCATAAAAACACAAAGGATACATACTCACAATAATCAAAAACATGTGGAATAATAAGATCAAATCATGAAGGTTATATGAAAAAGGATATTAAAATAGACCTACCTTCCCATAACATGATCCCCATTTCTTAGTTACTATTATAGAGTTGTCAGTCTACTACAAAAATTGGGTACTTGTGTGAGAAAGTAGGTAGCACTAATATTTTTCTTTTCTCCTACCCCAATCTACTAGGGTACCACACCCTAATGGACCTCAGCTTTATAATGAATCCAACTATGGAGTTTTAGATTCAATTAGAAATAGGATATGTGATATGAGTCATGTCTTTTAGTGTCGTTATACTTTTAAAATATAGGTTGACTTTTGAATCATTGCCTTTTATTTAGATGATTTTATATTTTTTTAATGTATTTTATGATTCCTCCTCCATATGTATTTGTAATAACCAACATGAATGATAAAAGTGATACACACAAATGAGATTTAGACTTTGGTTTAAAGGAGGATAAGTAACCAGAGATATGATTGACTAAACAACTAGGCTTACCTATGAACCATTATATAATCTCAATTTTCAACCATATGTATGCTTATTATGTAAAAGGAGAATAACAGAACAAATGATATATAAAATAGATTAGTATATGGTAGTAATACAATGAGAAACCTTGTTTGTTAATTGAACATATGGTAGAGAAAAAATACTAAGGGAATCAAGGTTGTATAACCAAGATAATATTAACTATTTTTTTTTAGTATAATAGGATATCAAACAAAAAAAGTTGAGGTAGTAAGTGATATCATAAACATAAGTTGACATTCATGAAAAATAATTATATGAATCCATAATAATAAAATAATTAAAATGAAACCATGTGAAATACATAATGTATAATATAATTATCCCTGTAAAATAGATAAGTGAAATTAAATTTGAACAAATTCAATCCAAATCATAAAATAGAATAATGTGAAATAACACCATGTTGTGTTAACAAATAATGATATATTTGACCATAAATATTATCCATAACATCTTAAACATATCTCTAAAGCTGAATTTTGATGTTAGCTAGAGTCTCATCAATCTTCATGGAAAGTTATGAAAAGACTTCCTTCTGTATCTTCTCAACTAAAAAGGTAGGTGTAGAAGATGAAGAGTAACTATAATGTGGTATATATTATATTGGATAATCAAGGTGAGGAATGTATGTATAGATGGGAATAATATTTGTGTAACTAGAATAAGGTGCAACCAGTGGTGAAGGATGAGTCTTGTTGCATTGGTAACCTATAAGAGGAGTGATAATTGGTGTTAGTGTCAACTATGGGAAATCATGAAGGTTCTACTAGATCACTTGGCATCAATCAATATAATGTATACCAAATTGGTGCTAAATATAGTATACTTCCATATATTCAAGGATATACTATAATAATAGCTTAGGAAGATGTATGGCCTTATATTTGGGTTGAGAAATGACTAACATACTGTTTTTATGTACTATCTAAGTTTTAGGTAGTGGGTATAAGATTGGTTATTTATCTAATGAAAGCAATAAATACATTTATTGTAGACTGTGGGGGTTTACTAACTAAATGTTTCGAAGGAAAAGCCTAGGACTATTGATATAAATTACAATCATTGGTCCAATGACCAACAACTTTGTGAATATCACAATAATGATGATCTACCCATTGTGTGGGAAAGGGATCAAGCTATGGTAAATGAAGAATGATATCACCAAGAAAGGGGATATAGAGTGGACATTGTCATATGTTCATAAATAGGTAAGGTTGGGTGTGTATAAGGTCTAATCATAGTGGTTATGATCTCTACAAGAAGTAGACTATAAGGATCATGATATCTGGCAAAATGATAAATTCTTGTCATGACATGATGCATGAGCATACTCCTAAAGGGATATGCTATTATTGGAGGCATACCATGTGAGTTTTCCTTCTCTACCCTATGAATAATAGTGTAAAAAATAGTATTAGTTGATATAAAGGAAGGAATTCTAAAATAAGAATGAAAATTCTAAAATAAATAAGAGTGATATTGAAGAACTACAACATTTATATCATGAAAAAAACTATCTAAGAATGGGTCATTTAAATAATAAGTATCATCATAGTCAGGTGTGTGCAAGTTGATGGTACATATAGGAATGTGTTTATCATTATATGAAGTATGTTGAATGGAGTGTCTAGTTTTGGTTAAGATAAAGGGTATGTGAGGGGAAAGATTGGAGGAAGATGGGTGATGATGTGAGGGGAAATATTGGAGGTTTTGATCTTGAGGCTTATTTAATCTAACTCATCATCATTGAAGTCTAAGAGGTTAGGTGGAATATTCCTAGTTAATTATGGGTAACCATTATAACCTTGAGTGGAGTTGGATGGATAGTTACAATGTTGGGATTCTCAATATGGGACACTTGGTAAGGGTTCAAGGGTGGGTATTTAAAGATACCACATTTTTGGAATTGTTCAAAATTACAAGGGTTCATTTCCACTTGAATATTATAAATAGTTCCATTATGATGTAATTTAATTAAATGACATGTGGATGAGGTGATTGATATCATATGATGAGTGTAAAGCTAAGACTAAGAAGAAAATTCATAGAAATATTTTTTAATTGCCTACAAGTCTCATGAGAATGGCCCTAACTTGTGTGAAACCAACAAAATTAGTTTGGATAATACCATGATTCCATAGGTTAAGTGGGGTAAAGATCTCATGGTAGAGGTGTTGAGAGAGATTTTTTAAGTTCTACTAGGGATAATGGTTTGTACACATTAGTTTGGTTTTGTTGAGAAAATGTGGGATTTGGGGTGTTGCTAGTAGAGTTAAGATGCTTGATTGCAATGTTTGGATCAATAGCTTAGATGGTATTTATAGTGTCATAAGTGTCGATAACACAACCATTGGTTTCATGATTGTTTCTATTTTTGATGAGAAACCAAGTTCCCATTTTAGGTTAAGTTGGTTCAAATTGACACATGATGAAATCTTATTATCTGGCTTGGTCAAGAGATTCTTCCAAGGTTTTAGAGAAAGGGTCTTAACTCGATAGTATAATTTGGGGTGTAGAGTATTGATAAATTGGTGGAAGAGGTTGTCATCTACCATAATATGTCCACATTTATTAGACAAGTTTTTCCATCATTTTATGAAGTCTTGTACCATTTTAGTTATAATTTTTCAACAATTTATACAACGTGCTAGGTTATTTTTGGGAAGATCAGTAGTTCTAAACACTTGGACTAGTAAGTTGACCAAGTCTTCCAAGGTAGTGATAGAGTGGGTTTTTAATTGATTTTACCAATCTTAAGCATCTCTTAAGAAAATTTTATCCAATATTTTGGTAGTGATAAAAATATTAAACTTAACTCAATCTTTATAAATGTTACCAAACGTTTTGAGATGCAAGGTGGGATCAATATATTTATTATAGGTGATGGTGGGGGTGATACCTCTTATGTCAATGTTATCAATTTAAGGTACTAGTGGTTTATTTTGTAAATGCTTAATAGTTTTATTGATGACTATAAATTTTGATATAACATTACCATGGTAATCACTAAGGGGGTTAGGGGGCATTGGGATTTTACACTCCCCATGAAACCTAGTGAGGTTGGTTTTAAAGATCTATGAGATTGTTTTGTATTTTTATCATATAATTTTCATTATTGTCTTGTAAATTATGCATTTGGTTAAATGTTTGTAATAAAATTTTATTATTTTGAGACACATTTTTACTAATGGATGTAATATGTGATGCACTAGTATTAAGGGAGGTATTAAGAGCTTGTGATGCACTGTGGGTGTGTTATGAAGTAGTGGAATTTGTTGTACTCATGTCATGAGTAACAATAGTATAAAAAGAAGCATTAGTATAAAAATAATAATGGGTATTAAAATAATCATTGATAGAAAAATAAGCATTGGTAAAATGGTTAAGGATGTGGGTGTTTTGAAGAGGCCCAATAGAAGTTAAACCTACAATGTTGGTATCAATACTAGGCATGGAGGTTGAATAAGACATAGACCATGATTTCATGGTACTATAAGGAGACATTATATAGTGTAAAGATTAGGAGGAAAATAAATAGGTTCACTACTAAGCATGGAGGTTAAATAAGCATGTTACACAAAATAGTGGTAATAAACACAAAATTAAACATGCATATAGAGATAAATCCTAATGCATGGATAGAGAAAAATATAAGCTAAAAAATATAAATATATCTACTTTATAAATATGATAAAGAGTTAGGAATATTTACCTTTAAAGATGAACCCACCAAGCCTCAATCTCTCCCTTGGCTAAGGTGGTTTGCATGGGGTTGTGTTGTTTTGTAAGGATAACAAAGATAGGTTAGATCTAGGCTACATGACTTCTCCTATGCATCTAAAAGGCTTCTCCATAAGATAAGATTCATATATCCAAGTGTAGTATTGAAACCTTACTTAATGGATCCTCAAGTAGAATGGTAGATAATCAATTGCATAAATAATGACTTCCTTTTTATCTCTCTAAAATGATGAAAATGATATGTATATATATTTGGATGTAACCCTTAAATATTATAAAGTTTTGGCCAATATATTTAACCCAATAAAACATGTATCTTCAATTAATAAAATAAGTGAGGTATCAAACTAGGTTGGTCAAGGCCAACTAAATCCTATAACGTGCTTATATATTTTATGTACAGGGTCAACCCTAGTTGACTTTTTTTGATACAACTCAAAAAGAAGTTTTGGATTATGTAGGGATTTGTTTGAGGTGGTGAATTTATTTGAAGAGTGTGTAAGTGAGGTTTATATTTTTAGGGAAATATATAGGATAGGTTTATGTTGGTTTCAAGTCAAAATATAGTGAATAATAATCTTGTGAAACACCAACGGTCTTCCCACCCCTTTCCTACTACACCCTTTAAGGCATGAACTCAGAGAGATTAAGACTCAATGGGTTCTTGAAAGAGAGAAATCATAAATAATTGATAAAGTTTAAAAATATTATGTTCATAAATTTTTTATATTTAAACATATTTATTTTAATCTCTATTTTGGATCCTTAAAATGAATCATCTTTTCATATCAGCTTGCCAATATGTGTATTCTTAAACCTTGCTCTTTCAAGTTCAATCAATTTCAAATAATTGAAATTTAAGATTATATGCATTCATTATATAATGTAACATGTTCTTGGTTGTATTTCAGTCACTAGCAAAGCATTCAATTTGGATTCACATAATGGCAAGATGTGTTATACACACCTAGTTAGGTGTTTATTCTCCTTTAAACCAATAATTATATTACTAGATTAAATGGGGGAATTTAGACATTATTTTATAGATTATAAAACACTTTAATATTTTACACTTGGAAAATTTGGACCTTGGTTATTCCTCTCGATTCTAGGCCTTTCTTATTTTTGGAAGTCTCACATCTGCTCTGTCTTGTGCCCATTTGCCTATCTCTTGGTCCAACTAGTCTTATGTTGATGACCTAAACCTAATATATTTCCTATAATGATTAAAAATTTATTATATTCCAACCTATGCAAGTTCTAAGTCTATACATAATGCTTAATATTTTATTATCTTCCACCTATGTAAGTTCTAATTCTATACCTACTTTCTTGTTCCTTTGAAACATACATCCTAGATAGACCCCTATATAGATGTAGGTGTCCTACTCCAATATAAGTGTATAGTTCCAAAAATTCAAAAATTTCAAATGATACACATCTTAATGGTTGACCTAACTAATTTAATGTGAATTAATTCTACACATGGATTGATATAGACATAGGATCAAACCTTATTCATTACTCACATAACATTCATACCACAGATCATTAAAAAGAGAATTCAATAGAGAAAATATTCCCTATTTATTCCTATTTACATATTATTCATAAGTAATGCATATATAAAAATATTAAGTATTGAAGGATTAGCTCAAGAACCTGATCTGGCAAGCTATAAGCTAGGTTACTATTATACTTTATTTCCACATATTACATTATTCACACATAAGATAACATGTAGGGAATAAATACATCACTATAAGGCCATATTCATAGTATTATATATGTAGTAAATACTCATTAATATAGGGGTTTTTTGGTTCATATTGACACCATGTGCCCACTAACCCATTTTTCCCCAAGGTCATTATGAATATGAAGAATTAGGGTTTTACAATTTCATGAGGAGTGATAGTCCATGACCTAGATCTAAATACACCTTAGTAAAGGTGAATATAAACCCATAAACATCTATGTGGTCACATCATTTTGTATAAAATATTCCATATAGGACCCTTGCACCAATTTTAGATAGTAGCATCAATGAAAACATCCAAGGATGACATTAGTGTTTGTGACTCTAAAGGCACTCAATATAGAATCTAACGAATGCTCCAGAATCATATTCCAATCTAATTCTTACCTATTATATATAAAAAAACTAAATGAGAATTATAAATGGATAACTACATTACTTTTTTTTATTTATATATCTAACATAGTTTTACGTACTATTTTTAGCATATCTTAACTTATGAAATTTAGTATATGTTTATCTGAGTTTAGCATACAATTGGCCTTCTTTAGAGATAGTCTACCATACTTGTTCCCTATGGTATATCTACCTATTTAACCCAATATAACTATAATATAGATCAATTTAAGGTTAAATAATGGTAAGAAATTGAAGCAACAAACATGACCAATAATAAAAGTAATTATCACTATTTTTTAATTACTACAAAGGTGATAGGAGCTGTTTATATATTTTATATAAAAATATGTATACCCAAGTCTTATAACTATCCTAATCATGAAAAAACAATAATTTTCTACTGAAACTAGGGTGATCCATTAAAATAATTCACATCTAAGGTGAAAAGGGCCGAAATCTAGCCTAGTAATATGATGATCAGTTAACTATATATTTTTTAGAATATATCATAATCATAATTAGATTTAGAAAAAACCTAAGTTTTTGGTCCTCATATCACAATTTGGATATTATATTTGATCAAAATGTATGGATAGATCCCAAACGTCAATGAATATGTTTTTGAGCCTTTAGTTGAGGTTATTGCCTTATCTCATTGCCTAATAATGAGTGTTGAATTATAATCCATTTCAATGGAACTGATTTTTAGCTAAATAATTTTTTTGAGTTGAATGGAATTACCATTAATTAATTATATGTTCAATGTGGATTTAAGATAGATGGTGATTCAATTAGTGATACCTAATTATCCTTGACTATACAATTTCCACTACAATTACTCCATAAATGTTGGACTGACTATTTTTGGGTCTAATTAGATACCATTTAATCAACATTCATGTAATATGGTAAATTGGTTGTATGCTAAGGGTCACTATATTAAACCATATAGATGCATGTGCAATTCAAATTTTAATTAAATACAAAAAAAATAGATCTATTTTCATAAATAGAAAATATTAACGTGAAAAAGAGAAGGTCATGAGATAAAATTGTCTCAAAACTATGAATTTTCAAAGGCTAAATTTAGGTGGAGTATGTCTTAAAGTTGATCCAAAGTAAACTAATAAATATTAAGATGATTTAATAATGCACAAAAAATAACCATGAGTGTAATGGTAAGCTAGTGGAGAGAGATTCCTCTCTTGGTAAGATAAGGTACACTATTGGTTTGGTATAATATGTTCCAAGTTAAAATATATTTCATTTATAAATAAAAATTTAAGAATGTATTCTTTTTATTTCAGTCTTAAAAAACCTAAAATTGTTTATTTTAATTCACTATAGATCTTATATAAATCATTATATTTCATTATAAGACATAATCAACCCATCTCACCATACAAGAACATAAAATATGGGATTAGTTATGAGGGGAATGCCTCAATCAAACCCCTATTATTTTACAAGTTAGAAATAGTCATTAAATGTAGTCAAACAATTAGTTTGGTGGAATATGTATATCCAAACCCTTATCCTTATTTTATACACCTAATCTTTTTACAAGAACCTTTTTCATCAGGTAGTTTTCATATTTTATCACACTTATCCATTTTCACACATTTGGATAATTTTATTAAATTTACCCCCTG
Organism: Torreya grandis; assembly: GCA_037957365.1. Classification (NCBI taxonomy): domain Eukaryota; kingdom Viridiplantae; phylum Streptophyta; class Pinopsida; order Cupressales; family Taxaceae; genus Torreya; species Torreya grandis. The sequence continues at coordinate 173,943 of JARHVA010006475.1, read as the reverse complement.
TTTTGGCCCCCATTCTTCATCTATTGACTTATGTTTTCATATAAATTTAATTTGTGTTCACTTTTTACCAATGATAATATATAAATTCAATAATAAATGTCATAAAACCCATAGAATAAATATTTATTTTCCTTTATACAATTCCACATGCTCATAAAATGTCTAAAACACCATTTAAGGGTATTTTTTTGAGTCTAGTCTACCCATCACATTGTCCCTTTGTTATTTGGGTCAATTATCCATTTATTTTTACATTTTACTATATTATAGGGTTGGCCCATGTGTAGATGTGAAATTTTTAAAACTATATTAAAAATTTAGTATTATCCATTTATTTATCAATTAATATCCTCCAATTTATTACAAACTAAGTATCTCATGAAAATATTATCAATTTTTATTTATAGGTCCTCAAATATTATCAAGAATTATGTACATTGTCTTAATTTTTCCCTCATCTATCTTTTTCCAAGATCTTGATCAAAAGAAGGTTATAATCAATGGTGTAGTTTCATTTGATTATATATGTATAAATAGTGAATACCTATATCTCACTTGGGTTTGGAATTACACTAAAAAATAATAAAATACATTACATTTTATTCCAAGGGTGCATAATGTATGTACATAATATTTTTAGAATTTATCAATTATTGATGCTTTATCTCTTGCAGCAACCCATCAAGTCTTAATCTCTCTAAGAGCATACCTTAAAGGGTGCACCAGGAAAGGGGTGGGAGGACCATTGGTGATTCACAAGATTTTTTTCCCATATACCGCCACTTAAAACCAACACAAACCTCTCTTATATATTTCCCTAAGCTTTAACACCTATATTACACACTCTAAGAAATTCATTGCCTCAAACATCCCCTACCTAAGCCAAAACCTATTTTTGAATTTTATCGAACAAATTTGGTCTTGGATGCCCTAATACTTAAAAATGTATAAGCACATTATTGGATTACATCAACATTAGCCAAACTATTTTGGGACATAATTGATTTATTTATTAAAGATATAGGGCTGATTGGGATGACTTTATTGACTAAAACCTTGGAAGATTTCATGGTTAGATCTAGATATATAAACACATCATTTTAATCATTTTAGAGAGAGACATGAGTTAATCATTATTTATTCATATTATTATTTACCATTATACTTGATGATCCATTACTTAGGGTTTTAATACTACACTTGGAGATCCAAATCTTGTCTTATGGACAAGTCTTTTAGATGCACATGAGAAGTCATGTAGCATAGAGATGACCTATCTTAGTTATCCTTAAAAACCATAAAAACCTATTGTGAATCACTTTGTCTAAGGGGAATATTAAGTATAAATTGGTCCATCTTTAAAGGTAAGTATTCTTAACTCTTGATCCTTTTTATTAAAGTAGATATATTTGCATTTGTTAGATTATATGCTTTTCTCTCCATGCATTAGGATTAACTCAACACTTGCTTGAGTAGAGTTATTTTATGCATGTTTAATTTTATGTTTATTAACCCCATTTTTTACCACATTATTTGGTTAGCACTAGGTTATATTTTTATTCAATTTTTCATTTTAATTATGAATAATAATACATAGGACCTAGTTAGGGTTATCACATGGTGTTTCTTGACTAGAGACTTTGGAACCCTATCTAATGATATTTTTATAGTAAGGGACCCCTTGGTTAGGTTTATTGGATCCATATTGGTCATGACATTGATTGTCTAAATTTACCGACAAGAGAAAGTGCTAGTGTGATTAACATTATTCAAGCTAGGATTGATTTTTAGATCATATTCACTTTCCCTTGCATATACTCTGGTGAACCCAATGTGAACTAACCCTTGTAGTTTTTCATTCATGCCTTCATTTATTATAATCTATTATATATTTTTGATTTTATATTACTAAATTGAATATGTCGATATAGTCTAACATTATTTGTGTATGTTTAACACACAGTCATTATGATTGACTATGCATTTCTTTATGTAGGTAATATTTAATAATAGGTAACTAGATATATTAGCTTGACTCATTTCACTTATTTTAAACTTTATTATCAAGATAAAAATCATCAATTGAATAACACATTTAAAAACATTGACATTACCATATTCAAATTTTATCTAGTTCATTATTACCTTCTTAGTCATTTATGTTCTTCATTTATAGTCATATTTTTCACAATCTTCAACCTATAAAATATAATCCTACAAAAAATTGGGTCAACTAGATCAACATAATTCTATAGTTTGTTTTCCTATTTAGAACATTCAATAGACCTATTCGACTATGTTCTTCTAGCACTTACTTCAATAGACAACATCAACCCTATCAATTATGTTATGTAATATTTACATAAAGGGTTCCATAAAATAACTCTATACTATTAAAACAAAGTAATTAACCTAAATTTTTAGTAATTAATTCAATTTTTATTTGTATTCCTTTATTTCTTAGAATAACACACATAAACTAAATAGGATGTTTTAAATTTATCGATTTAGTCACACTATTTTTCTTTTTTACACACTTCCAAATTAAATAACATCAAAATGAATTAAAATAATTCTACCCAAGGTATACCTACTTGTATTTCATCACCAAGGGAGAAGATGACTTGGTTTTCTAGCCAAGTGTAAATATGTGGTTCATGGTGTATATTATCAAAGCACCTGACACCCTTATCACTACATGATTGTGAAGTGAGGGGGTAGGCCTCAATACCAATAGAGTATCATCACCAATAGACATCATTTTTAACATAAACTACCTAAAACCATCCTTATATTATTTTTCTAGTTCATTATTATATCCAACTCTCCATCACATTTATTATAAATTTATTATAAATTAAAACATTCAGGAATGACCACTTAGGTTAGAATTTCTATGTTTGATACTTTATCTCTTATAATTATATGTTGTATTCAAAAATTTGTATCATATAACATTGGTAGAATTTCTATGTTATGTGCCACAAATGGATTGACTAGATCGATATATATATATATATATATATATATATATTTGTGTGTTTCTTTATAGTATTTTGAAAATCAACACTAGATCATATACAATCATAATTTTCAAAATCTATCTCTACATTAAAAAAATAATCAATTTTCTTGACTCTATCTCATATAGTCTCTATTTTACCCTAGAACATAGTCGCTATGTTGAACCCAAACTCTTATAGACTAATTTTTATATTTAGAATTAACACATAATTATATTAATTGAATGTGTCTTTTATAATCTCTTAGTTTACCATATGTAAAATATAGTTGAACATTTAAATTGTATTTTATAGCATGTTCTATTTACTATCCTATAAGATAGTACCGACTAGTTTGACTATGTATCCTACCAATTAATCTTTATTTTTTTTACAAATTTTTTAGTTTATCTCCTTCATCATGAATTTATTTATTAAGGATAATACCAAATTTAATCAATCAAACACGATGAATTTTACCAACCCTAATAAGTACCTAAGACACATCTTGTGGCACCCACCATGGATCAAAGCAATGTCCATGTTTCCACCCGCACCACCAACTATGGGAATCCTCTCCATTATTCCTCAACACTTAACATGTTTTTCATTTATAATATGAGTGTGATATTTAATACACCAAGGAAAATATTTTATACATTAATGAAAACCCTCAATATATAGTAAAATATCCTAAAACCATCTATAATTTCATGATGGTATCTCATATAAGAGAAACCCATTTACCCTTCCATACCTTTTCCTATGGATTTGTGGTAACCCATTTATTTTTATCCCAATATTTCCCCTCTATAGTGTATCCCTCCCACATAATTAAATCCTCTTCTATGTCTTCTTAAACCTCCATGCCAAGGATTTCTACCAACATGGGAGGTTCAACTTCTAGTTGGCCTCTTCAAAACACCCATATCCTTTACCATGACACCAATATATATTTTGATATCAATTAATATTTTTATACAAATGATACTTATGCCACTAGTGTGACACATGATAGTACCTCATCATTGACATATAGTGCATTGCAATATCTTCATACCTACTATAATAATAATGCATCACATGTTGCATCCACTAGTCAAAATGATGCTATAACTTATCAAATTCTATTGAAAATGCTTAAATAAATGCATAATTTCCAAAATAATGAGGTAAATTAGATGATTTATATGAATAATCATCTCATACATCTCCAAAATCAACCTCACCATGTTTCATGGTGAGAAAAAACTCATAATCCCCTTAGTTAATCTCATGGTAACCTTATAACACAACTAGCACTCATCAATAAAACAATCAAACATTTACAAAAAGAAACATCTAGTACCTAAAATTTATAACATTTACATAGGAGGTATCACTTCCACCATCACTATAATGGATCTACCAATCCCACATTGCGTATAAAAATAATTGGTAACATTTAGAAAGATTATGTTAAGCTTAATACCTTTATTACTACCAAGTTATTGGCTAAAGCACTCTTATGATATTAGTTATATTAGTATAATCCATTAAAAACCCATTCTATCACTAGCCTAGATGACTTGGTGAACTCACTAGTCCAATAATTCCAAACTAGTTAGCTTCTTCAAAATAACTTAGTCTTTTTAGAAATTACAAATAACTCAAAATTCACAAGCCTTCATTAAATGAAAGAAAAACTTGTCTAACAAATATGAGCATAATATGGTGGATGAAAACCTCTTCCACATATTTACCAATGATTTACCCCCTAAATTACAACATCGAGTTAGGACGCTCTCTCCAAAAACCTTTGAAGAGGATCTTAACTAATCCAAATGACAAGACTTCCTCATAGGTCAAATTGAAGCACCTTAAGTTAAAACGGTCACTTACATGGTCATTAAAATTAAATCGTATCATGAATCCAATGATGGTGTTACTAAAACTTATGACACTATACATTCCATCCAAAATATTACTCCAAATAGCACCATGGAGCATGTTCCTCCCCCCAAACACTCTCATACTCCCACATTTTCTCAGCACAAACAAACTATTGTGCACAAACCATTATCCTTAATATAAATTCAAAATCATCTCTAAAGACCTATGATATGAGATATTGACCTCACTCTCACTATTAAATTATGGTATGATCTAAATAAATTATGTTTGTTTCATTAAGTTAGGGCCATTCTCATGAGACTCGTAGGCAATTATGAAATGTTGATATGGATTTTCTTCTTGGTCCTAACATTGATCATGAATCCATTATCCAAAAATGTCAACAAGCTTATGACATAGATTTTAAATTTCATGAAACATAAAATAAGAAACAATCTTTAAGACAAGATAATTCTAATTTAACTATCTATAAGGATTCCCTTCCTATCCACCAAGATAACATCAAACAACCTACTCCTACTAATAACACCATTGAAAGTATTACAAAACTTACCACTAATGACAAAAATGTGGTTAATATGAATAATATGAAAATAATATTTACTTCTATTGACTCAAATCCAACACCAAGTAATCATTCCACATCATTTAAGACACTTACCCATCCCACCTAATGAAATTAGGGTAAGAGAAACTAATACCCATACAAGCATAAATCTTAACATAATAACTTAATTATACCTCTCATAACATTTTTAATCTTCCACCAACTTCCACACCATAATATAAAGTACCCCAAAAATCTAATCATAATTATTATACTTAACCATAGGAAATACATCAACTAACCACTGCATTAGCTTAGGTAATTGAACCCACTTGTAACAAACATCAACCAGCCATACCCTATCAACATAAGTTTTATTATACCTCTAACCCTCCTTCCTAATATCTCTTTCAACACTATACACTTATATCTAACAATCCTTCCATGAGTTAGGATGAATGGGATCCTATTGTGAAACTTTCCCATCTCGCATCTCAAATACCTTTCTTATAAATAATGAGAACTTGTCCCCATCATCGAAACTACTTGATGAAACTATTTTTTGAAATGAACATTGATTTTCATATTCCTATAAGATGGGAAACTATCTTATCTAGATCTGAAGATATTATAGTTCAAAAATGTGAAGTGATGTCCATCCATGTTGATGAAATAGTGAACACTTCTCTCGCACTTAATTTCCCTACTATATACACATAATATTTCAATATTTTATTAATTTTTAGTGCTATTTATCTTGCAGGAATCCATCAATCCTCAATCCCTCTTAGTGCATGCCTTAAAGGGTGCATCAAGAAAGGGGTGGGAAGACCATTTTTGATTCATAAGATTATTTTCCTTTTTACCATTTGCTATCTACATAATTTTCTCCTAAATACCATTCCCCTAACCTTGTTATTCTCTTTTGCATACTCCTAAAGTATTTTACCACCTTTTGTACCCATTTTCCTAACCTAAAACCTTTTTTTTAAGTTTACATGACTAGGTTAACTGGGTCAACCTTGTACTCTTATTGGCAAAACTTATTTTGGGACTAGGTCAGCTCTTGTCAGACCTAGCCCATGACTTAGTGAGTTTTTTTCAATAATGATACTAGGTCGATTGGGTTGATCCTATCAATGAAATCTTTCAAAAGGGTTTAGGTTTATATCTAACTATATATACACAATAATTTTTCAATTATTTATAGAGGACAATAATAATTAAGATTCATTGTGCATATGCTTGTACACCATTATACTTGAGGAACAATCTTAGGGTCTCATAATTTATTTGGAGATATAGATATTTTCTTGTGGATAAGTCTTTTAGATGCATTGATAGGTTATGTATCATAGATCTTATTTTTCCTTGTCATCCTTGCATACTACAAAAACCTATTGTGAAGCACCTTGCCTAAGGGAGAGATTGAGGCTTGACAGGTTCATCTTCAAAGGTAAGTATTCCTAACTTTGTTCCTCCTTTTTAAGATTAGATAGCCATATGCATTTATACTTATCTTCCATGTATTTGGATTTTAATACATTGACATGAGTATATGTCTTCTATTCATGTTTAATTTTGTTGTTTATTACCCCCCACTTTGTGCCACAAGCTCTAGGGAGCACTAGATTATATTTCTTTATTTTACTTATTATTAGTATAGTCAATATAAAAACATAGGACATAGTTAGGGTTATTTCATTGGTTTTATTAATTTGGGGCTTTAAAACCCTCCCTAGTGATCATATTATGGTAAGATATCCCCTAATTGGGTCTCTATGATCCCTATTGGTCATGTTCTTCATTATCTAATGTATCCCCAATCAAAAGTGTAAGTAGGATCTATCTTCTCTGATCTAAGATTAATTTGTGGATATAATGTATTTTTTTATTATAAACACCTATCACTTACATTATTCTCTATGAGATAATGCTTTGTATTTATGATCCTCCTATATTCATTACCACCCAAATTGAAAATATAAGGGTTAGGTGTGTCTTAATTAACAAAGGTTTAGCAACTTTTGTTGCCTCCCTTGACTTCATTAAGAGACTTGGATATTCTCAATACAACCTCAAGTCTACATGTAGTACATGTCAATGCTATAACATAAGGAAATTTCTCCCCTTGATTATGTTTAGATTCCTATTATTATTCCTCATGTTACCATTTGTGTGAAATTTATGATATTTAACTTTCCACTTTATTCAACATCTTACTCAATCGACCTTAGACTCATCATATGAGAGTAATCACCTGATGTACTTTCCAATGTGTCAAATTCCATGACAATGGAAATATATAAAATAATAAAGGGAACATAAATCCTTGAAATTTCAAACATTTCCAAAAATATAGTATATTTACCCATGCTTAAACCCTTACCTAGTGTCCCATTTCAATAATCCTAATATTTTAAATATCTAGTCAACTCTACTCAAGGTTATAATGGTCACATATAATTAATTGTGAATATTCCACTTAATATCTTAGACTATAATGATCATTATATTAAATATATTAGAATCAAGATAAAAACCTCCAATATCTCCCCTCACATCATCACCTAGCTTCCTCATCTTCAACCTTGATCTCATTAGCCACCTTTCGAGAACATACTAGTTATCTTAACCAAGACTAGACAATCCATTCATCATGCTTAGTCCAATAAAATAATCATTCCTACATGTACCATCAACTTGCATACACCTAACTATGATTATGGTTACACTTTATATGACCCCTTCTTATCTAGATTAATCTAGGCTATAAATGTTGAAGTTCTTCAATACCACTATTCTTTATTTTAATATATTCATTCTTATTCTATCATTCCTTAGTTTATATCACCTAATAATAGTTTTTACACTATTATTCATAGGTTATATATGGATAAATCACATGGTATTCTTCCATTCATACTATATCTCCTTGGGAGGATGCTCATAGATCATGTCATGGTATGACCTTATAGTTTAGATAGATACCATGACCCTTATAGTTTTCTTCTTTAATAAATGTTATCTAGTGTGTTTAGACCCAATATACACCTAACATTACCTACCAATGCCCCTAGTCTTGTTTTAGATCCAGACCCACCTTCCTTTTTAATAACCTTATTCCCTTACCACAACTTGAACCATTACTCACATAGTGGGAAGATCAAACTTATTATGATATTCACAATGTTTTAAGTCATTTGACTAAATATTCCAATTTATATTAGCTACCCCATGATTTTGCTTCCACCCCTTTAGCTAGTAGATCCCTAGTATAATAATAAATGTATTTATTACTTTCATAGGATAAATAACTGCTCTTCTACCCAAAACAAAAAACATAGGAATTACATCAAACAATTATGCCAAACCACTTCTTAGCCCATAGATAAGGTCACACCTCCTCCTAAGTTTTAGATTTATGGTAAAAATAGGTTTTGAAGGGGCCCTGAAACCCTATACATCAGAAGAGAGATAAACCTTAAGCACAACCAAAATACAAAAAAGCTTGGAACCTACGTAAGCAAGACCAAACAACCAAGAAACTGAAAATAATAGACAAGATCTAGACAAACAATTAATATTGTTTTTTACAAGACCGAAGTTTCATATCTAGAGGGGGGACCAAAGGCTTTGACTTCTTCCTCTTAACAATAGTCCATCCATCCTCTACCTTAGCTGCCTCAACAACCCAGTCCTCAGAAGGCCATGATCCATGAAGTCTAGGGGGCGTCAAAGCCTCAGCAACATCCTTATGAGAACTAGCCAACTTCTGGCTTCTAGGAGAATCCTTCAAAACAGGTGGAGGAGCCACCACCTCCTCAAAAATCAGTTCAGAGAGATCACAGTTTCCAATCTCTGTAGTACCTTCATCAGGGTTAGTCTCTAGCGGAGTCTCCTGATCCATTGATTCAGACTGGGAACTCTTTTCATTCTCATCATCATCCTCTGAATCAGTCGAATATCCCTCAGGTTGTTTAGCAAAATAGTGTTCATGATTAGCTTCAGACAACCAAGAAGGTGAACTTCTGGATTTGGATTTCCCTGCAGTACAATGGGCTACAACGTGCCCCGTCTGGTGACACTTTCTGCATTGAAAAGGTAAACCTTCAAAATCTATCATTTGTGTCCAAGAACCCCTAGGGGAGTCCAGACAGATCGCCTCAAGAAGGCCCTTAGAAACATCCACCTCAACCATAAGGTGAGCACAGGTCGAGTGGTAAAACCTCTTAGTTTCATCGTCCTCAAATAAAAACTCCCCTATAACATTTCCAATGGTTTTAAACACCGATTCATGCCATAGATGTATTGGTAGATTAGGGAGCCAAACCTAGATAGGGATCTTATTGAAGGTTTTCATGAGAGGATTAAAATCCATATGCCACTGTTTGGCCATAAGAGGGTATTTACCCTGCAATACAAGATTACTGTTGGATAGAATGGTCTTCTTGTCCTTAGAGTTTTGGAATAAAGCTACAAAAAAACCTTTAACACATGGGCATATTTCAACATTTCCATCAATCAGTGGCATCCAGATATTGGAGATCCAGCCATGTAGATCTGCAAGAGATGGCCAGTAGCCATGAAATCGACAAATAGCCCCATACTTTGAAAAATATTCTACCCGATTAAAGATTGTTTTAATTGTATCAAGATCTAGATTAACCCTGACAGGATTTAAAGCACTTACAGGTGCAACGCACGATCTCCCAATAGAAGCTTGATATTTCACTCCATTTATTTCAGCTTCATAGGTAGCCACATCAACATAAGTTCTTCCCTTTGGCCCAAGGACAAAACCAAAAATAGGGGATCCTTTCGCTATATTCATAACTGGAACAGAGCCCCTTTCTGCAGAAGAGTGGGCAATCAAGATTCTTTCCCCATTCCTAGGTGGAGTCCCTTTCATTGCAAAGACCTCAGCCACATCAGCTGCCAGATTAATGGCTACCTGGTTCAAGATTTGAGTTCCCGCTCACACAAGCGCACGCGCAACATTCAAAATCTCCATATTCAAATTCTCCATCATGTGCCCACACCTCCTCCTAAGTTATTTTCATGGTATATCTTTAAATATAGGGAAGCATATTTTCTTTGGTACTAGTGTGTTACACATCATACTAGTTGATTTTGAGTGCTCCAACATCATCTTCATGATTTCCCATAGTTGACACCATCATTATCTATTCCTCCTCCTACAAGTCACTCACACAATAAGGTTCCTCCTCCATTAGTTGTACATCTTTATAGCTCCATAGATACCATTCCCATCATGACATCCATTCCTCACCTTAAGTATTCCACATAAGAGGTACCACATGAGCATTGTTTTTCATCTACTATGCCTACATTTTTAGTTGAGATGATATAGGAGGAATTGTTTGAATAAATTTTTGTGAAGATTGATGAGACCCTAGATAACATTCAAATTTAGCTTCATTGAGATGTTCTAGATGTTAGGATAATATTTATTGTGAAATATATCAACATTTATAAATAAAACATGGTGTTATTTCACATTTTTTATTTTATTATTTGGATTAGATTTGTGATCCATTTTTATATCTCTTATATACTTCATTATGTGTCTAATTTGATTTCAGTTATTTATTTTACATGGACCATTATATTATGCATTATGTGTTTTACATGGTTTCCTTTCCTTTCACTTTTTCCTATGGATTATTATATCATTCTACTCATGAATGCAGATGTATGTTTATGATTTATCTTCTTTCAATAATTATCTATAATGATTGTTTATTATCTTATTACACTAAAAGATCAAATAATTATTACTGTGACTTGTTTATATAATCTTGATTCCCTTAGTATTTTATCTCTACCATATGATCATTTAGAAAATAAGACTTCTCATTTTACTACTACCATGCATAAATCTGTTTGGATATCCCTTTTCCCTTAATTTATTTTCACATACTAAGCATATATATGGTTTAAACTTGAGATTACATGTTGGTTCATAGGTGTGCCTAAGTGTTTAGTTAGTCATATATTTGGTTACTTAGCCTCATTTAAACTAATGTATAAATATCAATCATGTGTATCACTTTTATCACTCATTTTGGTTATTCCAAATATGTAAGGAGGAGGAATAAAAAAATCCATAAAAAAGTTAAAAATCTAAATCATTTAAATAAAAGGCAATGATTCAAAAGGAAATATACAATTCAAAATTCTAATCACACTAAAATAACTAATTCATAACACCTAATATATTCCTAATTAAATTTCAAACCCCAAATTTGGCCTCATCATAGAACTGAGGTCCATTAGGGTAAGGTAGGTTAGTATATTATGATAAGAGAACAAATAAAAATCCATAAGTGTTACCTACTTTCTCATGCAAGCACATAATCTTCATAAAAACCCAATAGCTCTGTTAGAGGTACTAAAGAATAGGGAACATGTTGTGGGAAGGTAGGACCATTTTAATATTTTAGAGTTATAAATTATTGCATGGTTATGCCATGAAGGTGCTCAATTGAGTGGATGAAGTGAAATTGATAATCTAAGTAATAATGACAAAGTGTGAAATATGCTTGTATTAATATGCTTGAAGTTGGCTTGGTCAATACTATATTTTGGCATGGTTGGAGATTTTTGGGGATGATTATGGTGACTTGAAGATGTTAAATCGGTCCTATAATATGTTTTATATTCTCTGAGTGATTTTTTTTCAGGAGTGTATTTCACCTAGTTGATCATTATTTGCATCTAGACATTTTGGGTCTAGTGGCAGAAAATATGAGTAGGTAGTTTACTAACATCATAATTGTAATATGTGGATAAATAAATGGAAGTTGGTCATATGATTTTGATCGTATTACTCCCTAGTTTCTATGAATAAATTATTAATTCTATCGATAAAGCATGACAAAAAATATGCAAGTGTAAATTTGGGCTCTCATGCATTTTGATAGTGTTTTCCCATACTTAGCCAAATTTATAATTTGGTAAGAAAAGATGAGTAGGAATTTTGATGGTCGCATATCTCACACGTGTTGACATTTTAGGAGAAGGTGATCATATTGGTTTATTCAATTTTTTTCCTAGTTGGTTTTCACTATATTTTAGGTCAAATGATAAAGAGAGACAAAAGATATGCATGTTTAAAGTTGACCTTTCCAAATAATTCTTGATAGAGTTGGCTCTATTAGAGAAAAATATGAGTGATATTTTTAATGTCATTATATCTCAAAAGTGTGATAGTTTTAAGAACACATTGACACATGGTTGGATTCTCATATTTTATTAGATCATATGGTCCAAATTTGAGAATATGCAAGTGAGAGAGGTAAAATTTATGAGTGTACAAAGTTGGCCTTCCAGGCATATTTCAATTGTCCCCATACTTAGTCTATTTTGCATGAAGATAAAGATCAAGACCAAATGAAAGATATAATGGCCCATAGAATATTATATAATTAATATATATGGTTTATATCAATTCAAAGAGTTTAAAATGTTCATTGATTAATGAATTTAAAGATTAATCTTATTCTAAGATCCAAGGCTCACAAGTATTTGTACAAATCAAGAGCAATAGTGCATGTTGATTCAAATCAGGATAAGTGATCAATGTTTAATAATATAAATGATTAAGAGGAATTTAATGGTGATAAGTGTCATGATCATGGGGTTTCTAAAAAATATATAATGGTGAACATTTCATAATAAGGACTTGACTAATCCATAGAGATCAACAGTGCATGTTGAGTCAATATTTCAAGATTGCAAAGATGAGATCAACATGTTCAAGGTTTAACATTTGGTAGTGGAAAAATATGAGTTAAAGGTTGATATTCATGTAATAATATATATGGTACATGTTTGATCTAAATCATTGAGGACATGAGATGTGAGCATAGTGTTTGAAGTTTAACTGTAACCATTTGAATTCAAATATTTGAATTTAACAAAGGAAAGCCCTGTGCCTAGTTTTTTAGCCATAAATTTCAATCTATATAGAATTTTACCATGCATTTAAAAATTGAAATTGTAGAGGACTCTAAAGCACATCCAAAAATATTGATTTAAACATATATAAGTGTGTATAGTCAAATACATTATGGTTCAAATTTGACTATGATTTCATTTTTGTTGTGCAAGTGACCTAAGAAGGATAATTGAGCTTGTGTAGATGTTATTTAATCTTTTAATATGACTTATCTATTAGATATTATTATAGAATTTGTAAGTATCATTTGTATATATTTTGGAGGTGTGAAACAAAGCTTAAGAATTTGACTATGTGTTCATTCATGATATCCTTATGAACAAGGCTATTGTTTGAGTTGATTGGGATTGCACAAAAGAGTTTAATGATGCTTATGATCATTTGAGGATGAATAATGGGTCATGTTGAGTGGACCTATTCATTTTAAAGTGGTTCCATGTTTCTATTTTGCTTGTTATTGTGTTAATGGGGTGAATAGGTCTCCATGAGACCTATAATACCTATAAGGGCCTAAGTGAAAGATTTAATTGCTTAAGGGTGACCCATAAGTGCTATGGCCAACCTATGTGGATGGTATTGAGTTATTCCTCAATTATATAGATGCCTTAAGGTTTAATTCATGTCTATTGGTTGACCAAAATTGTGATTTCATGAATTCTCTATAAATAGTTAAACCAAATATGATGGTTTCTAAACTTGGAGAGGGACTTGAGTGTGGAATTTGTATTTTTAGAGCATAGTGTTGTGAATTGAAGGAAAGCGTGGGTGCCTAGTGGATAAGTTGAAGAGATGAAAAAAATGAGGACTTTTTGTTTGACCTATAGGTCATAATTCTATTGATAGAAAAGTACTCTTAAAGATTGAGTATGAGTGAAGGTGAATAGTGATAATCAGAGGTCCATAATCACATGTTAAAGACATCAGTATGAAGGTGGATGTGTTCCTAGGTGTTATTATGGTAGTTCAACATATATGGGGGGTTTTAGCCTCCTTACAAGGTGAAACTTTCTAAAATTCTAGTTGTTGTTATAGCTTAGCTAGATAGGTGTTATAGAACCTTATGGGATTATAGTCTCATTAAATAAGGGATAGTAGTTCCTTGATTAGTTATAGATAGTGTAAATTGGTTCTTATTATTATAGGATAATAGTCTAATTGTAGGTTCTAGTGGGTTTTCTCGCCAAAGAGGGTATTCCACGTATGCCATGTGTTATGTGTTTAATCTTTTATTGTCTCTCTTGTTCATTTGTATAGATGATGTGTATGATTCATGAATGCTTGTGGTAATTGATTAAGAGTTTTAAAGGATTGGAATTAAAGTTGAATTATTTGTGCTCACTAATTCACCCCCTCTTATTAATGATTTTACCTCTAACATTTACTTTCCTTATTCATATAACCTTCATGAATTGATCTTAATATCTCAACTATTTGACTATACAACTTTGTGCTTATTGGAAACACATATCCTTTGTATTTTGATGTTCACTACACTCTTAGTGTCTCTAATTTTTAATTTCATGCTCATTTTTACTAAGGTTTTATCATAAATGCCTATGACTTTATCTTTAAATTACCTCTTTCATTACAACAATCCTAATATTTCCCCTTCAGGAATATTATTTTATTATCTAATCATTCGCCCTAGGGTTTCCCTTTGTGCATTGTAGTGTAAGACCATGGATAGGAATATGCTCTCCTCATAAATTACTACAACAAAACATTTCCTTATGTTTACTCTTATTATCTTTCACCTCATTGTTCCTCACCTTGTGATTTGTAGTGTGATACCAAGGATAGGACTAGAATCTCATAAATATCACATTAAAACATATTTAAATTATTCCCATAGTTGTTTCCACCTCATTAGTGTTTCCATTATGAGTTGTAATGTAATAAATTGGATAAGACCAATCCCTCCTCAAAGAATATTCCAATACCTAGTTCAACATATAACCAAGTCACAATAAAATTACATTATTCAAATTTGAGATAATTTTTATTAAATTGTGATTTAAACATCATTTACATGCTTCCCATCTTGATTTAGTATGTTTTATGCTTTCTTCATAAGCACTTCACATTTATATTTTTATTTTCTAATTGCGTGCATGTTTTATAACCATTTTTTTTAATTTATCATACTTATCATCTTGATTTAGTATGATTAATTAAATTTTCACTTTTTTTTTTCATAGTTCTCATCTTGAATTATTATGATTAATTTGATTTATACTTACATTATTTTTTTCATACATCTTATCTTGATTTAGTATCATTAATTAATTTGTTGTTTGTTGGTTTTTATACCATTTGGTTTTCACATGTTCTCCATTTTATTACAAATTTTCATACTTCCCAACTTGATATAGTATGAATTTTATTTGTTTCAATTTGGTTCAATTCTTTTACATTGTTTGTAAATGTTTTTTACCTTTTAATTTATCATTTCGGTTTCTTATATTTATTCATCTCTTGTTATTACACATTTACCATCATGATATAGTGTTTATTACATTTTATGATTATTTATACTTTTCCAAATCATTTTGATTTTATTTTTTACCATTCATGTGTATCATATAATGCTAGAAAAGACAATATACATCGCATATTTCCTATAACATATATAATGAAAGTAAATTACATGTGCTAGAAAGGAAATATATTCATAAATCCATTAACATACAAGTACAAATTATAGACCAATAAATATCCATATCAATATATATACCATGATTTTTATAAAATACAAGTAAAAAATACAATATCTACAACTCTAAGGATATGCTCCATCATGCCTAGCATATGGCCTAGCCACCCTACCCATGGATGCTTATGACTAACCCCTCTGAATAGTGCACTATAATGAGGCAATCTAGGATCTCAAATTATTGATCTAAACATGTATATTGGTAAACTAGGTGTACATTCATCTATGTTCTATAGTTGTCACCATATGAGTGGATTGATACTATCCTAATTCCTAACAAGCTATCTCATACCCCTACAAGTGGTAGTAAACCATCTTATCATGTCCAAATTTATCAAATAACCTCTCCCACTAGTCTAAACTAGCTATCATAAGCTGGAGTAGATGGTACCATAGGATCAACCAAGGTGGATGGATCATAATAAGATAATACCCCATCAAAATGATCATGGTGTGTGGCCACATACATGGCTCCCCATCTGATCTCCTTTAATTTAGTACTTTCAAAATAGAAACCAAATATACATCATATCTCATCTCTCTCTCTCTATATATATATATATATATACATATATATATATATATATCCATTTATTTATAGCTACATATATAAACAATATTGAAACTAGAGATTTATATTAAAAACTTAACAAATAAAAACATTTCTCACCAATACTAATATCAATAATCATGGTCTCCCCTTTAGTTCGCATGTTGAACACCTTATCTATAAGTTATTTTTTCACAAGTGCAAAACCTAGAGTCACCATTTGTTCTTATCATTATCCTCTCCTTAGTGGTCTCTATATTGACTACTTGTGTCCCATAACCATTATAATATCACACTATCTAACTTCTCACAAATGTGTCTCCTCTCATTAATGGTTCTAACATCTCTAATGAGATTGATATGTACACTATCTCCCTACTATGCCTCCACTCTTTTATCCTCACCGGTATCATCCACATATATAATATCCTTAGCACCAAGCCTAATCACCTCTTAGTTTACCTTCCCAATCCATGGTACCACCATCCAAGGCCTAATCACATGTATCTTAGTAGGTATCCTTGTGCCTCCTTTCCCTCTTGGCTCTCTATTATAATGTGACCAATACATAGGCACTACTAAAGAGGCCACTATATGTGGTAGGCCTAAATACCTAGATATATGAGCTACTAGATTCATCTCCACCCATGAATTATACTAGCCTGTGATCTGAATGTGTGTCAAACTAATTGTAATAGTCACCCAAGACATCCATATATCAATTTTGGTGTAATTTTTACACACTATCGTCCTTCATGTAAAGTCTACAAAGCTATAACACAAGGTATGACATGCAATACATAATCCTACATCTGTTATAAAACTCAAGGTATCCTATCATCAACTTCATGGGGTATCCTAGCTGACTGATACATAAGGAATCTCTTATAGATCCATGCAATTAAAAAAATGATTTAGCTCATTATATTATACCTTTGGGTCAACTTCCCATATATATTATACATGAGTTATACCCACATAATAGAGACAACATCATACAATGCATAATACTATAAGATCTACTAACAAAACATTATCAAATACAATATTACTTTCCCATCTAACTTGTGACATGAGACTCATGCTATCACAAGTCCTATAAAGTCCTTTAAGATATCTATAATGGTTGAGATATAAACATCAAAAAAGATAACATGAAAATGAGGACATATCCTATCTAATCCTATCACCCACTAGGCTAAGGTTCACTTCTCATCCTCTACCTCAAATACCTCACATATAACTAGAGTATCGATGATAGGAGAGTAAAAAAAAAGGCATGGACATCTTCCAAGGTTATGCCCACATCTATAGTGTTTCCCTCCACCTCCCATTGGAAAGTGTTGGTCATTTGTTCCCATGCTCCTAGGAACATGAAAATAAGATCAATGCTCAATGGATACTTTTAATCTATATTATGCCTCAAAAACCTAAGGAAACTAATCAAGATCAATCCACATTTGATAAATGCTCTAATAAATTTGGTAGCTAGAAAACATCCACTAGATACCAAATTTTTTGTTTCCTCTACAAAATATCAAAAACTAAGAATGTATTAGATCTCTATGTCATAATAATAAAATATATTCTTAAATGTTATTAAAAAAATAAAAAATAACTACTTCATCATCCTATTTGTATTATTTTTCCCTTTTCCTATATAATAGCCCTATTTAATACTAAATCAGCTATCTCACTTTTTCCATACTACATTAGACCTTTGCTACACAGTTGTCGCATTCATATAGACATAGTCAACCAATTTGATACTAAATCATCCCTTTCTTGTATTTGGCATATTATATCAACCCTATGCCTCACAGTCATCCTTATTTAATAGATTGTATCAGCCACATATTTCATACTACATTAATTATAAGGTATTATGTTGGCCACTTCTCTATTTATAACTAGATCAAGACTCTACTACATAGTTAGATACCCCCATTGATAATAAATTGGCCCAATATTATATAGTCATCCACTTTTATTTCTCATGCCTTCAAATTGAGTTGATAGGGCTGAATCTATTCTTAGTTTGTAAAAAACATTCAACCATTTATCATAAATTCCTTAGGCATTTATTAGTCTGACCCTTTCCTACCCAGTACCCCATTCTACCCCTAGTCTAGCTAAAAATTTTGTAGGGTCATTTTTAGTATCTATATTTTCCTAACATATAATTTTATACATTTATATTTATTTTAATTAAAATTAATCAAAATCTTGAAATCAATGCTTCACTTACTTGAGCTTCACTCGCTATAGGTGCTAAGCATCCTCCACATTGTAGTTATCATCTCCTCACCATGATCTCTCTCTGGGGTCAATAGGTCTCTTATAAAAATAGTTTCTTAGAATACTAAAAATAGAAAAAATGAAATAATTTTCACCTTATTTATATTTTCTATTCAAAATTATTTACTTGTTAATTATTTATAATTAGATTCTATTTTTTGCACTTAACTTTGTTTCTACTATCTCTTTTTTTGAACCAAAATATGTTCTAAAATATTAATATCATAAAGAATCTTTCCACATATTACATGTATATATATTTTTAAAATTATTTTCCACCTATTTTCACAGGTTTGCCTAATGTTCTTTATATTAGACACCTCCACATTTCTCTTACTTCCTTCTTGTTGTACAACACTAATGTAAGTAAAGTTATGTATTTTTCAATTTTATCCTTTCATTTATCTTATTCACTTCTTACTGCAGTTTATTTAACTTTAGCATTGTGTGTCACTACATTATTTTCATAAAGCACCATCCTATGTTACAATTACATGACACATGGTGAGCTTTGAATGGGTCATATGGATACACATGATATTTTAAAACTCTATCAATTAATTATGTTTTTAATCTTGTAAGAACCCATCGAGTCTCAATCTATCTAAGTGCACACCTTAAAGGGTGTAATGGGAAAGTGGTGGATAGATCATTGGTGGTTTGAAATATTTTTACCCCCTAAACCACCACTTAAAATAAACACAAAACTCTCCTATACATTTCCCTAAGATTTGAAACCTCCCTTACACACTCCTCCAATCAATTTATCACCTCAAACAACCCCTACCTAAGCCAAATCCTATTTTTGACATTTACCAAATAAAGTTGGCATAGGTTGACTCTATATTTAAAATATATAATCATGTTATGGGATTAAGTCAGCCTCAACTGACCTAGTCCAGGACCTAACTGCTTTATTACTTAAAGATATAGGGTTGATTGGGCTGAATTTGTTGGTTAGGTCTAACTATATAAACACATCCTTTTTGTCATTTTTAAGACAAAAATTAATTAATCATTATTGACGCATTTTCTTATCCACCATTAAACTTGAGAACCCATTGCTTGGGGTTTCAATACTACACTTGGAAATACCAATCTTGTCTTATGGATATGTCTTTTAGATACATATGATAATTCATGTAGCCTAGAGTTTACCTATCTTTGTTATCAATAAAAACCACAATAACCTCTTACAAAGCACCTTAGATAAGGGAGATATTGAGGCTCAATGGGTTTATATTCAAAGGTAAGTATTCCTAACTCTTGGTTCTCTTTACTAAATTAGATAGATATGCATTTTTTAGATTATAAGATTCTCTCTTTATGTATTAGGATTACCCCTACATTGACTTGATTAGAGTTCTTATATGCATGTTTATTTTTATGTTTATTTCCCCTATTTTGTGCCACATGCTTTGATGAGAACTAGGTTATATTTTTCTTTACTTTGTCATTTTACTTGTGAATAATAAAACATATGACCTAGTTAGGGTTGTCACATGGTGTTTCTTGTCTAGAGGCTTTAAAACCCTCTCTAGTGATATTTTTGTGGTAAGGTAATCCCTGGTAAGGTCTAGTTGATACATATTGGTCATGAACCTAATTTTCTAAATATATGAACAAGTAAAAGAGCTAGTGTGATTTATCTTCTCTGAACTAGGATTGATTTGTAGATCATCTTTTCTTTGCCTTGTATACAAATAATATGTAGCTAAAACTCCTAAATGTGTTTTTTAAGCTAGCTAACTTACACATAATCTTATTTTTGTGACATTTTTAGGATTATATTAAGATAAATGAAGATACAAAAATACAATTACACCCATCATATCATCAAAGAGAAGAAATAATATGGAATATCATTTAACTACACATCAAACCTAGACTATAACCTACCAATTATGTTTCATTTGCCTATAGCTAATTCGAACTTGATCCAAAAGTATTGAGTTTTATTATTTTTTCCATTTTTAAAAATTTATAAAATAATAAAACATTTTTTATGTTGTGTTTATCCTACTATCAAGATCAACTTTTATAAATATGGCATCCTCAAAAACTATATAAATAAACCATAAAACATGCATTTGTATATCAACCCTCTATCAATTTTTTAATGTTTTATCATCTACATTATCACATTTCATATCCATATATATGAATGGATGTGTTATTTTAAATCATATTTATATTATGAAATAATTTCATTGCATTATGAATAGTGTTATTATTCCTCTTGTGTGATAAATTTTTAAAACATTTTTATGAAATTGATATTCTTACACAACTTCATAGGGTTATATGTTTGCCTCTTTGGCTATGATTTCAAAAAAATTATATCTCATGTTTTAGATCTTGGTTGTGGTCATTTTTAATATTTTCCCTTATATTCTTTTACCTCTCAAATATACTCCTTAGATATTAGTGATCCCACTCACTTTGGAGCTTATCCAACATAAGGTTTCATCAACATCTCCCTATAATATTTAATATTTCTTATTTTTTAAAGAGTTTCTTCATATACATATCATTATTTATACCTTATAATTATGATTCCATTGGATCAAATAATGTTATATTTTATTATCTTTAGTCTAATTTCCCTAGGTAGCTTATGTTTAGGTTTTTGCTTCTTTTCTTTTATCATGGGTGGATTAGATTTATATATTAAACTAAGTTATGAAATACCATGAGGGATTTTTATGTATTTTAAATGTTATTAGGTTTGATCATACAGTTTTTTTACAAATTCTTATCAATATTTCCATGGTTCTTTCCTCACACTTTTCATAGAATATTCACCTATGGATTGAAGATTCATAGTGTTGTATGTTATTATTTTTGTAATGATACATTTGATATATATATATATATATATATATATATATATATATATATATATATATATATATATATACATATATATATATATATATATACATATATATATATATATATATACATATATATATATATTATATAATCCTAGTGATAACCCTTGTATTTTTATCTTATGGGTATTTTCTATGAGGCACATCTTATAAAACCCTAAAGGGGTGGACCACGTAATGTTACTATCAATCCAACTATTTATTTTAAGGTAGGAAAACCCCCCTCAAGATCCTAATGCTCCCACTACTCATTATTTTATTAAGATCCAAGTGAATAAGAACTATGATATTATGGATCAACATAATAATACCCATTTTAATTTTTTTTTTATGGTTCCTTAAAATTTCAAACATTTAAAAAGAGTACTACTTGAGACCTTGTATGACTCTAATATCCTGAGTAATATTGAAGTTTTTTACTTTAATTCTATCATTAAAAAATTCAAATATAGTTAGAAGTGAATTTATTTTAAATTATAAGTCGTGCCTCAAGTTATAATGAACCATGTATGAATCAAGAGGGAAATCATAAATAAATATTTAGGAGCTACTTATTATTGAAACCTTAATTAATGCACATGGAATTGATTGTAAGAATATTACAACTTTAGATAGTTTTAATAGTTTTTGAAAATAAGCCAAAAATGGCTTTATGAAAAAATGACATTAAACATAACTATTGGACCTAAAACTTCTAATATTATTATAAATAATAATGTATATAATAGAATTAATTGTATGAGATATTTTATATCATAGTGGTACATGCATAGTAGACATAGGAAGTTGAATGGTATTCTTAGAAGATGAAGTGAAAGGTCATTCTTTTGGATATAAAAAGTATAATATCTATTAAATTATTTAATTTAGTAGCTTTGGTTTACACCAAATTAATTTTTCATTTTTAATCCATATTTCATTCCTTGTCATTTGTATTGGATATCAAGCTTCATTAATTCATTTCTACCTTCATTCATTCTCCTTGTCATAGATTCATTTCTATCCAATAAAATACATTCAAAATCATTTATTTTAAGGTGTAGGGATTTTCTTTTAGTATAAATGACGTATTTAAAAACTATATTTATCATATTTCAAACCCATATGGCATCTTACTATAATTGTATATTTTAGTCTTTAGATCTGTATGGTGTTTATTGCCTAGACTATGTATTAATCACAATTAATTTTATTTGATGTTTTTATACCATTGTAATAAGGAGTTTCACCATTTTTGGATGACATACATCTATTAATAAGAGTTTCAACTGAATACTTGACTACATATGGTTATTTTAGGATATTTACCTATTATTAGACTAATTTTTTGGTAGAAGTAAGGTCTAGAAGGATTTTTGGTAGCTAGTAAATAAACTCAAACCTACTTAATAATTTATTTGATGATTTTTTTAGATGGTATGACTATTATTTGATCTAAGTTGGATGTGAATAGAAGGTATTTATACTATAATGAACTTATGAATTATTTTGTAACCACTATGTGGCATCTTACCTACTTCAAATCTTATTTAAAGAGTGAATAAGGTGTTTTAAATTTATCATTTAGACTAACTCACTTGTACATGACACCAAAAACCAATAAGAAAGAGTAAAATTTCCTAGATAAGCTTAAATTTTATCCCTTTTCCCCATATTTTTACAAAATTAGCATATTTATTTGAATGGAGGGTACTTTTATAAGGTAAAAATAAATATTTTTTATTTAATTATTTTAAAAAAATAAGGTATTTCATTTTTAAGTTAGAATCAAGTTCACTTTAAAAAATTATTTTAAAAAAAAATAATTAAATTATGCAAACTAAAATAAAATCAAAGCATTTACTATCAATAGTGCCTCTGGTTTTCATTTTCAAGTCATGTCATTATGATCAAACTACTTTAATTATAGTATAATATAGCTATAACAACATCATTTGCAGCATCATCCCTATAAATTGCAACATAGAAATAAATAACATTTTCATTTTCTCATTCCCTTCATTACCCATTCATAACTATCTTTATGTAAATCCCAAAATCAAAAATGCTCTACGTACATAGGATTATTATTCCCACATACAAGGAATTCTCATAAAGTAGGTATTATAGATAGATCAAATCTTTTTAACATATTACCTAGGTACCACCTACCATTCGTATCTCATGTTACTTAAAGTCTGTTTAATATAATTTTGAGGATATATTAA
The DNA here is from genome assembly GCA_037957365.1 of Torreya grandis. Lineage (NCBI taxonomy): Eukaryota > Viridiplantae > Streptophyta > Pinopsida > Cupressales > Taxaceae > Torreya > Torreya grandis. The sequence goes on along the minus strand of JARHVA010006475.1, from coordinate 149,855 downwards.
GGACAAGCTTATTCCATATACTAACAATACTTTAGGAAGGGTGGTTATATATAGAGGTTTGGTATATTGGTCATGTTTTTTATATAAAAGTTAATCTTTTGGAAGCAATAATGAAACATCCCATATACATATCTAGAAAACATGAAATCAATCAAAATTATTGTTGGCACAACCTAGATCAAGAAATATACCTAGTTATAATGGTCAATATAGGTGGGCAATACACTCATATTCAATTCCTTATGGTTTATCTTATGTGATGGTGATGCATATCCTATAGAACCTAAAGAAGTAAAGGAGACACCATACTAGAAGCATAAAAATTCAAAACCATTGGCATTGATGTGGGCCTCAATTGATGCCACATATTTTTGTTAGATATAAGTATGTAACACCCCTTGAGAATAATTTTAAAAATTTAAGGACCTATATGATCCTCACTTAGAGTTATATATCATATAGTTACATTTTAAAGTATTTAATCTTGAGTTGACAAATGGTGATGTCATGAGTTTGAATTTTGGAATATAAGCTATCAAACATGATATTGATGTTGTTAGTATAAAAGTTAATGTGTATATGACCACCTTTGTACATTATTTTCCACATACATAATCAATATAATTGGATCCTTTGTAATCAATAAATATATTAAAGGCTCTCATGTTTAATCAACTAATTGATAAGATGACTGAGAAAGAAAAATACTTTAGAAAAAAAAAATCCACAAGAAAAATCATTTATTATGATAATGAAAATGGTAATTATTATAGTAGGAAATTATATTGGTAAAGGAAAAAACAAAGTGGAAGATGGAAAATCTTTAAAAAAAATAGTCAACATCAAAAAGATGAAAATGACAAACAACATCTATTTTGGGAATGTTGTGAAAGGAAAGGTAGTCATGAGACCTAGGAATCCAAAACATCATTATAAAAAAATGAAGTCTATAGACAATAAATATCATAAAAGGAGAGAAAAAACATATAACTATACTTATCTTAGTTTTCTAGAGAATGTGTTCTTTATATATCTAATGAAGTAAATAATGTCGTAGACAGTTTAACCTGGTATAATGCTTGGGTTCTAGACATTGGTGCCATGAAACATATGAATTTTTTAGGGAATTATTTGAGTATTTCAATAAATAATTTTTTGGTCCTATATATTTTTCATAAAAAAGTAGGTGACCTCAATACAAAGGTTCAATTTAGCTAAAATAACTAGGGTTTCCATACTTCATTCTCCAAAATGTACCATACTTTCCTCCATTAAAAATAATTTTGTTGTCTCTTATGATTATTTGAAAACAAGGATAGTTTATTATACTATATTATGTGTGGGTGAAATTAAATTTATTTTTGACTTGATACAAGGAAGAATAATTATTAAAACTCAAGGGTGAGCACATAGTTTGATTTTTTTTTTTCATCTCACTAAATAAGAACTGTAATAAATTATTATATAGCATGATAAATTTTGGTACAAATACTATTAAAACATTCAATGTGTGTAGATAAATTGTGTTTTAGGATTTCTATGACTACCCAAAAATATTAAAAATCATGAATCTTGCATATTGGCCAAAAATGAAAGGGATGCATTTCCAAAGTTATAAGGAAAGTAGGTAGGAAATTGTAGTTATTTTAGTATGATAAGTGTTCTCTACTAATTGTTTCTATTATTGGTCACAATTACCTCATTGTGTTCATTTATCACTATAAAAAAATGTATTGGATATATTTTTCCAAGAAAAAATTATAATCCTTCGAAACTATTCAAAAAATTCAAACAAGGTTGACCATGAAACCCAATATATACAATCAAGACTAATAATTTCCATGAATTCATGTCAAATATGTTTTAAACCAATCTCAAGTATATTTGAATCAACCATCATCTCATAGTCCTTTACACACCTCAATAGGATGGATTAGTTTAGTGGATGAACATAACTATGATAAACATGGTTTGAGTAAAGTTGTAATTCAAAGTGGTAAATCTATATTTCCAGGTAAAAGAAACTAAAACAATAATATATCTAAGTAATAAGTCGCCACAAATATCTCTACAAATTAAGACTCTTTATGATGTCTAGTGTGATCATCTCCATTTAGTGTGACAAATTCATATTTTTGGATGCACGTGTTACACATTACTTCTTAAGGAGAAAAGGAACAAATTGAAATGCTTGAGTCATAAATCCATGCTTTTGGGATACTTAGAATCCTAAAAGGCATACAGGCTATTTGATGATAATAAAAAGGTATTTCTCATATAAGAGACTTTATCTTTTTTGAAACTATAAAGGACAACAAGTATCAGCTGAAAATTGAATTAATTTAATAAAGATAT